>JBBGZY010000082.1:3000000-3355000 GCA_037952925.1 Lithobates clamitans
GATGCCAAGCTGTTGGCCAAGATACTGCCCGGACGACTGAACACTGTGATCACGACATTAGTGCATGCGGACCAGTCTGGATTTATGCCAGGCAGGGGGACCGATATAAACATTCGATGCCTCCTTACACATCTCTCTAGGGCAAGTGGGGATGGTCCGGAGGTAGTAGCCTCCTTAGATGGCGAGAAGGCTTTTGACTCAGTTGAGTGGCGCTACCTCTGGGCCGTCCTACGTAAATTTGGGTTTAGCACCCGTTTTATCAGATAGGTTCAGATGTTATACCATAACCCTACGGCCCGTATACGTACAAACAATTCGCTGTCATCCCCTTTCCCCCTGTCCAGGGGCACCAGACAGGGCTGTCCACTTTCCCCTGGACTGTTTGCGCTAGCCATGGAACCCAAGGCAGCCCGCATCAGGTCTGCCCCCTCAGTAGAGGGAATTTGGGTAGGTGTAATAACAGATAAAATATCCCTATATGCCGATGACACTCTCCTCTTCCTCAAAGATATCTCCTCCCTTCCACCAGCACTTCAAATAGTAGCTGAGTTCGGTTCGTTCTCAGGCATCAAAGTCAACTGGGGGAAGTCACTTCTCTTCTCGCTAAACGCATCGGGTCATAACCCACCAACAGGCACCCCCCTGAATTGGACACCTGAATTTAAATATCTAGGAGTAAGGGTTGGAACTCCGCTGTCCTCATACTTTGAGCTGAACCTCCAACCACTACTCAAAAACTTCTCGCAGAAATATATAGCTGGAGGACTCTCCCCCTTTCACCAGTGGGCAGGGTAAACATAGTTAAGATGGTATATCTGCCTAAATTTCTTTACTTCTTTCGAAACTCCCCTCTGATTCTTCCACCTCATTCTTTGCCAAATTAAAAAGTATAATATCTTCCTTTGTCTGGAACGGAAGGCCCCCACGACTGGCCATCTCCACCCTTCGGCTTCCCATTACCCAGGGAGGCCTGTCCCTACTGGACTTTCAGGTCTACTTCTGGGCGGCCGTGCTGGTGATGGTTAGATGGTGGTTCTCCCAGCCCCACGATAACCCAGCAGTGACTCTGGAAGCAGCCATAATGGGATCATATTCCTCCCTTAGCAACGTGGTGTTTAGGGAGACGAAATCCCACCCTGGCATCACGGAACTGATGCGTACAACAATCACAGTATGGCACAGGACTAGGACCCGCTTTAGCTCCCCCGAGACACTCTCCCCTTACATCCCCCTCTGGGGCAACCCCAATCTACCACATATGAATACTGTTCCAGATCCCCAGATCTGGGCAAGGAAAGGAATAGTGAAACTGAAACACATTGTAATGGGAGGTAAACTGAGATCCTTCTCTGATCTCAAGGGTGCCTGTTCACATGATTTCAGCTAGAGACCGATTTATGCAGGTCAAGTTCCTCCACAGAGCCTACTACAACCCGAAACCATTGACAATTATGATCCCTACCACCCCGGTGGCCTGTCCCAGATGTGATTTAAGGTCCACCTCCTTCTTCCACATGGTCTGGTCCTGCCCCCACCTCGAGGACTATTTGTCAGGAATAGTTGACACCCTTGACCAGATTACCTCTCTGGATCTGGGAACTAACCCCAAACCAATGTTGCTAAATGTTTTGAACCCTAGTATACGGGGCAAATACACTAAATTGTTCCTAAGTTATACTATATTTTATGCCCGTAGAGACATGTTCCTCCACTGGAAGGACGTTACACCTCCCAGGGTGTCCTCATGGTGCTTATCATTGAACTTAGTGCTGCCACTGTACAAGCTCACATATGCTGATCGAAATTGCCCTAACAAATTTGACAAAATATGGTCGGGATGGATAGATGCTTGGGGTACAGAGTTAGCAGATGACAACCGAGATTTCGCTGATGTACCTGCTCCATGATAATGGACCACTGATATGATCTCCTGAATACCCATTTACTGTTTATACTACGTAAAACCAACTACTTGGATGAGGTCCCTCCTTCCCCTCCCCCTTCCCCTCCCCCTTCCTCCCCCCTGCTCCCCTCCTCTCCCGCCCCTCTCCCCCAGGACCTCCTTAAGTAATTTTGCTGAGATCTAATGCTTCCGAACTCTTATCTCATTGTAATGTTATATAACAGCTTTAAACACCTCTATCCTGTTAACGTGAACAAACCAACTGTCTTGAGACAATATATGCAATAATGTATCTGTAACTAAATGTGTATATGCATCGCTTATACTGTAAAAATTTGAATAAACATTTTTCTTGTGAAAAAAAAAGTGTAAGAGGTACATTTGTATGATAAGTACAATGTAGCAGGAGCATGGAAAAGACCATGTTGGGTCAAAAAGGTATATAGCAAACATCAAAGAAAGGATAATCCTCCATAATGCTATACATAGGTAGGTTGAAATTTTAGGCAAAAAAGTCAGGGAGAAAAACGGGGTGTGGGGGATAAGGGGAGGAGCATGAGCATTTTGCAGGGCTCCCAGTCATGCCCAATAATTAACAGAGGTAGCTGTTTAGCACCCCAACGGGGGACAATACCAAAGAGCTCAAGAATACTGGGAGACTGCAGGTCGAGAGGGATAATGGGGTGTACTAAGGGGAACACCTAGCTAGGAGCTCAAGCTAGAGTAGGGTCTGCGGTGGTAAAAAGAGGAGAATAGAGATAAGAAAGAAGTGAGGGGGCAAGGGGCAAGTGCATAGGAGGGGTAGAAGGGAGCAAGAGAAGGGCAAGGGGGGTCGGATAAGGGGTAAGGCGAAGGCAAGAGGAAAAAGGGGAGGCGGGCAAAGGGATCCATAATGTGGAGAACAGCGGCGCTCATCTGAGTGCAGTATATTAAAACAATTAATGATGAGTTTATTAAGATAAAAATGAAAATAAGAAATAACTCCCAGGGTAAGGGTTAAAAAGGCTAGTTACAAGGGGAGGCTTGCTGTGGAGTCCTGATCCAGATAGCTGGCGGTGTGGGGTGCTGCTGTCTTGCTAACTGCAGGGGTTTCCAAGGCTCCGAGTCAAGCTGGCAGTCATCTTCTTGTCGGCTGTGACGTCACTGGATGTGGGGCACAGGGCTGACAGGTGCGCGTGCGGAGCATGCGTGCTCCTTCAGGCTGGAAAAGGGATCCCCCACTGGGGGTGGGTAAAAGAGTGGTGTCAGACTCAAGGGTGGGGTAAAGAAAGTTAGCTGGAGATATCATGGGCATAGCCCATCTAAACCAGGGGGTAGGAAATTAGTTACCCAAGGGTTCCAGAGATGCTCAAATTTAGGAACTTTATCCAGTAGGACAGCTTCTAATTACAGCAAGTACACATAGGGAGGTGGATTTCCAAGCTTTAGCTATGGTTTGCTTGGCAGCAGTAATGACTTGAAATAGAAGTTTAAATTGGCAGTGCGTCAAAGACAAGGGTTTGTTATTCAGGAGAGTCGCTGTAGGGTCTGGCAGCAAAGATGTGTCAAAAAGTTTTGATAGGATTTTGAAAATCTCTGACCAAAAGGTTTGCACTATGGGGCAGTCCCACCAAATATGGAGGTGCGTGCCTGTATCGCTGCAACCACGAAAGCAATGAGGTGAGTATTTTGGAAGGAATTTATTAATCCAGGCAGGGACCAAGTACCATCTGGTAAGCATCTTGTAGTTAATTTCTAGGGCTGCGATGTTAGGTGAAGAAGATTTAGTCTGCCAGATGAGTGACCAATCCGCATGGTCAAGTGTGAGGTTAAAGTCTCTTTGGCATAGAATGATTTCATCATCATAACACTTGCATTTGCCCTTCCATAATAGCTGGAAAAGTGGCAAGGTAAGTTAAAACAATATTCATTATTTCCATATAACTTAAACTGTCAGCATCTGCAGCTCTGGGCGTGATACTGTCTCTGTTCCTGTCATTTATCTCTTTCCAAGCAAAGTCAAATTTTAGATTGTTCAATTAGGAAGACATCATAGACAAGCAGCATCCCTGATACATTCAGTATTTCTGATGCTGCTTGCCTAATGTCCAAAACTAGAGCCACCTTTTGCCAATAGGACAAGTGTGCTAAACACGAAGAAGCCCACTTGTCTCTAGATGGGTGGATATTGCAGTAGTTCTGTAACATATGTTTCATGCCTTCCTTCATGTCACTAGCTGCTAGAGAATCAATAGACTAAACATAAGGCTATTACAAAATAGACAAAGGTTACAGAGAAATAAATATAAAATTGTTCAGTAACAGTGGGGAGATATGGAGAATGTGTCAAGCATAATTGAAAGTGGTACAAATCACATTTCATTCACCAGCTGTGATGAAATGTTTTGATCTTGATGCTTGCAGATGGCAGCTGTGAAAGACAGACAGTACTGATTGAAAACTGCTGACTGAAGGAGCTGTGCTCTTGTAGTAAATTATAGCATGCTGGCAACTGAGTCAGTGATTATATTTACATCTTCCACTTCCATTTAAAAAAAATGCAGTCAAATATTAGCTGTCATCTTTCTAGCAGAGGTGAAAATGTAAGGCTAACACTTGGTTGATGTCTTTGGGTAACAGCACTATTTTAATTTGTTTACATTTTCAGAAATTAGCACCAATATCCTTCCTCACTCAGTTTTATCATTTTTTTTTCGGATTTATTTTAAACCAGGATACTAGGCACACGGTATATGCTTAGCAATACACAGGGTCATTTTTATAGACAATTAGGCCACTTTCACACTGGGGCGGGCGGGTGGGCGTCAGTGGTAAAGCACCGCTATTTTTAGTGGGGCGTCGTTTTAGTGGGGCGCTTTTAACCCCTGCTAGCGGACGAAAAAGGGCTAAAACCGCTCGCAAAGTGCCACTGCAGCTGCGCTTTGCCTGCGCTGCCACATTGATTTCAATGGGCAGAGGCACTTTAGGAGCGGTGTATACACCGCTCCTACAGCGCTGCAAAGATACTGCTTGCAGGACTTTTTTACCGTCCTGCAAGCGCACCGCTCCAGCGTGAAAGCACTCAGGCTTTCACACTGGAGAGACAGGAGAGGCTCTTTACAGGCGCTATGCAGGCGCTATTTTTAGCTCTGTAGCGCCTGTAAAGCTCCTCAATGTGAAAGCAGTCTTACATTTTCTTTAACTTTATTGCAATTAAAGGGAATGTATACTGTATGTGTGTGTATATACAGTATATACTGTGTGTGTATATGTAGCACCCTGATGTTTAGGCAGGGCTGCTAGTAAATTTAGTCGCCTTGGCCAATTGATTGCGGATCAATAGATTCCACCCTAATTCTGGAATTGCTACACTTCTCTCTTCTATCACTAGATGGCCGGGTATCTGGTGGCATTAGATAAGACAAGGGAATTGCAAGGACAAATTAAGAATAGATGGGGTATCTCAGCCAATGGGGAGGGATCTTCTTTGGTCCCTTGGCCTACTGAGAGAGCCTATTTATTTGGGTGAGGTCAGGTGATCGGGGTTCTGTGCCACCTGGACGGCTGTCTGGGTGGATGTATGTTGTGCTGCCCAGGCTGCTAAGCCAGAGCCTGAGGCCTATCCCGGGGACATCTGGCTGCTAGGCTGTCTGAGGGCCTATCCAGAAGCAAGAGAGTGGCGTACGGTTGGGATTGCGGCTTGCAGTCCAACCAGAAGTGACTGTTCTGCCGACCAGAGAACCTGTTGTGGTCGGAGGTAGAGGGGAAGCTATTGCAACTAAGGAACAATCCACCTTATTACCAGGGACCACTGTGAGTATTCTCGCCAACCGGGGACGGTGAAGAATTGGGAAGCTTCGGCAGGTGTCAAGCCAGGGACCCAGCCAGCAGAGGTGACGCTTGCAGAGAAGCCTAGTGTGTCAAGCCAAGGACCGAGCAGGCCAGTGGGGTGACGCTTGAGGAGTATCTTGGATGCCAAGCTAGGGACCCTTGAGGAAGATACTGAGAGAGAAAAGGTTGGAGGAGCTCAGGAGATCAAGTGGCAGTGGATCAGCAAGTCTAGTGAGAGAGACTGGGAGCTCAGTTGTGTGAAGATCTACAATAAGAGATTGTGGAGGAAGTAAAGAGTTCATTGTAACCTTTGTTAGAAACTGTTCAAGATCGTTGCCATAGGAGACAGTGTGTCTACATATGCAGATGTGGTGTCCGGCTGGGTGCCTTTCCCTGCATGGCTGTCCACCTATAGAAGTCTTGGAGTCTCCCAATTAATATTTCAACTACTAAAGGGTGTCCTGGCCCTAAACCCTCTCTATCACAGTTCTGTTTGAGACAATAAATCACTTTGCATTCAAGAAGTGTCTGGCGCCCATGAATCGACCTTGCATTACACCCACCATGCCTCGTAACCCACTCTACACAGAAGGATGTCAGCTGTCCTTAGCTCTGGAGGTCACCATTAGGCTTCTGGAGGCCCGGGACCTTGCTACATACATACAGACATGCACACATACACTGTGTATATATGTACATACATATATATTTATATATACACAGTATACATTATATCTCAGCTTCAAGCAGAGATCTTGCAGAGGGGTAAACCCGATGGCATCATGTGTTTAAGGGCTTCTTCCTGGCCATGTTTATTCATGAGTGTTGCAACAAACACAACCAAACAAAGAGGTTCCCTCGCAGTGGGAAGTAGTCACATTCCAATAAACAACATACAGTAAAAAGTTATTCATCATCTTTGCTAGTCATGAGACCACACTGGGTCTGCTCGGACCTGCAGACATGTTCCTTGTACATGTAGCCTCTTTCAACATATACACTGTTCATGGCAGGTGAACTCCATCCACAATTCTTCCCTGTACTGAGAGGGTTGTTTGTCAGATACCTGTCTGTTCTGTTTGAACCTGTGGGTTCAAACATTAGTTACCAAACAATGGGACCTATTGAGAGCACCTGCATTTTTCTGATTACAACCCACCCAGTGCTCCATTTTTTGAAAAAAATCCTTGGGGGGGCCAGGAACCAGTGGGTAATCCTTGAATTGCACTCCTTAGCCTGGGCCATCATTTTTAGGGGAGCATGGTCTGTTTTTAGTCATAAGCAGCGCCCCAGCAGATAATACTGTAGAGCCTTTAAGGCCCACTTAATGGCCAAACACTCTCACTCCACTATATTATACTCCAACACACACACTGTTCATCAAAGGAGAAGACAACATATTGGAAGGTGTGGCCAGTGTTTAAACCCCTATATACTTTTAAAGACTTATCACTGCAACCTGTTTATCCTATGATGCGCCACAACCTAGGCGACAGGTAAACATCATCCACGACTCTGATCTGTACAGACAGGGGCTGTTTGTCACAATGTATATACAGTATATATGAGCAAAAAAACTAGAGGAATCGCTACTTTGGCCTTGTCTTGGCCTGGGACATTTGCTGTGTGGCACAAAAACTTAGCTGATTGCTGAAGTGGAAATCTGGAGGTAGTCGGGCCTGCAAATAAACTTTTTGCTGAAGGGTGTTGCAGAGGAACTGCAGAGATGCTGCTGTTGCACATTACAAGAAAGATTAATTGCACAGAGATGAAGGTACCTTTGACTATTACCAGGGGTCGAGGGCCAGATTTATAGGAAAGAATTTCACTGCAGGTTTAATAAAACTGGAACTGCGCTTACAGGGTTATATTTCTGTCTTGATGCTCCCACAGGGTCAGTAATTACAAAGAGAATGATCTTAAAGTGTTTACTGCAGGGGCGTCGGGAGGGGGTGGCTAGGGGGGGCTGAAGCCCCGAATTGGTCCCCGAAAAGCCCCGAGTGTCAAGAAGGCACTGTTCAATTGTTAGCCCCGAGCGTCGCTGGCCGCTGACGAAGCGGGGACCGATCTGATCCACCGAGTGCGGCCGAGTGTGGCCGAATGACATACAGGTCCCGCCTTCTGGAGCTATGATGGACGTCCCACTGGTCCAATGCTGGACCGCGGGACATGTGACATCCATCATATGCGCTGCAGGCTCCAGAAGGCGGGAATTACAATCCACTGCGCTGAGATAGATCAGGGCAGCGGAGGAGCGATCTGGCGAGATGTGCCAGTGACTGCACCGATGATTGTAGAAGAGGGGATGAGGATAACCTGAAGAGGAGCCTGGTGCTGGGGTGTGTTGGTGACCTGAGCTGTGCTGGGGGCGGACGGCAGAGTGAAGAGCTCCGGATCTCGGTGTGTCTGATCATGGGCACCGTACTCCGGAGTGTGCAGCAGGAGGCAGAAGAGTCTTCTCCATACCGCCTTGTGCCTGCTGGCCGTGCTGGGACTGGGAGGCAGGCTCTACTTTGTATAACTTATTACGTGCAAGCCCGGAGCTCCAAGGTCCAGGCGATGAAATTCAAGCAGTCTCCTCTTCTCTGGCTGCCTGCTGTGCCACATGATGCGTGGGCTGCACACCGCACACTACGGCTGAACTGAACTGCAGGACACCTGGACACATGAAGTCTGTCTCCTGGTCAGGTATGTGAGGTCAGTGTATGTATGTCACGGTATGTTAGGTAGGTCAGTGTATGTCAGGTCAGTGTATGTATGTCAGGTCAGTGTATGTTAGGTAGGTCAGTGTATGTTAGGTAGGTGTATGTATGTATGTATGTCAGGTCAGTGTAGGTTAGGTAGGTGTATGTATGTATGTATGTCAGGTCAGAGTATGTTAGGTAGGTAGGTGTATGTCATGTCAGGTCAGTGTGTGTTAGGTAGGTGTATGTATGTCATGTCAGGTCAGTGTATGTTAGGTAGGTGTATGTATGTCAGGTAGGTGTATGTAGGTCAGTGTATGTTAGATAGGTGTATGTATGTCAGGTCAGTGTATGTTAGGTAGGTGTATGTCATGTCAGGTAGGTGTATGTATGTCAGGTAAGTGTATGTTAGGTCAGTGTATGTTAGGTAGGTAAGTGTATGTTAGGTAGGTGTATGTATGTCAGGTCAGTGTATGTTAGGTAGGTCAGTGTGTCAGGTAGCTGAGATTAGTGGTCAAAATTGATGGGCACTGCTAAGCCCCAGGCAGCAACCAGCAAGTAAGCTTACCCCCCGCCACACAACCCCAGCGCTCAGCCAAAAAACCCGTGCCATGACCACTCTCGACCCCCCCCCCATCGGTGCCAGCATCGGACTTCGGGCTGAAGCCCCTGGTCTTTTTGCCACCTAGCAATGCTCCTGGTTTACTGCTATGTCAGAATACCTATCCTATTTTTATGCTATTTTTGGGTATATTGCACCCCAAAACCCTCACTCCTAGAATTGAGTTCCACAATAAAAGGTAAAAAGACTAACATGACTAGTGCTGAAATTGATTTTCATCCCACAGTACACCAAGGACCAGACCCTGAGATGGAAATGTCAGCCTGCCACCCTATATAGGGGGTCATAAGCCCACAAGGAGGAATACTACCTTTTGACACTTTTTCTTATTTAAAAAGTATACATAGAATTAAAGTGGTTGTCAAGCCACTCTAACCTGTATACACGATCAGCACTGCCTCCTATTGTAGTATCCCCCTCTGTGTGTGTGATTTATAAAAATAAATGCTGCAAATACCACATTTCACTGCCGATATTGCGATCACATGACTGGCCAGCTTTCTCCTTAGAGATGCAGCAAACAGGGCTAAGATTCCTCTGCTGATGTCAGTCTGGAGGGGAGGAGGAGAGGAGGAGAGAGCTGGCTGGTCATGTGATCGCAATCTCGGCAATCTTAAATTAGGTATTCACAGAATTTATTCAAAGAGGGGAACACTGCAATAGGAGGCAGTGCTGATGGTGTATACAGGTTAGTGCTATGAGAGCAGCAGGCGGGGGAGGGGCGGCTCACACACAGACCGAGAGGGGAGGGGGGAGGTGGACACAGGAGCAGAGAGGAGAGCAGATAGCAGGCTGCTGATGACAGAGGCATGTAAACTGACCACGGTGTCTGGTCTTAGCAGCCATGATACACCATGGTCAGTTTACAGAAGGGTGGGAAGAAACTGGCAGGATCAGCCAGGTTTTTTAGGTGTTACAGGGGGCCAAATGACACAGGACAAGCACTGAGTCATATAACATGCTTTAAAGGAGCAGGATCCTTTTTTTTTTTTTTTTTTGGGTTAACAAACACTTTTTTTTCTTAAACTTTAACACATATTGATAAGGTGTTTTACATCCAGGGAATTTCTCATATGAAGATCTTCTTTAACATGAATATGTAAAAAAATACTGAAAAGGCTATACATTTCCTTAACAGGTAACTACATTGTACACTTTCACAGTAAAATCAACCATATGCCACTAACCCTGCCTTCTTCAGTTGAATAAACAAATGCTTTGTCTCTGCCATGTATCAAGCCGGAGATATTCACAGTTATAAATAATGTTTATGCAAGATGCTTGAGCACTACTGCACAAACCACAGTTTCCAACCCACTGCTTATCCCGGCCGGGCAGAGGCAAGTCTGCATATGAGGTCAATCATATAATCACTTATTTGATGAGAAGGGAGGGGATGTAGAGAGGATTTTATAGTAAAAGCTCAGTTACCCTTTATCATCACATGCTAATTAAAGTTTGACTTGTTTAACAATCAGTGAAGGAAATATGGCACATGAAGCTCAGCAGTGAGAAGTGAGAACATGTGCAGCATTTTAAATTAATTTAAAATTTTAAAGAAAGCTGCGCTTCACTTGCAAGACAAGCCATTGATCCTTTGTTGGATCAACACTGCAGGCCTCATTTTAATTTTTTAAGTGTAAAAAAATGACATCCTTAACCACTTACCTACCACTGTATGTCCAAAAATGGCAACGTGGTGGATACTTTCACCTTTGGTTGCCAGTGCACCCATTAATGGCTGTGAGTCACCATTAAATGGCTTGGTTTTTAGGCACAGTGTACAGAGATTATCTGAGCATCTTTGTATCTTGTGATCATGTTGATGACCTATTACAATTCACGTGATCAGAAACGTATACAGGCTAGCATCCTCTCAGGGGCGTTTTTTGAGATCAATGGGCCTGTGTGGAAGATCATAAGTTAGGCACCATTGCTTGATAAAAAAAATGCAGTGTGCTTAGTGTTCCACAGTGAAGTATGGGCATGGTTTTCATTGTGCCAGGGGCATTGCTAGAATTGTAAAATACCTGCAGCACCTATAGGCACAGCAAGTAGAGGAGTAATGCGATGTATGAAAAGTGGATGTGCCCAAATTGTGTTAACAGTGGGAGTGGCTTAAGGGGTATGGTTAAACAAAACAAGGTCAATCTGTCCCCAATTATAGCCCCCCAGGTTAATCTGTCCCCCAGTATAATCCTCCCTAGGTCAATCTGTCCCTCAGTGTCATCCTCCCTGCCAGATCAATCTGTCCCCCAGTATAAAACCCTCCAGGTTAGTCTGTCCCCAGTACAATCCTTCCCCACATGATCAATCTGTCCCACAGTATAATCCCCCAAGGTCAGTCTGTTCCCCAGTACAATCCCCACAGGTCAGTCTGTCCCCCAGTATAATCCTACCCCAGGTCAATCTGTTCCCCAGTGTCATCCTCCCTGCCAAGTCAATCTGTCCCCCAGTATAATCCCTCCAGGTCAGTCTGTCCCCCAGTACAATCCTTCCCCACATGATCAAACTATCCCATAGTATAATCCCCCAAGGTCAGTCTGCCCCCCAGTACAATCCCCACAGGTCAGTCTGTCAAGATTCAAGAGTTTCTCTTTCACCTGCGTGTCACCTGCTACGTCGCCTGCCACCAGATGCCATCAGGTTCCCCCAGCAGAGTCTGTGCCTCAGCAGAGTGCCTCCTTCCATCAGGTATTCCCAGCGGAGTGCCTCCTTACATCATGTGTCCCCAGTACAGTACCTCTTACATCAGGTGTCCCCAGCGGAGTGCCTCAAATCAAATCAAATCAAGCTGGATTGTTACCACCCCCCAAACCACTCCCCTTTGAGAATTTTTCACCCAAGCTTTGCAATCAGGTCCGCCTGTCAGTTTTTCCTGTGGACCAGTGGGTACAGTAGCTGTGTATGATGGCACAGTGGCGGCAATTGATGGGCACAGTAGCTGCGTATGATGGCACAGTGGCAGCAATTGATGGCACAGTGGCTGCGTTTAATGGCACAGTGGTGGCAATTGATGGCACAGTAGCTGTGTTTGATGGTACAGTGGCAGCAATTGATGGGGGTTTTTTTTCAGAATTTTTCAGTTTGCTTGCGCCCCCCAAAAATTTTGAGCACCAGCCGCCACTGATGTGGACCTGATTGAAAGCTGCATGTAGGTCTACAGGAGTCCAGATATGAATTGACTTGTGGGCATTCGGGTAAAAAAAAATACATGGAAAAGAACATTCTTTTCTGTATTTCCAGACCTAAATGTGACAGATCAGAGGTAGCCTGATGTAAATGGACACAAGTCTGTGGTGTATGAGGACACAAACTGAATTTGCACAGATGTCAAAACACTGACATCTCTCCCATTCAGCCCCAGTTATGATTGGTGGGGTGCTGTAAAGCTTCCTGGTGGTAAAGCTAAGATGTCTGAACACACCTGAGCTCATCCCAGCTAATTAGTTGTCAAAAAAGTTCTAAAATAAGACATCTCTGCTGCTTTATGATAGTGTAAAAAGTTTAGAATAATAATGGTTATTAAAGGTTCACCTTTTGGAACATGTTACATGTTTCAGTTCCTGCCACCATTGCCCCAGATTTTGTGACAGCATGGGGTCAGGGGTGGAGCCAGGGGTGGGGTTGTGGACAGGACCAAGGGGCCCTGTCAGGTACGCTGTACGGGGCTTCATGATTTCTAACATCGACCCTGTGTATAAATACATAACTACTAACATATTATCCGCCAATTTATCCCCCAGAGACACTCTGTTTGTGTCTGCCATGGTAATTCATTTCACCAAATACATGCATAATAAAACAATATGAATAACATTTTATAGAATTAAATAAAAATCGTATGAATTACTTATGGAAATAAATTAATTAAAAATATTCAAATAAATTAAAATCAATTAAATACTATAGAAATAGAGAAAGAGTATGATGAACGACAGCTTGATAGGATAGTAGAGGAGGTTTCCAAATTCCCAAGAAATATATGTCTGGGGAATAGGGCCCCAGTCTGGGACACAACCAGTCAGATATGAGGTTTCATTACGGGTTTACATTTGCAGTATAGGGAAGTTGAGTCATTATTTTTGACTCACTGGCATATATTGCTTATGGATAAAGTATTAAAACCAGTACTTCCACCAAACCCAAACTTTATATATAGAAAGGCAACACGTTTTAGTGATAAAATAATGAAAAAGGTATTAGATCCACCTACTAAACTACCCTCTTTCTGGGACAGAGACAGGTTTTTTGCCTGCAGAAAATGCAGAGCCTGCAGAGAAGTCAGCAGACCAATAAGGAGATTTGGGAGTTTTACCTCTACCTCAAACAATAAAGAATTTTCTATTAGAGAATTCATTATGTGCAATATCACACATGTTTTAGAATGTCAGTGTGGGTTAATGTACATTGGCCGTACAAAGAGATGTCTTAAAATTAGGATAGCAGAACATGTACAAAATATTAAAATAGGTTTTAAAGACTACAATGTGTCTGCATTTTTTTTTTATTTAAATCTTTCTCTTTATTTAAAAAAAAAGGGAGAGTCTCAGGATATCTACCAAACATCATAAAAATAACATGATAACATAATAGACATATTCCTCCAACAAAATAATGATTACATTTTAAGACTTTCATTTTTTTTCCCTAATCACAATAAATCACTTATTTCTCCAGGTATTCATCTCTCTTTGGACATGCATTTACTGGCTCAGTCTAGTCAAATATTCATAATACGGTATCTATCTCTGTCCTTCCCCTTCGCTTACCCCAACCATCACACATGCAGTCAGGTCCATAAATATTGGGACATCGACACAATTCTAATCTTTTTGGCTCTATACACCACCACTAGGGATGAACTTCGAGTTCGAGTCGAACTCATGTTCGACTCGAACATCGGCTGTTCGCCAGTTTGCCGAACAGCGAACAATTTGGGGTGTTCGCAGCAAATTTGAAAGCCGCGGAACACCCTTTAAAAGTCTATGGGAGAAATCAAAAGTGCTAATTTTAAAGGCTTATATGCATGGTATTGTCATAAAAAGTGTTTGGGGACCTGGGTCCTGCCCCAGGGGACATGGATCAATGCTTTGGGGGGCATGTGGCCTGGTACGGTTCAGGTGGGGGGGCGCTCTCTCACCCCCCCTTCTTTTCCTGCGGCCTGCCAGGTTGCGTGCTCGGATAAGGGTCTGGTATGGATTTTTGGGGGGACCCCACGCCATTTTTTTTATTTTGGCCAGGGTTCCCCTTAATATCCATACCAGACCTGAAGGGCCTGGTATGGAATTTAGAGGGACCCCCCACGCCATTTTTAAAAAAAAATTTTAGTTCGGGGTTCCCCTGTGGGGAATTCCCATGCCGTTTTTATCAATGAACTTTTATGTGTATTGTCGAACCGGCAATTCATTAATAGCCGCGAGTAGTTTTAAATGACTTTTTTTCCTTTGAAATGTCATTTTGCTGTCAGACTGTGCTAAACACGGGAAACATGCGCCCCTTTACAGACATACTATAGACACCCCCCAGGTACAAAATTTAAAGGAATATTACACTTTTATTGTTTCAATTTAAGCATTAATAAAATCACTGCTCCCGAAAAAATGGCTGTTTTTAAAACTTTTTTTTTGCATTGATTCATGTCCCCTGGGGCAGGACCCAGGTCCCCAAACACTTTTTATGACAATAACTTGCACATAAGCCTTTAAAATTAGCACTTTTGATTATTCATATTCGTGTCCCATAGACTTTAACGGTGTTCGCGTGTTCGAATGATTTTTTTTTGCCTGTTCGCATGTTCTGGTGTGAACCGAACAGGGTGTGTTCGGCTCATCCCTAACCACCACAATGGATTTAAAATGAAACGAACAAGATGTGCTTTAACTGCAGACTTTCAGCTTTAATTTGAGGGTTTATAGTATGAAAGGTTGGAGTGGCTGGGTAGTCCTTGGTAGGATACAGCACCTCATCCCAATAATTATCAAAATTGTTGTATGAGCCAAAAGTACAGGAATTATTGCGGTGCCAAAAGAAAACTGAAGTATATAGAATAAAACATATAATATTTTATTAACAAAGTTTAAAAGAAATTTGTATAATATTACATATACAGGGTGTGCATCAAACTACAGAGAATAAAAACCATTTGTAGCGGTGTTTACAAGATTTAGCCTGGGGGTGTGGTGGCCAATCCTGTAAGCAGGTAGTCAAAGATCCTACATGTTTTGCCAGAAGTGGCTTCCTCAGGGACAGTTGGTTGTACCTGTATCGCTACTGTAAATTCTATAATGAGAAATTCACAATCAAACAAAAATACTAATATACAATAAATTTGACAAAAATTAATTTTGTGAACTGTCAGACATGAACATGCATGAAACCACTCAGGGCATAACCATGGAGCACCAGGTGCCTACCACCCACCCAAACAGTCCTCCCCAAAACCAGCAGGCCACCCAGAGTGCCTAATGATGGAAAAATGACTACCTGCTGGTCACCGGAGGCAGATGTAAGCAACTCCCGAAGCAGCACCCAGATGTCTGACAGTTCACAGAAATTAATTTTTGTCAAATTTATTGTATATTAATATTTTTGTTTGATTGTGAATTTCTCATTATAGAATTTACAGTAGCGATACAGGTACAACCAACTGTCCCTGAGGAAGCCACTTCTGGCGAAACATATAGGATCTTTGACTACCTGCTTACAGGATTGGCCACCACACCCCCAGGCTAAATCTTGTAAACACCGCTACAAATGGTTTTTATTCTCTGTAGTTTGATGCACACCCTGTATATGTAATATTATACAAATTGCCTTTAAACTTTGTTAATAAAATATTATATGTTTTATTCTATATACTTCAGTTTTCTTTTGGCACCGCAATAATCCCTGTACTTTTGGCTTATACAACAATTTTTTTAATTTGAGGGTATTTACATACAAATCAGGTGAACGGTGTAGGAATTACAACAGTTTGGCTATGTGCCTCCTACTTTTTATGGGACCAAAAGTAATGGGACAGATTAACAATCATCCATCAAACTTTCACTTTTTTAATAATTGGTTGCAAATCCTTTGCAGTCAATTACAGCCTGAAGTCTGGAACACATAGACATCACCAGACGCTGGGTTTCATCCCTGGTGATGCTCTGCCAGGCCTCTACTGCAACTGTCTTCAGTTCCTGCTTGTTCTTGGGGCATTTTCCCTTCAGTTTTTTCTTCAGCAAGTAAACTGCATGCTGTCGGATTCAGGTCAGGTGGTTGCATAACATTCCACTTCTTTCCCTTAAACTCTTTGGTTACTTTCGCAGTATGCTTCAGGTCATTATCCCTCTGCACTGTGAAGCTCCATCCAATGAGTTATGAAGCATTTTGCTGAATATGAGCAGATAATATTGCACAAAAACTTCAGAATTCATCCTGCTGCTTTTGCCAGCAGTCACATCATCAATAAATACAAGAGAACCAGTTTCATTGGCAGCCATACATGCCCACGCCATGACACTACCACCACCATGCTTCACTGATGAGGTGGTATGCTTTGGATCATGACCAGTTTCTTTCCTTCTCCATACTCTTCTCTTCCCATCACTCTGGTACAAGTTGATCTTGGTCTCATCTGTCCATAGGATTCTGTTCCAGAACTGTGACGGATTTTTTATATGTTGTTTGGCAAACACTAATCTGGCCTTCCTGTTTTTGAGGTTCACCATCTTGTGGTGAACCCTCTGTTTTCACTCTGGTGAAGTCTGCTCTTGATTGTTGACTTTGACACACATACACCTACCTCCTGGAGAGTGTTCTTGATCTTGCCAACTGTTGTGAAGGGTGTTTTCTTCACCAGGAAAATAATTCTTCGGTCATCCACCACAGTTGTTTTGCGTGGTCTTCCGGGTCTTTTGGTGTTGCTGAGCTTTCTTTTTAAGAATGTTCCAAACAGTTGATTTGGCCACACCTAATGTTTTTGCTATCTCTCTGATGGGTTTGTTTTGTTTTTTCAGCCTAATGATGGCTTGCTTCACTGATTGTGGCAGCTCTTTGGATCTCATATTGAGAGTTGACAGCAACCGATTTCAATTGTAAAAAGCACACTTGAAATGAACTCTGGACCTTTTATCTGCTCCTTGTAAATGGGATAATGAGGGAATAACACACACCTGGCCATGGAACAGCTGAGCAGCCAAAAAAGTGGGAGGCACATATACAAACTGTTGTAATTCCTACACCGTTCACCTGATTTGGAAATACCCTCAAATTAAAGCTGAAAGTCTGCAGTTAAAGCACATTGTGTTCGTTTCATTTAAAATCCATTGTGGTGGTGTATAGAGCCAAAAAGATTAGAATTGTGTTGATGTGTCAATATTTATGGACCTGACTGTATGACAAAACAAAAACACTACAAGGCAAGACACAAAAAAAAGGGGGGTAACCCCCCCTCCCTACACATTGTCACACCCCTCTCCCTCCAACCTCCATCCTCCAGGGTATAGCATTCCTCTATACTGATCCCATGAGAGTCTCCCCCTCTTTTGAGTTGATGAAGAGATTCAACCATGTTTTCCGTTAGATCTCTCTTTTCTGTCGGGCTGTCCATACCAATTCTTCCATTTCATTTCCTCTACTCTCTAATAGGGATGAGCTTCATGTTCGAGACGAACGTATGTTCGACTCGAACATCGTGTGTTCGGT
Organism: Lithobates clamitans; assembly: GCA_037952925.1. Classification (NCBI taxonomy): domain Eukaryota; kingdom Metazoa; phylum Chordata; class Amphibia; order Anura; family Ranidae; genus Lithobates; species Lithobates clamitans. The sequence continues at coordinate 3,017,711 of JBBGZY010000082.1, forward strand.
CGTTCGTCGAATTGCGAACATTATGGGCCGTTCGCGCCAAATTCGAGTGGCGCGTCATGGCCCATAATTCACTGTGGCATCACAGTGCTTTGCTGGCTGATGATTGGCCAAGCATGCACTATGACCCACATGCTTGGCCAATCACAGCGCTGTCTGTACAGAGAGCCATAATTGGCCAAAGCCAGGGTGGCTTTAGCCAATTATGGCTCAGGGGGTTTAGTACACGCCCCACACTATATAAGGCCGCCTGCACAGCGGCCCTGTGTAGTGTGTTCCGACGTTGAGAGAGAGATAGATAGACAGAGAGACAATGTCATTTGATTTAAGTTAGATAGAGTAGGCAGGTCGAGTCAGTTAGCTGCACTTACAGTGTATTGTGTATATAAATGCATCCCAGGTGTTGTATATATGTATATGTATATATATATATATATATATATACTGTATTCAGTTTAGCTAGATCCTGTTCTTCTCTGCCTAATATATTGACAGGCAGGCAGGTGTTTTTACAGTATTTCCAGTTACTGTACTTTGTACCCTGCACGTTGCACCTACAGTATAGCTACCTAAAGCCAGATGCTTGTGTAGGCTCTTGACGTATTTCCAGTTACTGTACTGTGTACCCTTCACAGTTGCACCAAAAGTATAGCTACCTGAAGCCAGGTGCTTTTGTGGTCTCTTGAACTATTTCCAGTTACTGTACTGTGTACCCTGCACAGTTGCACCTACAGTATAGCTACCTGAAGCCAGGTGCTTGTGTGGGCTCTTGACGTATTTCCAGTTACTGTACTGTGTACCCTGCACAGTTGCACCTACAGTTTAGCTACCTGAAGCCAGGTGCTTGTGTGCTTCTTCTGATCCTATTAATAGCACAGGCAGGCTCTTGACATATTTCCAGTTACTGTACTGTGTACCCTGCACAGTTGCACCTACAGTATAGCTACCTGAAGCCAGGTGCTTGTGTAGGCTCTTGACGTATTTCCAGTTACTGTACTGTGTACCCTGCACAGTTGCACCTACAGTATAGCTACCTGAAGCCAGGTGCTTCTGTAGGCTCTTGACCTATTTCCAGTTACTGTACTGTGTACCCTGCACAGTTGCACCTACAGTATAGCTACCTGAAGACAAGTGCAGGTGTTCTCATACTAATAATACTACAGGCAGGCAGTTGATTCTGCTAGCTGCAGTATAATCGGTATATATATATACATCCCAGTTTTGTGCAGCTACATCTCACTGCAGGCCAATAGTATGTCTGTAAGGCCAACAAGGAGAGGCAGACAGTCACAAGCCAATAAAAGAGGGCAAGCAGGCTCTGTGTCTAAAGGCAAGAGTGCTGGTCGTGGACACGGTGCATCCTCATCAGCACGTGGCCGTGGGACACACTTGGCCTTTTTTTCGGCAGCTGGCCGCGTTGAGCTGCAACATGCGGAAGACTTGGTCGAGTGGATGACCAAGCCGTCCTCATCCTCCTCATCCTCTCTCACCCAGGCTCAGGGTACGTTGTCTGGCAAAGCAGCTGCCAATGCGGCCTCTTCCTCCAGCTCAATGGCATCAGTCACTCCTTCCCTAGTCCCACCATGTCCTCCTGAGGAGTCCCCCAAACTGTTTGACCACAGTGTTGGGTACATGCTCCAGGAGGATGCCCAGCATTTTGAAGGCTCCGATGATGGTACTCAGCTAGAGGAAGGCAGAAATGTGAGCCCAGGCAGAGGGGGTGCCCAAGAAGGACAGCAATCTGGCAGTCATGTTCCCCCTGCTGCAGCATACTGCCAGATTTGCTCCAGTGATGAGGAGGGAGAGGATGATGAGGTCACTGACTCCACGTGGGTGCCTGATAGGAGAGAGGAGGAGGAGGCACATAACCAACGAGGCAGGATGCCCTCCAGGGGCCAGCCTAAGGACAGCACATTGACTGCATCACACCGCTGAGCTCCGCATGTGCAGGGCGCTGCTGTCTCTGTGCATTATTCTAAAAGTTCTTTGGTGTGGGCCTTTTTTGAGACGAGTGCATCAGATCGCACCGCTGCTATTTGCAACATATGTCTCAAGCGTACCTTGCGTGGCCAAAACATCTCCCGCTTGGGCACCACATGCTTGACCAGACATATGTTGACCTGCCATGCAGTTCGTTGGCAAGCATACCTAAAAGACCCACACCAAAGAACAAAGAGGACCTCTCCTTGCTCCTCATCAGCTGAGATCTCCAACCCACCTATACCTTCAGTCCTCTCTGAGACCTGCACTGAGAGGAATGAAGGTGTAGAATTAGGTGTGTCACAGCCAAGTACTTGCGGGCAATCTGCTATCGGTACACCAACGTCGGATTGTACCAGGCAAATTTCCCTGCCCCAGCTGCTGCACCGCAGAAAGAAGTTTGCTCTCAGCCATCCACATGCCCAGCGGTTGAATGCCAGCTTGGCAAAATTAGTAGCACTTCAACTGCTACCTTTTCAGCTGGTAGACTCTGCCCCCTTCCGTGAGTTTGTGGAATGTGCGGTTCCTCAGTGGCAGGTTCCCAAACGCCACTTTCTCTCACAGAAGGCAATTCCGGCTCTTTACCGGCATGTGAAAGGCAATGTCTTGGCCTGTGGGAAGGTGCATATTACCGCTGACTCATGGTCCAGCAGGCATGGACAGGGACGTTACCAAAGTTTCACGGCGCATTGGGTGACTCTGCTGGCAGCTGGGAAGGATGCAGGACAAGGTGCAGTAGTGTTGGAGGTTGTTCCGCCACTATGCCTCCAAAATGCCACTACTGGTGGTTCTGACAAATCTCTCTCCTCCACTCCCTCCTCTTCTTCTTCCTTCATGGCCTTTTGTCCTCGGAACCAGCGGTGCTCCGTAGGTGTTCAAGGGGCTACGCAAGTACGCAGGCCGAAAGATGCCATGCGGTGCTTGAGCTGGTGTGCTTGGGGGACAAGAGCCACACTGGGGCAGAGATTCTGTGAGCTCTGCAGGGGCAGGTTCAAAGGTGGTTGACGCCATGCCAACTTAAGCCAGGAACGGTGGTTTTCAACAATGGCACCAACCTCCTCTCCGCCCTCCGACAAGGACAACTGACCCATGTGCCCTGTTTGGCTCACATCCTTAACTTGGTGGTACAGCGGTTCTTGGGCAGGTACCCGGGCTTACAGGATGTCCTGAGGCAGACCAGCAAACTCAATGTTGGCCATGCTGCAGCGGCTGCACATGCAGCAGAGGGCCATCAATGAGTACCTGTGCGACTATGGCACCAGGACAGGGTCAGGGGAGCTTGTTTTTTTTCCCACGCCAGTGGGCCATGATCAGGGATGCATGCACTGTCCTGTCACCATTTGAGGAGGCCACAAGGATGGTGAGCAGTGACAGTGCATGCATCAGTGACACTGTGCCCCTTGTCCACCTGTTGGAACACATGCTGCATGGAATAATTGACAGGGCACTTGAGACAGAACAGGGGCAGGAAGAGGAGGACTTCCTTAGCTCTCAAGGCCCCCTTTATCCAGACAGTGTTCCTGCATGCCCACCGATCACACAGGAAGAGGACGAGGAGGAGGAGGAGGATTGTGTCAGCATGGAGGTGGAGCCTGGCACTCAGCATCAGCAGCAGTCTTTAAGGGATCATTTAAAGTCCCAAGAAACCCATGGACTTGTACGTGGCTGGGAGGAGGTGGCTGCGGATCATGTCATCCTTAGTGACCCAGAGGACTCCGGACCGAATGCCTCAGCAAACCTACGCTGCATGGGCTCCCTGATCCTGCAAAGCCTGCGGAAGGATCCTCGTATTCGTTGTATCAAGGAGGGGTATCGTTACTGGCTGGCAACCCTCCTTGATCCACATTACAAGGGTAAGGTTGCGGACCTTATCTTGCCGTCGCAGAGGGAGCAGAGGATGAAACATCTTCGGGAGGCCTTGCAGAAAGGTCTGTGCAACGCGTTCCCAGAGACTGGGAGGTTACAAAGTCCAGTTCCTGGACAAGGTGTTGCTGAGGCTTCGGTCAGTCAAAGAAGGAGTGGTGGAGAAGGTGGCCGTCTGACCGATGCATTCAGACAATTTTTTAGTCCGCAGCCCCAAGGTATGATCGGTTCTAGCAACCATGGCCAGCGTCTGTTTTACATGGTGCAGGAATACCTAGGGGCAAGATCTGACTTGGACACCTTTCCCACCGAAAATCCTCTGGGTTACTAAGGTCTTGAGGATGGATCACTGGCCAGAGCTTGCACAGTATGCAATTGAGCTACTGGCCTGTCCTGCATCCAGCGTTCTTTCGGAAAGCACATTCAGTGCTGCTGGAGGCTTTGTAACCGATCACAGGGTGCGCCTGTCCACCGACTCGGTCGATCGCCTGACCTTCAAAAAAATGAATCAGTCTTGGATCACCACCAGATACCAAGCACCTGATGCTGATGTAACCAAATACATTTTTTTTTAAATGTCAGATTCCCTTCAAGACTGCCTATGCTGATGCTGAGTGACTATCCTGTTATGCTGAGTGACTATCCTTTTCCTCCTCAATGATCATGCTGATAGCTTGTAAGAATATTTTTGTTTCTGGGCGCCACCACCAGTGGCTAAAGCCCAATTTTTCAGCCCCTGTTTAACAGGGGCGTGTAATTACAATTTTTGATGCAATACTTTGCAGCAGGGCTCATTCCTGCGCTCCAACTAGAGAATCTGTGAGTGGTTGCAGTGTTGTGGCACCAGTGCCTAAGGCCCAATTTTTCAGCCCCTGTTTAACAGGGGCGTGTAATTACAATTTTTGATGCAATTCTTTGCCGCAGGGCTCGTTCCTGTGCTCCAACTAGAGTATCTGTGAGGGGTTGCAGTGTTGTGGCACCAGCACCAGTGCCTAAGGCCCAATTTTTCAGCCCCTGTTTAACAGGGGCGTGTAATTACAATTCTTGATCTGATATTTCACAGCAGGGCCCGCTCCAGCGCCCACCAAGAGTAACTGTGAGGACTTACAGTGTTGTGGCACCAGCACCACCACCATCACCAAAAGCCCAATTTTTCTGCCCCTGTGCAACAGGGGCATCTAATTACAATTCTTGATCTAACACTTCACAGCAGGGCCCTGTGAGGGCTTACAGTGTTGTGTCAACACCAACACCTCAGGCCACAACTTCTGCAGAGTATATAGGGTAGGCCACTACTTTCAAACATCCAACATACAAATGATTCCTACTTGCAAACGGAAGGAGACAACAGGAAGTGAGATGAAATCTACCCCTAGGAAGGGAAATTCTCTCTTGTAAGAGTTAATATGGGAAAAACATTTCCACTGATGCTTTATCACCAATCCTTGTTTCACTAAAGACCCCAAATTTTCTAAAAACATTTGTCATTGGGACAGAAAGTGAGGTGAAATCTTCTGAAAAGGAGCACAGACAGCAAAACAAATGTCATAGGGGTGATAACCCTTCCTTATGTTTTCCAAAAAGCTTAAAATAGATTTTTTGGCTGGAGCTAAACACGTTAAAAATGTACCAGTTAAATATTACAAACAGATTCTACAAACCTACAGTCCCTGTCTTGTTTGCACCGCCTGTATACTGCTGTTCAGAGTATATAGGGCCTGGGGGCCCCACGCGGGGTTCCCCTTAATACCCTTACAAGACGCAAAGGGCTGGTTATGGACTGTGGGGTACCCATGCCGTTTGTCTCACTGATTTTCATCCATATTACCGGGACCCGACATTACATTAAAGACGTAAGCAGTTTTAAATGACTTTTATTCCTTTAAATATCTCATTTTGTTGCAGGGACTGTTCTAAGCACGGGAAACACGCACCACTTTACAGGCATACTATAGACACCCCCAGGTATGATATTTAAAGGAATATTTCACTTTTTTTTCACTTTAAGCATCATTAAAATCACTGCTCCCGAAAAAATGGCCTTTTTTAAAACTTCTTTTTTAATTGATACATGTCCTCTGGGGCAGGACCTGGGTCCCCAAACCCTTTTTAGGACAATAACATGCAAATTAGCCTTTAAAATTTGCACTTTTGATTTTGAACATTCGAGCCCCATAGACTTCAATGGGGTTCTAACGTTCGTGTAAATTTTCGGTCCGCTCGCAGGTTCTGGTGCGAACCAGGGGATGTTCGGCTCATCCCTACTCTCTAAGCCAAAATCCCACTGATGGGGGTTGTCTTTGCTTCCAAGTGCATGGTATACATGCTTTGGCAGCATTCAGGAGGTGGCATACTATAGATTCCTTATATCTCTTAACTGGCATTTTGGAATCATGCAATATAAAAAAGGCCGGGTTCTCAGGGATCTCATCTTCCCAAAACTGCTGACTGATTCTCCAAGCCTCTTTCCAGAAACCTTCAATTCTAGGGCAGGACCAAAAAATATGCAATAACTTCCCAGGCTCCTCACAGCATCTCCAGCAGGTAACAGAGACCTCTGGAAAATATCTGTGGAGAAGAACTGGGGTTTGGTACCATTGAGAGACAATTTTATAATTTGTTTCCTGCGTCCTCGTACACATTGAAGATTCAAATATTTTATATATTATACTAGTACGCTGTTCTTCTGAAAAAATTCTACCTAGTTCGGATTCCCATTTACCTAGAAATGGTAATTGGAAATCCTCTGAAGGTCTGACCAATAGGTCACAAATCTTCGAAAGAACATGCAAGAGTAACCCTTTCTCATTACAATATTCTTATAATCTTATTAACTTCCGCGTAAAGTTACCGGACGGAGGTAATGTCTGCAAAAAGTGTCTCAATTGTGCCGCGCACCAGAAATCGAATTGATATAAGTTGGAACTAGATATCAGTGTTTGCCACGTGGACCACGACCCTGCTTCTAGAAAATGGGAAGCCTGATATAGCTACTTTTCTATTAATACCCCAAAGGGCTCCTTCCGCAATCCTGGTGCAGATTGTGAATAACCCAAAATGGGGAATAATGGGGATTCTAATGATAATAGCTTCCCTTTAGAAATAAATCCATAACACATTCTTATCGTATGGCCTATCAGTGGGTGTGTCTTAATCGTTGATGGAAGTTCCCTGTAGCACCAAGGTGCTCTATGTAATAGGGCCCTGCTCTGTGCTTGTTCCAGATTCGGCCATATCTTTAGGTCTCCATTTTGGCACCAGTCAATTATTCGACTCAGTATGGCTGCTTGATATTATTTATATACGTCTGGTATGGCCAACCCGCCGTATTGCTTGGGAAGGGTCAACAAGGATCTTCTAATCCTTGGATGTTTCTGTGCCCAGATAAATTCAGTAAAAATTGTATCAATCTGTTTAAAATATTGCCTAGGAATAGCAATGGGTAATGCCTGAAATAAGTATAAAAACTTTGGTAGAATATTCATTTTGAGTATATTACCTCTTCCAATCCAGGAATGGAATCCCTTGTGCCATCTCTCTAAGAGACCCCGAACCCTTTGTAGAAGTGGTGTAAAATTAAAATCAAACATATGTGAAAGGTCTGCTGGGATACGTGTACCCAAATAGTTCAAGGCATGATCCGTCCATTTAAATTTATAATTGGCCTTCAATGATCTCAACATGTCTTTGGGTATTGCAATTCCCATAGCCTCTGACTTAGTTGGATTGATCTTAAAATATTATAGGGTACCAAATCTCTCCATTTCAGAATATAGGTTAGGGAGGGATACCATTGGGTTGGTCAATAAGAAAAGCATATCATCAGCATAAGCTGAAATCTTATACTGGGTTTTTTCAACTGTCGGGCCCTGGATATCCTGATTGAAATGAACCCTACAGAGGAAGGGTTCTAGCGGGAGTGCAAAAAGAAGGGGCGACAGTGGGCAGCCCTGCCTGGTCCCATTGGTGATCCCAAAAGAGGGAGATAATACTCTGTTTACCTTTACCTGAGCACTAGGTAAGGTATAAATACTTAAGATCAATCGGAGCATATTTTCTCCCAACCCTATATATTGCAGAACCAAGAAAATAAACAGCCAATTTACCCGATCAAATGCCTTCTCTGCATCTGTCCCAAGGAAAAAAAATCCATTGCGAAACGCAATGGATTTTTTTGGTTGATACTCTCATACCAAAAGGGTTAAATGTTAATCTGGATATCAACTGCTTTATTAGCGATTATTGATTCTGTAGAATGATCTTGGTATTTAATCCAATAAATTTAATGACTTTGGGGGTTGTCTGTGGGGGGGAGGGTTCGCTTTGCTCTGCGGGTGTGCTTGGGGGTGGGATCGCTGTGGGTCTGGGGGGGACATGCAGGGATAATGAGGGGCAGCGATTTGGCTTGCGCATGGTTGGATGGTGAAATCGGCAGGGCTTCCCCTTGTTTCAGATCTGCCCCTCGGGTTTGCGGCGGCTTCGCTTCCTGGTGTACTTGCGGTGCGCTTGTGGTGCAGAATGGATTTGCCTCCTTTATTTCTATAGTATTTAATTAATTTTAATTTATTTGAATATTTTTAATTAATTTAATTTCATAAGTAATTCTTACGATTTTATTCAATTCTATAAAATTTTATTCATATTGTTTTAATATGCATGTATTTGGTGAAATGAATTACCATGGCAGACACAAACAAAGTGTCTCTGGGGGATTAATTAGCAGATAATATCTTAGTAGTGTTTATACATAATTTAGGTATACACTTAATAGTTACAGCCCTGGTAATGGGGGTCATTAATAAATGCAGTTACTACTTTTTAGTTTCCGCCAATGATATTACACATTTCATAGGTACTTTGAGGAAATGTTTTTAAAGAAATGATATTCCAAAAAACAATTATTTTTAGTGTTATATTGGGTATGGAGTGGGGCTTTGGTCTGATGCTGCCCCTATATCAGACGAGACTACTGTAATGTGTAGTGTATACTAGGGGACTCCTTTAAACTAAGGATGTGAAGCTACGCTTATATTCATTGATTTGATAGTGCAGTGTGAGGTAAATCATGAGTACTCTCAAGACTTTTTATGCCATCCCTGGGTTTCTATTTCGCCTGTGTGCACCCATTATTCAGAGCAAGTGGCAGGTGATTGGCTAATTGGCCGAGAGATACGATCCTAAAAGGTTCAACGTTAGGCCTTGTGATCATGCCCTCAGTTGAAGTCTGAAGTGACGAAACGTAAGGGTGTGATCACCACGGCAACCGGAAGTGACATGTGCGCTCCATCGTCAGCTGGTCAGTTATTGGGAAACACACAGTATCGCTGTGTATTCAACACAGACGTCTCCCTTGACAGCAGGCTGGTGACTAAATTCACTTTGTGATTTTTTTGCTTCATTGATGTTTGAATTTTGTACGTATTCTGTATGAGGGACGGGTTTATGGGTTTTCTATTAATAAATTCATGAAACAGGATTACGCTTCACATGGTGAAAATTTTGTGTTTGGTGGAAGACCAATTTCTAGGATCACCCACTGTGTTTAACCACTTATCAACCGGCCCATAGCCGAATGACGGCTACAGGGCGGTTGGATAACTCGCCCTCCCGCGCCCTCCCGCGCTCCCCCTGGGGCGCGCACACGGGACCATCCGTGACCGCCGGGTCCAAAGGACCCGGTGCATCACGGATCACGGTAAATGTCCGTTGATAGCGGCCGTTTACCACGTGACCACTCCATCAAATGACGGAACGATCACTAGTAAACAAACCGGCGTCACGTCTGGTTCCTCTCTCCCCTCTCCTCCCAGTACCTATTGGTACAGTGCGAGGGAGGAGGGGGGAGATCGGTGGCAGCAGCACTGTACCTGGATGTGTAGTGCCCACAGCGCTGCTCAGTGCCCATTCCAGCCATCCATACCCAGCCATGCTTAGCATACCCATCCATACTCATCCATGCTCACCCATCCATGCTCAGCATACCCATCCATACTCAGCATACTCATCCATCCATCCATGCTCACCCATCTATGCTCAGCATACTCATCCATTCATACTCAGCATACTCATTCATCCATCCATGCTCACCCATCCATGCTCAGCATACACATCCATACTCAGCATACTCATCCATCCATCCATGCTTAGCCATCCATACTTAGCATACCCATCCATACTCAGCATACTCATCCATCCATCCTCATCCATACTCAGCATACTCATCCATCCATCCATGCTCACCCATCCATACTCATCCATCCATCCATGCTCACCCATCCATACTCATTCATACTAAGCATACTCATCCATACTCAGCATACTCATCCATCTATCCATGCTCAGCCATCCATACTCAGCATACTCATCCATCCATCCATGCTCAGCCATCCATCCATCCTCAGCAAGACTCATGCATCCATCCATGCTCAGCCATCCCATCCACCCCCATCCATAATTAGCCATACCCATCCATACTCAGCCATACCCAGCAATACTCACCCGTACCCAGCTATACCCAGCCATATTTAGCCATACCCAGGAATATCCAGCCATCCCAGCCATATTCAGCCATACCCAGCCATACCCAGCCATCCCAGCCATACTCAGTCATACTCAGTTGTACTCAGCCGTACCCAGCCATCCCATCTATACCCATCCATACTCAGCCATACCCAGCAATGACCAGCAATACTCAGCCATACCCAGCCATACCCTGCCATACTCAGCTATTCCCAGCCATACTCAGCCATAACCAGCCATACTCAGTCGTACCCAGCCATACTCAGTCATACTCAGCCGTACCCAGCCATTTCATCTATACCCATCCATACCCAGCCATACCCAGCAATACTCAGCCGTACCCAGCCATACTCAGCCATACTCAGCCATCCCAGCCATACCCAGCCATCCCAGCCGTACTCAGTCGTACCCAGCCATACTCAGTCGTACTCAGCCATACCCAGCCATACTCAGCCATACTCAGTCGTACCCAGCCATACTCAGTCATACTCAGCCGTACCCAGCCATTTCATCTATACCCATCCATACCCAGCCATACCCAGCCATACCCAGCAATACCCAGCAATACTCAGCCGTACCCAGCCATACTCAGCCATCCCAGCCATACCCAGCCATCCCAGCCGTACTCAGTCGTACCCAGCCATACTCAGTCGTACTCAGCCATACCCAGCCATCCCATCTATACCTAGCCATACTCAGCCGTACCCGGCCATACTCAGCCATACTCATTCATGCTCAGACATCCCTATCCATGGCTCATCCATCCCCATTCATGCTCATCCATGCCACATCAGTTCTCATCCATGCCACATCCATGCCACTACAGTGCCTCACAAAAGTGTAATAGGTAGTCAAGAAATTATATGTGAAATTTATGCTCCAAGAACGCCTGATGGTGCTTCCTGCATGTTGGGCCTCTGTATGTGGCCACACTGTGTATAAGTCTCACACATGTGGTATCACCATACTCAGAAGGAATAGTAGAATGTGTTTTGGGGTGTAATTTGTGCTATGCATATGCTGTGTGTGAGAAATAACCTGCTAATATAACAATTTTGTGAAAAAAAATCTTGATTTTGCAAAGAATTGTGGGAATTACAACTTCAAAAAACTCACCATCCCTTTTACTAAATACCTTGGAATTTCTACTTTTCAAAAAGGAGTCATTTGGGGGGTATTTGTACTTTCCTGGCTTGTTAGGGTCTCAAGAAATGAGATAGGCCGTCAGTACTTCAGGTGTGATCAATTTTCAGAGATTGGCACCATAGCTTGTGGACTCTATAACTTTCACAAAGACCAAATAATATATACCGGTTTGGGTTATTTTTACCAAAGATATGTAGCGGTATAAATTTTGGCCAAAATATTTGAAGAAAAATGACTAATTTGCAAAATTTTATAACAGAAACGAAGAAAAGTGCATTTTTTTTTACAGAATTTTCGGTCTTTTTTCTTTTATAGCGCAAAAAATAAAAAACCCAGCAGTGATTAAATACCACCAAAAGAAAGCTCTATTTGTGTGAAAAAAAGGACAAACATTTCATATAGGTACAGTGTTGGATAACTGAGTAATTGTCATTCAAAATGTGAGAGCACCGAAAGCTAAAAATTGGTCTGGTTAGGAAGGGGGTTTAAGTGCCCAGTGGGTAAGTGGTTAAAGAGCAATTTATATTGTCATCACATACAAATTATCTATTGGGTTATCGATGTTGGTCAGAAACAGAAATGGACTAACAGTAGCACTGTTTGAACGTGGGACTGATGCAGTATTTTATCTGAAATTTCTTTTGTTAACCCTTTATATTTTAAACAGCAGCTTTTACAGGGTATACCCTTATCTGTTTGACCGCTGAAAAGCAATCAAGCAGGTTTTTGCTTTTTAGTCTATGTTTGAATATTAATGTTTTATTTCACCTTGACAACTGTGAAGTAACTTTGGTGCTGAGTAGTGTATATAGGCCCAGGTTTACACTTAGTTTCTAAATAAATAAACATACAGTATATTATGAATATTTCAAAAATCCAAATAGCAATGAATGCCAAAATTTGGAGGATCTATGAACCCCCCCCCCCCATGTATAACAAACTCTCTGTATCCATTACATTTTCAGGGATGTTGGTGCCGCTTTTGAGTTTGTCACACATCCATATTATCATCCCTTTTTTTCAGTTATATACTGTGTTTGAAGTTCAGTTAAGTCACTTTTTTTTTTTGTTGAAAAAAACAGATGTCACTGGACATGACAACAGGTAGAAAAATTGACATACGTATCCATTTTTGATCTGTTCTTTTACAAAAAAAGTGACTGAACTAAACTAAAAAACGAAACGCCCGTGTGAAACCAGCCTTAGCCCAGGTTCACACTGACAGCAGGAATGAAATCGTGCGTGTTCAGCTGAACTCACACGATTTCATTCCTGCATGTCAGTCTCGACTTCGGGGGCGATTTCAGAGACATCTGTGCAGGTTGCCGCAGATGTCAATGGAAATCGTACCCCAAAGTCGGCAAAAGTAGTACAGAAACTACTTTTGGGAATCAGCGTTGCACTGATTCGGACGGTGCCATTACCAGCAATTGCTGCCGATTTGGCATGCGATTTGACATGTCAAATTGCATGCCAATTTGCTCCAATGCGAACCAGGGCCGAGTGTCTCAATAAAATGAGATAGGCCGTCAGTACATCAGGTGTGATCAATTTTCAATGATTGGCACCATAACTTGTAGACTCTATAACTTTCACAAAAAACAAATAATATATTATTTGTTTTTTTATTACACTTATTTGGGTTATTTTTTACCAAAGATATGTAGCAGTATAAATTTTGGCCAAAATTTATGAAGAAAAATTACTAATTTGCAAAATTTTATGACAGAAACAAAGAAAAATGCGTTTTTTTTACAAAACTTTTGGTATTTTTTTTATATAGCACAAAAAATAAATAACCCAGTAGTGATTAAATGCCACCATTTGTGTGAAAAAAATAATACAAATTTAGTTTGGGTACAGTGTAGCATGATTGAGTAATTGTCATTCAAAGTGTGAGAGCACTGAAAGCTGAAAATTGGTCTGGGCAGCAAGGGGGTATAAGTGCCCTTTATTGAAGTGGTTAAAGTACCAGTAGCAAGGAGCAGGAAAGTGCTTGGTTAAAAGATGACACTCACATATAAATTAGATAACTATAAATATGGATATAATGACCATTTTGAAATGTGAGTTTCACTTAATCTCCTCCATTCATTTTTTTTACATCTTATACTCAGTTTGAACTGGCCAGGCTTACTTAAAATAAATAGGCATTATTACATGAGATCAGAGATTTCAGACAAATGGTTCTTGAGAAGTAAATTGATTGGCCATGTTTGCTTTTTCCTGAATATTTGCTACTGCTGCCCAAACACGGATTGTGTCAAAGTGCACATACAATCCAACTGCCATTTCATGTTTCTGGTCAGTGTTTAACACATAAAATCAACTTTCTACCATTAAAATAAATTAAACTGTTTAGTTTTATTTTTTGCCTTGACAATGACAAATGACAAATATATTTGTGTGTCTGCTGTGCTGAGACAGAGCTGCCAATTTCTATTGCCCTTAGGCAAAGTCCCACTGTGTCTAATTTAAACAGAACTCTGTTCACAGTAAATTACATTTTCTTCTACATTTCATTGTCAGGCAGTTACAGGAAACACAAAAGAAAGATGGAAATTGGATGGTGGATTTATCTGCCAGCAATCAACTATTTATGACAAGTAAAGGCATCCACACCACCCCATTTATCACTAGGTATCAGGAAGCACATCTGGATTTACTATCCTTTTGAATCCATGATGTATTATGATACACCTAAAGCTGGCCGTGCATTAGTAGAAACGAATTCAAGATGGGAAATGTTTCTCCAACAAATGAATTTCTAACAGCGTATGTGGTTTTGTTCCAACTGGCCAAAACGGCAATGTATTGAGTATATTGCACAACATATCAAAAGCCTGCACAAACTCAGATCTTTCATTGGGAACTGAAAAAAGACATGATGTAACTCCAAACATTAGGTTTCTGTGCAGGTTTAGGTTGTAATAGGTTGCATACCACAGATAGCAAGGATAACTTGCCACACATTTGTGGCAGTGTTGAATTGTAAGTCTGTTCACTCGCTGCACATTTTTACTGACAAGCTGTACACTTGCAGAGTTTATAGAATTTTGAGGAAAACCCCACCACTGTATGTAATTTTTAATGCATGTATTCTGCTTATTTAAGAAATAGTAAGGAAAAGCTAGGTGCCTAGGAGGTGTAAAGCCTCGTACACACGATCGGATTGTTGGCAGACAAAGCGCCAGACTTTTGTCCGAAGGGCGTGTGCCGTGAGCTTGTCTTGCATACAAACGGTACACAATTGTCGGCCAACAAACACGAACGTAGTGACGTAATAGACGTGTTTCATTACACCAGATTACTATTCATATCATTGGCTAATTGGTTGTGAGAGGACGACCTTAAGCATATATAAATTCCATTCACAATACCGGAAGTGATGTCTTTGATGACGCCCTGGAGGAGGGGCGAAACGCGTTGACTAATTTCCGCTATACTGAACCAGTGATGCTACTTCTGGTTTCCGTGGAACGCACACCTCTACGACGAACCCGGAAACATGCTGATGCCTGTTTTTACCTACTGCCTCGTGAGTGACACAAGTTAACAGCGCAGTGTATTTCATAAACAGCAGTACTTCACATGGGTGTTTTTTTCTCTCTTTTTCCTCAATATAATTGAAAATCCTGGATCCCTTGAGAATACCTTTTGGAGATTTGGATCTTTATTCCATGTCTTCCTGCACCTCTAAGCCTGTTTGACCCCTGGACTGCAAAGCTGAGGGTCCACGAACTTTGGTGAGTAGGGGTGCAAGAGGGGAGATCATGTTGTCAGAAGCACTGATCCAGTAACGTTTGGAAATACCCAGCACATTTTTGCAAGATTTATTTCTATATTGTCTATTGTGTGACTTTCAGCATTTTAATCTTGTTATGTTTATGTATATTTATATGTTTGAAGCACCCAGCACTTTACACAATTATTCATATTGCCTAGTGTGTTATATTGTGTCATAATAGCATGTTATCCCATCAGCGCTGTTATCACCCATATACTTTTATCACTAAGGTTGTAGTGACGTAATAGACGTACTACGAGCCGATAAAGAGGAAGTTCAATTGTCATGGATGACCTTTGGGCTCCTGCTAATTTCATGTTAGTAGAAGTTTGGTGAGTGTTGATTCGCGTTTTTCAGTTTGTGCTTGTCAGTTCGTTTCTGAGCGGCCGTTCGTTAACCAGCCATGTTGCGGAATTGGAGGAGAGAACGTGCTATTATTGGCCATGGAGTTATTGCTTTGACCCAAGTCCCGTCCAGGAACAGGAGGAGTTTTTGGACCAAAAAATGGTTGCTTAATCGTGACCAATTATGTCATATGCCTTTGCTGCGAGAGCTTCAGGAGAATAATCCGGATGATTTTCAGAATTATCTCTGGATGAAGCACCCCTGATTTCACCAACTCTTGGCATTGGTGACCCCCTATATTAAGGAGCAGGACACATGCATGCGGCTTGCCATCACTCCTGAGCAAAGGTTCATAGCCACCTTGCATTACTTGGTGACGGGGAGAAGTCTCCAGGACCTTAAGTTTATCACTGGGATCTCCCCCCAGGCTCTGGGACTCATTATTCCAGACACCTGCTCAGCCATTATTCAAGTCCTTCAGAAGGACTATATTCGGGTTTTTTCCTTTAACATCACATTCTATATATTTAATGTTTGCTAATGTATTGTATTAATTTCTTGATTCCATAATTAACATTTTTGTAATATGCTGTGAATGTCCTCTTTGTCCTCATGCATGCTGTAAGCTTTTCCTGCTCCTTTTTTGGTCTACATGCATATTTTCCTTCACTAACCTCCCAGCATGCTATCCTGGGCCCATACACACCTAGCCTAGTAAGTTAACAATGTTTTTTGTCGGCTACATTTTTGTGTTTACCCTAAACACCCCCTAAAATGTGTCCAAATGTTATTGTTGTCCTCCAATTCAGGCAGAGTGCAAGAGGCAATTTTTTGGGGCCCCAGCCCATTTTTAACCCTCCCCCCAAAATGCTAAGTCAACAGATACAAATACTCCATCTGCTGACTTTGCAAAACCCATACACACTATCCCTCTTTTGTGGTCACATTTCTGTATAAATTCACCCAACCATGTAGTGCAAGGGCCTGCCTGATTACTTACAAATTGTAACATAGACAGTTTTTGTCTCCTATTATATTGATAGTTTTTTTTTCAGAATGTCAAAATGTGCTGCAATTTGGACAGTTTGGATCCATATTTTTAGATTATGACACTTCTTACCTGTCCACTGGGCTGCAAATAGTGTAAGTAAGGAGGGGCTGGCTAAAGTATCCCAGATTATTTATGCAAACAGCTCTCATGGAAGTGGAGAGGGTTACCTGTCCAAAACATCTACCCATTTCCTCCCCCCCACCCTAAAATGTTGCTAATGGGCCACCAGAGGGGGAGATGAATCAGATAAGTTGACCTTACCCTTTTGTCTTTAAATACTAATTTAAGTTTTCTCTTTATGTTGGCTAAGCATGTTTGGGTCAAATCTGCTTCCAATGTTATGTGCAGAAGTAGTATGTTTTTTCCTTTTTTTTAATCCACAGTTTCCTTCAAACCCACAGCAATTGCAGGATGTTGCAGCCCAGTTCCACCATCAGTGGGATTTTCCCAACTGTGCTGGTGCTATTGATGGCAAGTATGTCCGGATTGTCCCACCACCCAACTCTGGCTCATATTATTTTAATTATAAGGGCTTTTGCAGCATAGTCATGCTAGCTGAAGTGTCTGCCAACTATGAGTTTTTGTATCGGGATGTTGGGAAGAACAGCTGCAACTCTGATGGAGGAGTAATTATGCAGAAAGAGTTCTACAAGCGGTTCCAGAATAGCACCTTAAACTTGTCACCTGCTGAGGAGAATGTTGAGGGCCACAATTTTGTTTTTGTTGCAGATAAGGCCTTTGCTCTGGGGAACATCTGATGAAGCCATTTGCTATGAGGAACCTCACCCCAGAGCAGAGAATATTCAATTACAGGCTCTTGTGCCAGAAGGGTGGTCGAAAACGCCTTTGGCATTCTCTCAAGTCGGTTCAGGCTGTTTTTAACACCAATTAACCTAGCACTGTACAAAATAAACCATGTGGTACTGTGCTGCTATATACTCCATTATTTTTTAAGGGGGAATGCTAGAAGCTACCTTGCCTCAGTGCCAACTGATGTGGACCTTGCAGTGGCTGGCCCAGCTGAAGAGGCTGCAGCTGGGCCATCTGTGGGCATGATGACGGCTCTAGAAAATGCCCATGCTGGATTGCCCTCCCAAAATGCCAGAGATCTGCGGCAAAAATACCTGGATTATTTTGTGGGTAGAGGGGCAGTGGCTTGGCAGCTAATCTTAGCTGATCAAGAATAATATATCTCTTTGATCATAAACTCATATTTAATTTGTACTAATGTTGTCTGTGTTTCTTATCTGTCTAATATGTTCACAAATGGGCTTTATTTTGGCCACTTGCTCCAATAGTGAAAATGTACCTTATTTGCTACACAAGGTGACAATAACTTCTTTAGCTAACTATTATGGTGTGCTGTGGGTCTGCTACACACACAATGTTTTTGTTCTTAATGGATCTAATGCATGAAGTTCAAAAACATTATGCCTTTTCAACTCTTATAATTTTTGGAGGACTAAAAATTGCAGGAGTTGTCCACATTTTAAGAGCACATTGTCACTGTAACTACAAGTACGTAACAAATACACTGGTATTGAGCTTTTAAATAATAAGCCACACATTGTTTAGTAAAAAACTATTTACTCAAAGCACATTCACGTGAGCATTTTAAGGTTTTAAAACAAACCAACATCTTGGTGTATAACATGTATGTTTTGCATTATTTCCCCTTTTTGGGGGCTAAACAGGCATGTTCAAAAACATTAGCTACACATCCCAAACTCAGGAACTTACAAAGTTCGATTTTGGTAAAGTGAAGGCCAAATGAGACATTAGTATCCCAAGACTGTGTGGCTGTTGCCTTCCTCATATGGGGTGATCTCACCCCTTTAAAAGCCAAAATTTGAAGCCACCTACACATAGAGGCATAACAATTCAATTACCCTTATGATCCCATGCTGCAAATGTGTGTAGCTACAAACAACTTTTTTCCTAAACCCACAAAACACACAGTGTGTCAACTAGCTCCCATCATGGGGTTTCAATAGACATGTTTCGGGGGTGCAACCCCTTCCTCGGAGCTTCTCTAGTTATGAGGAAGGGGTCGCACCCCCAAAATGCGTCCATTGATACCCATGGTGATGGTAGATAGCACATGTTGACACACTGTGTGTTTTGTGGCTTTTGGCAAACTAGATGTATGGAAATACACACATTTTAGGCATGGGATCATTAGGGAAATAAGAATGTTAAGGCACAATTTGTGTGCATCTTCAAATTTTGGCTTTGCTGTTCTTCAACACAAAGAAAGATTACAATTCACATTACTTAGGGCAGTGTTTCCTAACTCTCCTTCGCAAACCCAAGTCATGTTTTCTATATTTGTTGAATTTGGCACAGGTGATGTTGTCATTTTCAGTGTTTGTAATTCACACAGTCGTTTTTAGACTAAGGAAAATACAGAAAACAGGACCTGGTGGTGCACCTAGAGGAGTGGAGTGGAGAAACACTGAGTTCGGACACTAAATGTTCTCATTTAAAAGTCAGAAAAACATGGTAAATAATCAAAGTGCAAACAGGAGCCAACAAGTGTAACAAGAAACTTCTGAGCAGGCAAGAGGAAATTATAATTTGGCAAGCATGTCTACAAAATATCTGATTCTTCGCTGTAAAGCTGTGGCAGCCTCCTTTATTTGCTCCAGATCCTTCAAACACTGCACCATATCTGCACTCCTTCTGCCAATTGTGCATCTTGGAAGATCATGACCTAGTAAGAAGACAAAAAAAGAATTAGGGGGACTATGGTCAAGTGTCTGAGGCCCTACATAGTGAGTTATGGTCAAGTTACTAGTCAAATTTAGGAATTACTTACCTACCCAGTCTATTGTTGCTTGCAACCTGCTTGCCCTTCAGACACCTACACTACTAGGAATGTACACACTGCAACTACTCAGTAATTTTGGCCCTGGTGCCTGGGTCTTCAAAACTCGGGTACCTAGCAAAAATGACAGCTCCTTCCACCTCTTCCTTCTCCATGCTAATGTTAAGGCACAACATACTTTGCTAATGTGTGGAGTGGGTGTTTTGTTTGTTCAGCTAAATACTTGACATGTACACACTTTTGAAGCCAGATTTCAAGAATACTTACTTGCGCAAACAGGAGGCTCCCGAATACTTTCTTCCTCTTCGGGGTCGCTTGGGCCCTCAGTGTGACTTGCGTTAGGGGATTTGACGTCCACAACGGACAAGTCTGTGCTGGGTCCAGGAGTCAGATCCCATGCCTCCAAACCCACATCCTGGGTGAGACGACCACTTTCACTTTCCTCTAAAAAGAAACAATACACCATTCATTAAGCCAACCCTAGTCCCATCTGTTTCTAGCATCCATTTTGCTACATTAGTTGACCAACCTTGCACTTGGTCTGATGACAATATTTGCTCCTGACTAGTGGAGTCCACCATGCTGCACTGTGTTTTGTTTACAGTGAAAAATGCATAGAAAAGGGAAGGTGATGTCATTTTACAGAACATTGGACAAGTGCCAACATTGAAAAAGTCCTGCAGTTGTCCCCCACCCCTCTTGTCTCCTATGGATAGGGAAATATGATAACAATGGTAGGAGGAGGATAAGGGGATTATAACGGTGCCAAACAATTATTGGAATACTATATACTATATACAATAAATATACACGTCAAGGGTGTGAACATACAATGGAGGAAATATAACAAAACCAACTTATGCAGCAATATTGCAAGACCCAGCCTGTAGCGTGGCGGCAGGTCTTGTAAACAGGTATTGAAATCCTACATGTTTTGCCAACATTGGCTTCCTCAGGGACAGTTGGTTATACCTGTATCAATTTCCTGAGTTTTAAATAAAGAAATAAGTAATCAGAAAGAGTATAACAGTGTATATCTTTCTGATTATTCTTTATTTAGAACTCAGGAAATTAAAAGAGGTATAACCAACTATCCCTGAGGAAGCCATTGTATGTTCACACCCTTGACGTGTATATTTATTGTATACTTTTTTAATCTGTTTGTTAATAAAATATTATATTTTTTAATTAACGCGTCAGTATATAGTATTCCAATAATTGTTTGGCTTCGTTATAATCCCCTTATTCTCCTCCTACCATTGTTGCCATATTCATTGGGATGAGGTGCTGTATTATAACGAGGACTATCTAGTCATAAATCCTTTTCTTTCAGGGAAATATGATGGTCATTCTAGCAGGCGTGACTCTGTGTGACTGTGATCCCCTGGGCCTCTCCTCTACCCATGTATACACTGGCAAGGCTGCATTAATGGGCACTGATGAGCCAGGCAGCAACCAGAAAGTGTTTTTTACCCCTTAAGTTCTGCCCTAAGCCCATGGCCTTTGGCCCACCTAGAATCACCCCTGTCGGTGGCTAAATGAGTGTGTTTGAAGTTATCACTTATGTTTTTGGTGGGAAGATGGCCTTGTGGCCTCCCCTGCTGGGGCCCAAGTGAGGGTAGCCTCCCTTCGCCCCTTCTGGTGGCTTGGCTGTTGCCTCATTTTTTGGTGCCTCCTTGTTGAAAGAGGAGAAAAAACTTAGGTCCAAAAATAAAGAAATGTCCAAAAACAGAACCAAATAAGAATGTTCATATCTGCTTTCTATTTTACTTCATCTTTAAAATAACAATTCAGACAAAGATTATAGAAAACATTATATATAATTTTCTCGAGCTACTTGGAGAAAGCACATATACAGACAGCTAATTTACACATATCCATATTGGTTAGATACAAATCTTGCTTCATTTTTGTTGATGATCTTATGTATGGACTCCATCTGGTCTTACTCACGATGTTTGAGATCAGGTCATTGTTTTATGATTTGGTCCTTTGTTCGTTGCACCGAAAAATCACCCTGCAAAATGGCGATGACCTTATCCAAAATGCTGTCCTTTCGGCTGCTGGGCCTTTCGTAATTGCGCAGCTTGCAGTCGTAGTCGTGCTTCTCTAGGATGTGCACCATCTCCACCATCTCATCCTTGCTAATGGGGGTTGCCTCCTATGAGCTACACCACCGCGGGGCTGCCTGGAATCCGCCAAATCTGCCACGTTGTCCCTCCTGAATGTTCCGCCGTATGTGTCCAATGCAGAAGAGAGATGGTCACGCCCCAGCATCATGACGCACTGAGAGTGGAGTTTCACGCATGTGCAGTGTATATAAAGCCATAAAGCATCAGTAGATGACATATATGTCCCCAGGCTGTGGTATTACCACAGCCTGTGGTTTTTGCCTGACCAGACAGAACCCAGGCCATCGCTGTCTACACTTCCTTCCACATCTGCTGGGGCCACAGCTCCAGAGGTCCACCCAGGTCCAGCTACACAGGATGAAGATGTGGAGGAGCCCAGCTTGACCCAGGTATAGCATTGTTGAATATATTTGTATCCAAAAAAACAATGATGAAAACTATGAATGAAAAAACTATTTTAATTGTTAAAATATTTCTGCCTTAACAAAGTGGTTTCCATATCAATAGACAGTAGTGACCAAAAATTATTTGTACAAGAATAAAAAATACGGGGGTCAGAATGTTAGTCTTTTCTATTTGGCCACATTCAATGTGCAACAGTGAGGAGATCAAAATTGTGTGTGATCGATGACCAAACCCTAAAAAAGATTCTAATTGTGTCCCATTTTCATACACAGGAAAGTGTCAGTCAGGAGGAGCATGTGGCCAGCAGCCAGGCGAAGTCCCAGATCCCTCCCCTACACCCCCCCTGCTAAAAGGGCCAGGAAGAGCAGGAATATGGAAGAGGCCACAGCTGCCTTCCACAGCCAGGCCACTACTGCCATCAGGACAGGCCCAGATGAGGCTGAGGGATTTGCTGTGCTGACTGCCAATAAATTAAGGCAGATGGATGGTGAGCAAAGGAGCAGGTGTGAAGAACTCATTCTGCAGCTCCTCAACAAGTGGGTGGGGGCCAAATCTCTGAAACCACACACCCGTGTGATTTTGTGGCCCCTAATTCACCAACTCCACAGCCACCCCCCCACCACAGCCACCCCACCCACCACAGCAGCATGGAGGTCAGTGGCAATACTAGCTACAAGACCCCCAACAAGCCTGCTGGACTGGGGATTTTCACCCCTTCATCACTTAATATTTTTTTGGGGTTTTTTTGATTGAATAATTATTTTATTTGTTATATTTTCTATATTTTTGTATGCATAGAATGCACTTTTTGTTTAAGTTCTTTGTATTTGGATGGCAGATAGCATCTGTAATTTAATTTGTTTTATTTTTTTCTGCACAATAAATAAATTGTGGAGAATAATACTTGGCTATTTGTTTTACTTCAAATGACAGTTTGGGAGTAGGCAGTTATATTTTAAAAAATACAACGTAAAATTAACAAGGGACACCAACATAATCTTTGATCTTAAAAACTATGGGATAATGGTGTTGTGGTAACTTGCACAAAAAAAAAAAAATAACAAGCATAATAATATTATTTTTGATATCGCTAGAAAAAAAAGCCTTTGAAAATAAGTTTGCGATAACTCCATCAGTATCACCAGCAAAGCAGCTTCATTATTATCCCATTAAAGAAGAGAATGTGCGCTGCATTTCGAGATTTCATAATTTGCAGCGTCACGAATGTTAATTCTCCATTACGAATGCTAGTTTACAAGACCGACGACTTCCGGCTCATCCTTGTTTCCGAGCATTTGTGTTTGTACTTTGGACTTTTGTGTGACGGACTTGTGTACACACGATAGGACAATCTGACAACAGACCGTTGTCCGCCGAAAATTTACTAGCCTGCCGTCCAACATTTGTTGGCGGAATGTTGGCCAACAATTGTCTGAAGGAGCGTACTAACGGTCGGATTTTAGGCAAACAGTCTGTCATCACACAATTCCCTGCTGAAAATCTGATTGTGTGTAAGAGGCTTAAGAGTTCAATAAAAAAAAAAAAGCTTGGGTAATTGATCTCATATACTGTAGTAAGCTATAGGAAGGAGTATTGGTAATTCTTAAATAAGGTAGTCCGGGTTTCCAGGTGAACTGGACCTTGGATTGAACATTAATTGGTGAATGGGGATCCAACAAAATGGCTTTTGTTTTGCTTTAATTTTCACAAAGCCCCAAAAGATCACACAATGATAAAAGGGTATTAAATCAGTTTAGAGGAAGTATGTGAGTTTGAAATATTCAAAAATTGCTTGTAAGCAAAATGTAATGCTTAGCCATGCATAGCCAAAACAGGAAGTAAGAGGAACCCCTCCAAAAGTCAAGCAATGTCAAGTTTGTTGCTCTCCAGTACTCTGTCCAGGTCACTCAGAAGGAAAGACGTATGAGGGTCTAAATAACATACTACAAATGACCATTCTTCTCCCCCATAGCTGTGCCCCTAACTTGTGTATAATAAAAAATAAATATTAGTAAGTAATAAATCACCTCCCAGAAAACAAATGTTATACATTATGTAGCACAATATGCTGTTCTTTATTGGCAATCTGTTATGTCAAACTTACAGCAAGAAACTAGGCAAGATTGAGGGACAGGAACTGTTCTGACATGGCATCTGAATACTGCTGTATAGGCTGTTTCGGTAATCAGCAGGGCAACACGAGGTGCATTGCTTGCGGCAACCCTCTAGATTAAAAACTATTGCTGTGTAACATTCATCTGTCCTTTGCCCACAGCTGATCTGTTTTCTTGATGAATCTCGCTCTGTATGTAACATTATCACCTGTCTTGCAAACAATAATTCTCTATAAATGTACAATCCTGAAGAACGAATTGACGATTACTGAGATTAATCACCAGAAATATGAATGCAATGATTAAAGTATGCAGTCTCATTTCCACATCTGGTACATTGTGTTACCACGCACAGGATCTTCTCACCAATATCTGTGCTGAATGTGTATAGCACATCCAGGGATGTATTACAGACAATAAAAGGCAGTTTTCAGCTCTAGGGCCTCATGTGCTAAGCCACATTAGGCACCATGCAGGACTAAAATGCTTAATTGAACATTATGGCCCATATTGTTTAAAGTGCAATAAAGTAAAATGGTACTAAACTGCTGTCTTATTTTCACCATCAAATAGTTAATGAGTTTTTATCGTGCAGAATCTGCCATAAATACAGCTGCTTGAGTAATAGCTCAGCTGTAATTGTACAGTTACTGTCACATACAATTCGAGACAGCAGTGTCAGGCTGTGTAAAAGAATCAGTCCTGGAATGCAAAGCACACTGTGTGCAGAACAGTTTTACATTTATTCCACTTCTTTGTATGAAATGTGGCATTTAGAGTAAAAATAAAGTATACTATATGACCAAAGGTTTATAGATACCTGACCATTGCATCCATATGATCTTGATAAACATCCTATTCCAAAACCGTGGACACTAATATGGAATTTACCCCCCCCCCCATTTCTCTTTTATGGCTTTACAGTCCACACTCTTCTGCAATAGTTTTCTACAAGATTTAGAGTGTTTACTGTGGAATCTGTGCCTGTGCAGCCAAAAGAGTTTAGTAAGGTCAGGTACTGATTTTAGTGATTTTAGTCAATAAGTAGACATGTGTAGAAAGGAAAAATTTGTTTTGTTTCGGATAGATTCGTTATGTTACTCATTTTGTTTGGTTGAGTCATTTCGGAATTTGTTTAATTTAATTTCGTTTCATTTATTACATTTCTAACAAATTCCAAATATTCTGAACAATTTGATATCTGTGTGAAGAATAGCTGGTGTTGGGATTGAGTTCACCTGCTGTGGTGCACCGGGCTGATTGCTACAGTTCCAGTGTCCACCAGCAGGTGTCTCCCAAAAGCCAGCAGGCTTTTAATGATCAGCCACACCTGTGTTCAGCTGCAAGGTGTCTATTTAAGGCTGTTCCTCCCTTTCCCCGGAGAGTCACTGTTCTGATCGCCTCCTTGTTGCCAGATTTCCTGATGCATAGCCACCAAGATCCATATCAGACCCTTATCTGAGCAGGCCAGAAAAGGCCTGACATAGGGGGGTGCTTTTAGGCAGGGGGCCTTTTCCCCACCACCCTGGGCGATGGTTGTGGGGGTCTCTGGGGGGGGGCTTATCAGAATCTGGAAGCCCTCTTTAACAAGGGGGCCTCCAGATCCTAGCACCCCTCTATGTGAATGAGTATGGGGTACATAGTACCCCTACCCATTCACCAAGAAAGTGTATAAAGTGAAAACAAGTTTTTGAAAATTCCTTTAATAAAAAATAAAAAAAACAATTTCCTCTCATGTAGACTCATTGTCAATCACGACGCCCACACACTGCCGGACACGAAAAAAAGAAAAACCCTCTAGCCTCGCCAAAGACTACCGCCGTCTGCCTGCTCCTCCGCCTGACATTTCTTAAATAGCTAAGGGGCGGAGGCACCCTGATGATGTCAGTGGGTGACCCCCCCCCCTTCGTGACATTATCAACCAGGGCATGCTGGGAGGGGGGGGATGAGCATGCACCTCACCTCTGCTGAACTATATCAGCCAATATACCTTCAACATGTAGTGGGGGGGGGGAGTCCCCCTGGCAAGGCAAATGCCTCTTTTACACAACCTTGGCCTGTTGGTTATAGGGGTCTGCAGGGAAGGGGGCAGGGCTTACTTGAATATGGACGGGGAAACCAAACCCAGATACTGCCTCCTTCCATGTGAATGAGTAGTATTAATGACTAGTATCATTCACAGAAAAAAATTAAAGTGTAAATAAGCACACAGAGACAGTTTTTGACAAATCATTTAATAAAGAAAACCAAAAGTCCCACAGTAAACATCAATCACCTTGTCTAATGATGCAGATCCACATGAATTATGATGCCCGCTGACACATGGCTTATCCTATCACTTCACTCCTACTGAATGACAGCTCTGGCTGATGACGGCTCATATAAACAGGGGTGGAGTCTCTGGGTGACGTCATTGACCATATATGGACAAGACCCCACCTCATAATCCGCTGAAGCTTTTATTCGACAGGAAGCTCATCCCTACTCTTCACCATCCAGAATTTGGGCACAGAGGGAATTGCAGACAAGAAAAAAGGGTTCCATAAGGTTCAGCTTTGCACTATAACATGCAGAACTTTCTGGTAGCAAATATAAGAAGCTGCTCAAGAGCATGTGCAGGTTGAATAGTTTATAATAAGATTTACTAGTTGTTTTTCTCTAAGGCTAGGTTCACATCTGTTCACGTGGGGAAAGTACACACGATTGCACACATTCCCAACCCAAACAGAAATGTGCTGCACTTTAGCAGACATGCAAGAGTGCCATTAATTCTTAATGGCACCCTCAGGCGTTGGCACCCATGCTGCCTTTTTTGCACACGAAACCACATGCTGCTGCAGCACCATGCAGCTCAGTGCAGTGCAATTTGAAAAAAGGGTCAGAAACTTCTTTCCCTGCATTTCCTAGGTTTGGGCATTCATTGAAATGAATGGGCTGCCTACACGCAGAATGCAAGTCGCAATAGTCTGAAGCTAGCATAAGCTGTGAATAATTCATATAGCAGTGTGACAACAAGCCACACTTCCTTTTTAAAGTTACAGGTCATAAAAAAAAAAAAAACTCATCCACTTTTCTGCCCCTGTTGTAGCCAACATTTTTCATGATTTTCCTCCTTATTCACTCCAAATGCTGCCATGTTTGCAGTAATATTTTCCAATTCCTCTTGTAGCGGCTGTGCCTCAGAATGATGTCAACCATGACAAAATCCTAATAGTTACAGTCTAGCTTGTTAGACCCTGTAATGGCAGATGTATTAGTCTTGACACACAATAAGTAGTGATAAACATGTGCAATGTGACAGATTTACTATGAGAATGCAGCTTGGTTCATAAATTCCTACACTGCTGCTCAAATGTAGCACTGTGTCCATATAAACTATACCTGTGGCTACTTGTTAATTTTGTATGCCACATTCACTTTTAATGCTGATAATTTATGACACAGTTTTCTGCACTGAGAGCAATTCCGTACCAGAAGGTTCCATTCACTCCTATGCAGGTGCAAAGGAGTGCACACGTTTTTGCGTGTTCCCATGCACCATGTCTAGAGCAGCTGATTATTTTAACCTCCCTGGCGGTACCATTATTTTGCATGGAAATTTGGGAATAACTCACTTACATCTGTCCAAACCAGAGTCTAATAGACATCCTGGGTATGATAAAGTTTGAAACACAAAATCATAAATTATAATATAATAAATAGCTATAAATAATAACAATTAATAATATAATAATATAATAGTAATAATACTTTTTATTCAATAAATTTTAGTAAATAATATAATCAATCAAAAACACTGACATTTTTTTGGCCAAACAAGAGTGCAATATTAGTAGTCATACTGCTTAAGTTAACGTCCCGGGTATGGAAAATTTTAAAACATGGTAGAGCACAAAGTCCGACGTCACAGTCAGGACAGTAGAACCTGGTTTCTTTTCTGATTTTCCTTTCAGTGTCGTCACGCTTAGAGCAGCAAACCACACACATCCTTGTGGCTGCTGACTTCTTTTCCGTTGGTGGAATGTGGTCCATAAAGTGACGACCAGTCAGGCATTCCGGGTTCAAAACGCCAGCAGCACGACGTCCAGATCTATTTACAGTGGTTGGTGTTTGGTGTTTGAGAAATATAAGTTCGGCAACTTTCCAAACAAAGTCCGCATGAACCACAGGCCTGTCACTCTCTTTTTTTTTAGAAGAATGAAGGCATTCCACAGGCACTGTTCAAGAAGATGCCTGAAGATTTTTTTGTAATATTTTTTTTTTTGCTTTCTCATCGCTGGATAAAAAGTAGCCCTGATTCAGCAATGGCTCAATCAAAGTAAGAACTGAACCAGTTGCCATTTTATAATTACTGAATCTTTTGTTGAATTTGGTTCCCTTCCCGGTGTAAAAGACCGAATTCCATATGTAACCAGTGCTGGATTCACAGAGCATGAATGATTTTATGCCAAATCGTGCTCTCTTAGACGCGATATACTGTATCCAGCTGAGTCTTCCTTTGTAGGCCATTAGACTTTCGTCGATACTGACGTCTCTATCTGGTACATAGGTCTGCTGGAAATTTTTCAGAACAATTTGATATACCTCCCAAATCTTTTTCAGTTTTGGTGCTGGATGAGAAGTCTCATCAAATTCTTCATTATTTTGAAAGTGCAGATATTTCATTACTAGAGAAAATTTGTACTCCGACATGACCGTGCCAAAAAAGGAGTGGCTAGTAATTTGTTTGTTGTCCAGTACCACTTCTGCAGTGGTTTCCCCACAACTCCCTGAAGAATAATTAGGCCCAGAAACTCCCAGGTGTCCTCTTTGGTCACTGGTTCCCACTTTCTGCTCCTTGAAAAGGTATAGCAGCTTGTTGCTCCTGGTACCGATTTGTCTCCATAACAATTTTTTCTATAACCTCATCGGTCAAAAAGAGTCGGGGGTATCCCAAAGGGTTGTCATCTTCAACCTCCACTTTGATACCGGGTGCTCTGGTAAATGGGAATCTTGGGGGAGCTACGCGCTCCGTACCGCAGTCAATCGAGCACCAAGTCCGCACATCGCTGGGCACAGTCACAGGATCATCGCTGAAATCACTTTCCGTGCCTGATGACGAACTTCCCCACGAATCGCTATCACTCAATTCTGCAAGTGATTCTGTATCGCTGTCGCTGTTTTCCAGCAGGCCATATGCCGCTTTTGAAGTAGAGGCCCGCTTTTTTGATGCCATGGTCGTTCTGTAGTTTCCAGACAGAAAGTACAGTAAAACTGCAGGCAAGGGCACTGGATAAAGCACTGGGGGCAAACTAAGGTAATTTATTATTTAGTAATGTAATCCAATAGGATTACAATGTATCAGTGTGTGTTGTGCTTTATACATTTTGAATTTGCCGCTGGTTCCACCCCCCTGCGTCGCGACGCTCACAGGGAACGGAAGCCAGGGCACACGGAGCACACAGTGCTTTGAGCGGAAGATCCGGCCGCCGTACACAGCGGGAGTACATCACAGGATTCCGGGGACAAGGTAAGTAACCTTTTCCAGGATCCAGCAATGCGAGTGTGGCTCGGGGTTACTGCTAATGGTACTGAAATCTCACCCTGAGCCACACTCGGTAATACCGCCAGGAGGGTTAAAGGGCAACCCTAAGCACGAAAATCACACAAATTAAGTTCCTAACCTTTTTTAAAATCGTGCCGCACCAAAACACATGGTATCTTGTTACCTTGTTAGCAAGATGTACCGTGTGCCATTAGAAACTAAGGATAAAGTGTATCTGCAAAAGACTCCCTAATGTAAATATAACCCCTGCACAGGGATACTCTATACCAGGGGTATCAAACTGGCGGCCCCCAGCTGTTGAAAAACTACAAGTCCCACCATGCCTCTGCCTGTGGGAGTCATGCTTGTAGCTGTCAGCTTGCAATGCCATATGGGACTTGTAGTTTCGCAACAGCTGGAGGGCTGCCAGTTTGAGACCCCTGCTCTATACCCAAGACCGGCCCTTACTGCAAGATACCATTTTTTGTGATCCCACTGTTGGAATTTACTGTTTTGCTTATCGACGGTGTGTGTTTTGAAAATCTGTCTCAGATGTTAGCATAATCATTGCGTAGCAGTTAACTACTGCAGTTTTTTGCCCAGGATTTCATATGCAGGTTTCATACATTTGCACAAACCATGGGCATCAAGAGGACCGGGTACCTGGAGCAAATGTCTAACATCTTCTGTGGGATGCTCACTCAACACCACGACTGCCACCACTGCAGCAGCCAACATCTCTCCACACAATGCTGCTTATCAGAGGAATAGAATTCAAAAGTAACCTTCTACAGGCTCCTCTACGGCTCTGTGGGGGAGCCTGGAAGGAATCCACTTGCTCATCACATTGAATCTAAGGTCTGATGAGTTCAGGGAGGGAAGAAGGGAGAATTGAGTTGGGGACATATTGCTTGGGGGGGGGGCACTTTAACTGGCAGGAGAGACTTTGGGGGGAATACAGACTTGTGCTGGGAGAAGAAATTTGTGTGGGAGGGGGGAAGATTTGTGCTGGGGAGGTTTGGAGGGGAGGCTAAGATTTGTGCTGGGAGGGGCGATTTGGGGGAGGGGGAGATACGATTTGTCATGGAAGGTGGAGGAGATTTTTGAATTTTTGTGTTTGGGGAGAACTTTGACTTGCACAGGGAATTTCTACTTTGGGGATATTTTGCGTGAGGGGGGCAAGCGTGCAGATTACCGCTGGATTTTTTTTGAGGGGGGGGTGGAGAATTTTGTCTGAGAGGGGAAAGTGTAAGACAGTATTGCTTGTGGGAAGAATTCAGCACTCGGAGTGTTACCAACTCCTGTTGCTGGGTGCTAAGTAGTCACTCACTATTTTAATGGAGTTCTCCTTTAAGATAGGCTTAGACAAAGTGCTGCTCTCTGTCTATTTCAGTGTATAGAAACGCATATGTAATGGAAGCGTCTTATATATACATGTCTGTCGCACTCTTGCTTGTGCCACAGAAATTAAAGCATATTTTATAAGTACAAGGACATGTGACATATGTGTACTGTACATACAGTGATCAGGATCGGATTTTATTTAAACATGCTGCTTTAACCTCTTCCCACTGTTAATGCAATTTGGTGACCCCCACTGTTCAGTGTGGCTAACAAAGCTGTTTAATTACTCTGGTTAGGGTACCCAAAGTGTCTTTTACAATCCCAGAAACACCTCTGACACAAACCCAGCACAGAATTCCTTATTGAGATGATTTTCATTAGAAATGCACCTAATTCTGCTGCTTAATAAATATCCTTGTCCATTCTAAAAATAAGCAGCATGGTAGGTACGTGGTAAATCTGATGTCTTGCATTGCTAGGGCACTGGGTTGAATTCCCTGGGGTCACTGCACTGCCCTTTGCACCATATTACTTATAGTATTTCAATGCATTGATCACTATGTAAGCACCACCTAGTGGCCAGTCAGCATTACTTTACATTAGTTTGGTGTATGTGACTATATGAGCAGTAGTCCATCTGCTGCTTCCATCAGTTTGGTGTATGTGACTATATGAGCAGTAGTCCATCTGCTGCTTCCATCATATGCAGCCACTTGTGTCCAGTATATGCAGCCACTTGTGCCCATCATATGCAGCCACTTGTGCCCAATCAAATGCAGCCACTTGTGGCCATCATATGCAGCCATTGTGCCCCATCAAATGCAGCCACTTATGCCCATCATATGCAGCCACTTGTGCCCATCATATGCGGCCACTTGTGCCCATCATATGCAGCCATTTGTGCCCATCATATGCAGCCATTTGTGCCCATCAAATGCAGCCACTTGTGCCCATCATATGCAGCCACTGTGCCCATCAAATGCAGCCACTTGTGCCCATCATACGCAGTCACTTGTGCCCATCATATGCAGCCACTGTGCCCATCATATGCAGCCACTGTGCCCCATCATATGCAGCCACTTGTGCCCATTATATGCAGCCACTTGTGCCCGTCATATAAAGCCACTTGTGCCAATCATATGCAGCCACTTGTGCTCCATCATATGCAGCCACTTGTGCCCATCAAATGCAGCCACTTGTGCCCATCAAATGCAGCCATTTGTGCCAGTCAAATGCAGCCACTTGTGCCCATCATATGAAGCAACTTGTGCCCATCATATGCAGTCACTTGTGCCCATGATATGCAGCCACTTGTGCCCATGATATGCAGCCACTGTGCCCCATCATATGCAGCCACTGTGCCCCATCATATGCAGCCACTTGTGCCCCATCATATGCAGCCACTTGTGCCCCATCATATGCAGCCACTTGTGCCCCATCAAATGCAGCCACTGTGCCCATCAAATGCAGCCACTTGTGCCCATCAAATGCAGCCACTTGTGCCCATCATATGCAGCCATGTGCCCATCATATGCAGCCACTGTGCCCATCATATGCAGCCACTTGTGCCCATCATATGCAGCCATTTGTGCCCCATCATATGCAGCCACTTGTGCCCATCAAATGCAGCCACTTGTGCCCATCATATGCAGCCATTTGTGCCCATCAAATGCAGCCACTTGTGCCCATCATATGCAGCCACTTGTGCCCATCATATACAGCCACTTGTGCCCAGTATATTCAGCCACTGCGGGAAGATTGATCGCTTCCTCACAGATCCTCAGACAACCTCTCTGGTTTCTAGGATGACAGTTCCACGAGGTTCACAGCTGACTTCCCCAGAAATTTCTCTGGACCTTACAATTCCACTAACCTCACCAACAGTCTCTGCCGTTTCTGATTCTGATTCAGGCTCGTGCCCTCCTACGGTCTCCGCAAATCTCCCGGGTTCTCCCACTCAATCGCTCACTTTCTGTGTCGATTCTGACCTACAAGCGCTGCTACAGGCTCTGCTGACTAAGGCAGACATCAAGGCTCTTATCGGCCGCTTGGAGGAGCAGCATCGAAGAGATCTAACAACAGTGAGGCAGGATGTGCAAGCTCCATCGTCTCGCCTGACAACTGGCGAGACATCCCTGGAATCCCTGCAGCAGCGTGTTACCAATATAGAAATGCTCCAGGACACCCATACACAGACATTGGTGTCCCTGCAGCTCCGATTGGAAGAAATGGAAGACAGGAGCCGACGTAACAACTTGCGGCTCCGAGGCTTACCGGAGGTCACGAGTCCGGAAAATTTGGCGACATCTGCGTTCTCAATTTTTCAGCGGCTAACGGATGGAGCTATTCCCGCAGACCTAGAGCTGGACAGGATACACAGAGCCCTGGGACCACGGCAGTTAGATCCCAACTGTCCGCGAGATGTTATCTGTAGAGTCCACTGCTTTACACAGAAGGAGATTATTATTCAGAAGGCATGGGAGGTGGGTGCTGAGGATTTCGATGGTGCACTGATAAAAATCATGCCCGACCTATCCAGGGCTACGCTTCACAGACGAGGACTGTTGCGGCCGGCTCTGGACATAGCCCACCGACAGGGAGCCACCTATAGATGGGGCTTTCCCCTTTCAGTTACCTTTAAGAGAGAAAAAAAATCTTTTATCTTGCGTACTCCAGGGGACCTGCCGGCCTTCTTTACTTTCATGGATACCGAGCCCACTCAGATACCAGACTGGCTGCAGCCTATCCCACAGCCGGTGGGCCGTTTGAGTCGTCCAGACCCGGCAGTACCCTGAAGGAGTTACCATCTTTACAGGAGGCAGTGTAACGACCCTAGCAACGATTTAGCTAGCAGCCCCTAGTGGACCTTTGCGGACCCAAGTGAGTCCTATAGTGTTAGCTGTTGTTGAATATTACTGACTTAATTTTTTCCCCCTTTTTTTTTCACGGTTTTTCTGTCTGTTTTTTTCATTTTCTTTTTTTTGGCGCCACCCCCCCTCGCCCACAATGGTTGGCAATCACCTTTTCCCTTCCTCTTCCCCTTCCCCTTCCTCTTCTCCCCCCTGGAGAACCCCCTAGCGATGCCCCCAGTGATGTCCTTTGGACACTCGGATACTTGGACACATGGATATATGCTTGACACCCATAAGTACCACCAAGAGTAATGGGGGTGCGTAATCCCTAATCCATAAATCCTAACTGAAAATTCACCGCAATCCCCTTTTTTTTTTTGGCAAGATTTTGGGCCTTACTCTCAGAACGTTCCATGGACAGAGGACTTAAGGCCGAGTGGGTGTTATTTATATATGAATATAAATACATATTATGTATGAATATAAATATGTAAATGATAGATGAATATCTACTTGGCCTTTCCCCTTTTTTTCCCTTTTTTTTTTTTTTTTTTTTTTGCAGGAGGACTGGTCCATAGGTTTTAGTTTTTCAAAACTGAAAAGAACTATTGATTAATATTGTTTACCTATTAAAGTGTATGAGGAATATATGTTTATTGCTGTTAATATACTGTATGTTTATTAATTTATATCAGGGGTTGTAGGAGATGTAGGGGTTGTATTATGGCCAGCCCAGTTATTGGGACGTAGCATGCGACTATCTCTTACCCTCCCTTATTTTGCCTCGCTGCACCTAAGTTAACTGTGCAGGTGTGTGGTGAGATATGTGGGATGCTTAGAGATCAATAATCTTTTACTGCCCCTTGGTTGACTATGCTTTCTTAAACAGTGGGGAGACTCCAGTGCTTGAGGTCCCGTAGGTACAGGGGGGGTTATCATATCCCACCATTGAGTCTTGAGACATACGGGGACCACCCAATTAGGGTCTCATAGAGAGGCCTCCGATCCCTCATGATTGGAGTGGGGCATGGCTGGAGATAAGGATAGGGGCACTGAAATGATACAGTGCTCCCCTTCATTGAGGCCACCCAGATGCGCAGAACCTTGGTGTTTAGTTATGGACAAGAAGATCCGGTACTCATTAGGCTCAGAAGAGAAGTTATTAATTTACTTTAAACAGACCGGGAGACGTACGCGTCAGGGTTATGTAAGACCTCCGGGATGGGGATATTTATATACACGGGGGGGGGGAGAGATGTCAGCCTTTGGCCATCGGTCAGACAAGCTCCCCTTTAATCTTGGGAGGTGTTGGACTAAGGGCGAGACGCGGAGGTCCTGGGCTAAATGCTCCCTCAATAAGAAACACTGGTGGTTTGAACTGTTAGGCGCAAATAACAATGATGTTTCTTTTTGGAATTTAAATATACTGTTTGATTATATCATTTTATGATGATTGGGGTGGGGTGGGGGGACTAGGGAGGCTCTTATGGAGCTTGCTCTACCCACTTCCCCACATAGGCCGTTGCACAGACCCCCCAACTTATTTTGGGGAGTAGTTGTGACTATATTTTTTGGTGTTAACCAATTAAGTTGCCTTTAAGTGGTGTAAGGGACGGAGGTAGTATCAGAAATTATTAAAGAGCTGCCTTTATATTTTCAGACGAACCGAACACATGACAGTAGCCCAGGCATTGTATGGGAAGCCCACAAGACGGTTATACAAGGTATTTTTATCAAACATGGTTCCAGACTTAAAAGAGTCAAGGAACGACAACTAAAACTGCTTCTGACTGAAATCCAGGCTTCGGAAATCTAAACATAAATATGCACCTTCTCCTGCAATAGAACGGGAACTAGCTGGAATCCTGGTACAAATTAATGACCTTCTGCAATATAGGGCTAAGGCGGCATTGCAGAAATGTGGGAAAATTAGTTACGCATACGGGGATAAGTGTGGGAAAACATCAGCTAGGAATTACTATACGTCCCTTTATAATATACCATATTCTACAAACTCCCAACTGTTGATGGACGAATACGTACAAACAGCTCAAATGCCTACTATCACACCCGAAATTAAAGCAGAACTCGATAAGCCGATAAGTTTAGAGAAGTTTTAGGGGGCGGAGTCAGCACAGGAATCACAGCTTGCAGGGAGCAAGTTACCATGGGATATGTAGTCCTTCAAAATTAAAAATAAACAGCAGAGGAGAATCTGAAAAGAGTGCAGGGAATCCAAAAAGTTGTGGAAAGAGATTGCTAGCAGACAAGCAGCACTCACAACATGAAAGAATATTTTTCAAACAAGCTTGTATTGGATTGTCAATCATAACTACTGTTTGTATTACTGATATTACAATGCTACTGTAATGAAATGAAAGTGTATTCTGTGACCATAGGCTAATGCCCTGTACACACGAGCGGACTTTTCGACCGGACTGGTCCGGCGGACAATCCAACCGTGTGTGACCTTCAGCGGACTGTTTCTGTCGAAAATCTGACGGACTTTAGATTTGGAACATGTTTCAAATCTTTACATCGGAACTCCACCGGACCCAGTTCCTATTGAAAAATCTGCTTGTCTGTATGCTAGTCCGACGGACAAAAACTGACACTAGGGCCCTGTACACACGAGCGGACTTTTCGACCGGACTGGTCCGGCGGACAATCTGACCGTATGTCGGCTTCATCGGACCTTCAGCGGACTGTTTGTGACGAAAATCTGATGGACTTTAGATTTGGAACATGTTTCAAATCTTTACATCGGAACTCCACCGGACCCAGTTCCTATTGAAAAATCCGCTTGTCTGTATGCTAGTTCGACGGACAAAAATAGCTATGAACTTCCTTAGTTTAGTCCGGTCGTACGTTATCATGTACGAATCCTTCGCACTTTGGTGTGATCATGTGTAGGCAAGTCCATTCGTTTGAAAGTCCGTCGGAAGTCCGTCAGAAAGACTGTCAGACCTTTGTTGCCGAAAAGTCCGCCCGTGTGTACATTACTGTAAGTGCTGTTTTTTTTTGTTTTGTTAATAGGTCAGGAGGTAATGGAAAAAATTCTAGCTTCACATTTCTTTGGATGCCTTGCTGAGCAAATCAGGAGCCATAAACCCCGGGGAGCACTAGTTTGCAAATACTGACAATTTCTATCATTCTCAAAAACTGGACCACTGAATTTCACTGTATCTTCCTATTTGATCAACATAAGCCTGGGTCAAAGCATACAGTGAAAATGCATAATATAGATTTGCTTTGGTACTTTGTTTGTAGTCTAACTTGGAAACATGTGGGTAAGGGTGACAACACCACATATGAAATGTGTAACAGTTGTCACCCCTGAAGGGAAGTGTTTGAATACTTCTTATTGGTAGGATCATCAAGTATTGTATTGAAAGCAGAGGTTATAAAAAGATAAACTTTACATTATGGGATTATATTCAACTAATAGTTGTCCTGTGGACAGATTCTACCACCTGAGCTGTGGAACTCTGCAGCTCCTCCAGAGTTACCTTGGGCCTCGTGGCTGCTTCTAACCCTGCTTTAATCTTCTTCTCCACAGCTTTATCCCTGACCTGTCTGGTGTGTTCCTTGGCCTTCATGATGCTGTTTGTTCACTAAGGTTCTCTAACAAACCTATGAGGGCTTCACAGAACAGTTATATTTATATTGAGATTGAATTACACACAGGTGGACTCTATTTATTAATTAGGTGACTTTTGAAGGCAATTGGTTCCACTAGATTATGGTTAGGGGTATCAGAGTAAAGAGGGATAAATACAAATGTACGCCACACTTTTCAGATATTTATTTGTAAAACAAATTTAAAACTATTTATCATTTTCCTTCCACTTTACAATTATGTGCCACTTTGTGTTGGTCTATCACATAAAATCCCAATAAAATACATTTATGTTTTTGGTTGTAACATGACAAAATGTGGAAAATTTCAAGGGGTATGAATACTTTTTCAAAGTACTGTATACTATCTAACCTGTGTAGAAAAGATATACTGTATATGCTTACATATTTTCAGCCCACTCCACATAATCTGGCTACCCTCAGCCAGCGGAGGCCAACAGGGGAGTGGAGGGAGTGCCAACAATTGCTGCACCATGGGAACCCATGGGTGACGTCATTGTTTCTGGCTTTTCCAGCTGTTGTCAGGTGCTCTCTCTCCATTCCCTTGCAGCAGTCGCTGGCTGACACATCACGTAACCAGACCAGTAAGTATATCAATCTTTTTTACATAGGTTAGTGTTAGAAAGGGGGAGGGAGCATTTTAAGACTAGTTAGGTTTTACCTGGACTTCTACTTGATGATTGTAATTATTGTTTTTAAATAACAAACATGTCATACTTACCTGCTCTGTAAAAATGGTTTTGCACTGAGCTGCCCTGTTTTTCCTCTTCTGGGGTCCCCGCCGGTGCTCTTGGCTCCTCCCATCTGTCGAGTGCCCCCATAGCAAGCAGGCTCCATTGACACACACAGCTAGGCTCAGCTCCGCCCCCTGCTCCCTGCTCACTGGCTGTAATTGACAAAAGCCAGTGGCTCCCACTGCTGCCTTCATATTCATTAAGGAAAGAGAGATTGGAGAGAGCTGCTGCCCTCAGGCACAGTGCTGGATCGAGATCAGGTTCAGGTTTTTTACCTCAATGCAGAGAATGCATTAAGGTAAAAAAAAAATCTACCTTTTACAACCACTTTAAGCTTACCCTTTGCATTGGCATATAACTGCCAATAATATCTACAGTATACCTCTGGACCCTCTACTCCTCTATATGACAAAATTATTCTCAGTAATAATCATGAAATTAAACAAATTATTGGGGCCAAAAAAACATCATAAAAATTTTAATGCATCCTCATATTTGGTGGTCAGTGACATGCCCCCTTAGTGTAGTTTCCCCTTATGTTGGTGGTCAGATTAGTGCCCCATTGCATTGGTGGTTAGTGAAGTTCATCTGTACATTAGTGGTCAGTGTAGTGTCTGTCCCCTTATGCAGTTGGTCACTAAAGTGCTCCAGTGACATTGCTGGTCAGTATAGTGTCCTCCATTATATTGGTGAACAGTTGAGTGCCCCTTACATTGGTGGCCAATATATTGACATATTACATTGGAGTTCAATGAAATGC
Organism: Lithobates clamitans; assembly: GCA_037952925.1. NCBI lineage: Eukaryota > Metazoa > Chordata > Amphibia > Anura > Ranidae > Lithobates > Lithobates clamitans. The sequence continues at coordinate 3,056,730 of JBBGZY010000082.1, forward strand.
CATCCTACACTGGTAGTGTAGTGCCCTTGTTAAAGTGATGATCAGTGTAGTATCCCTGCTGCATTGTATATCAGTGTAGTGCCCCCTATGCCGGTACTCAGTGTAGTGCCCTTGTAACACTGGCGGTCAGTGTAGTGTGCCCTACAAAGTCAGAGGTAACCCTATTACAATGGTGGTCAGTAGAAATAAACAGATCAGTAGCTTCTTACATGAAAGTAGAGACACTCCATGTTCTGTGCTGCTGGCTCTGCTGCTTGATATTAGCATCAGAAATATGCAAGTACCTTTAGGCAGGAGATCAATTCTTCTACTGGTCTCATTCCAGTATCCTGGTTTTGGCTATGATGCAATCCTCTCTGCCTGTCCACCTGCAAGGGGATTGATGTGGTCAGCCTCTGGGTGGAGATCAAACCTGATTTAAGCCAGCCAACCCTGCAGTCTCACGCTTGTAATAGCGTGTGTAATACTTGTTCCAAGCTCTCTGTCTGTCTGTCCTGCCCTACTGTTTTGATCCCCTCACTGACGACCTTGGATGGGATATCGACCATTCTCTGAATTCTGCCTGCCTTGTACCCAATGGCGGAACTAGCAGTCACTCTTGCGACAGGGCCCTGGAGTTCCGCCATTGTGGGGGGGCCCAAAAGCCAGAATGTGGATCCAGGGTTGCTGGCTGCAGCTATGAGCAGAGAGCGTTCATTATACTCTCTTACACTGCCCGAACCCCGCACTTACAGCCTGCCCCTCCTCTCCCTCGCACGGACAGGAGAAAAAGAGATAAAGCTAGCAGAATCTGCTCCTCCTGCCCCCCCTCCTGTGTGTCTGCACGGCCCCACCCACATTTCAATCCCTGACAGCCACGTGCCTCACAAAGCAGCTAGATAGTGGAGGAAAGCCATGGATGCTGCAACCCTCCACAGGGGATCCACAGCTCTCCAGGACAGCCTTCCTTCCCAATCAAACATCTCTGTGATTGAAAAGAAAGCAGTACACAAGTGGATCAGTCATTAAAGGAACTTTAGAGTGAGTGTGTTGTCACTTCAGAGCCCCTCTACCAACACAGCAGCCTGCTGGGGTTTCCCTGGTATGGTGCACTACAAGCCCCAGCATGCTCTGCTAGCCTATGTGTATGTATAGCACAAGCTAGTAGGCCTAGCTTGCTGAACACATTGGTGGAACTCCAGGGCCTAAGCCTCCATCTATAGTGAGTGAAGTGTTCCCCCTTTCCTTTCTTATCTCGCCAGCCTCTGAGCACATTCATTTAAGGGAGAGCTCTGTGGACTGTAATGTAAAGGGGGACCCTAACGTAAGTGAGGGCTTTGGTGAGCAGAATCCCCCTTACATCAGGATTCCTAGAGCACCCCTTACATCAGAGTTCCCCTTTACATTACAATCCACAGAGCTCCCCCTTATCGCCCTTTCACATGGGTGGACTCTGCCAAGCAGATCCACCTGCTCAGCAGAGGATCTCTCTGCTGATCCCCGCTGAGCAGGCGCATGACAGGTCCGTGTCTGCTCCCCTTGTGCAGAGCGGACACGGACACAGCCCACTGTTCTCTAAGGGCTGGTCTGACTGTAATCCAACTAGCTAGATGGATGGGGAATGGATCCCCATCCATCTGTTTTCATTGTATCAGATGCAGGCAGGGGTAAATGGACTCGTCTGCTTACATCCACCTCTCCATACAGAACAATGGGTCTGATCACTTTGCACGTATGAAAGGGCTCTTACAGTGCAAGTGGAAATTCTGCAGATTCTGAAGTAACAGGGGCTCAGGGAACCCTAATTAAAGGGGAATGCTGGGAACAATGATGTAAGTGGGGGCTCCAGTTACCAGGGACCCCCTTACATCAGAGTTCTCACCGTCCTTCCTTATATCAAAGTCCCCAGAGTTCTCCCTTATATCAAAGTCTTCAAAGTCCCCCCTTACAGTGTAAGGGAATTCTGCAAGTTCAGATGTAAACGGGGAAACTTTGCGCATTCAGATGTAAAGCGGAACTCTGTGGACTCTGATGTAAGGGGGGACTCTTGTGATTAAAATATACAATTAGAATTGTTATTTAATCACAAAATATATATATTATACAGGATTTATATAGCGCCAACAGTTTACGCAGCACTTTACAATATAAATGTATAGTGTATACTACAAAAAAGGATTTGCTGTGCGCTGTTAAAGTTTTCGGGTTTGGCTTGAAGAAAAGGTGGCAACCCTACCCAAGACATCAGGAAGGGGTCCTGCTGCAGGACCATAATCAAGGGCCTTGTGATGGGAGAAAAGAACCCCAGGATCATTGGTAAGGGCCCCAGGACCAGAGGTCAGGGGGGCCCTTTATGGTTCCTTGCACCGGGGCCCTGAAGGTTCTAGTTACGCCTCTGCTTTTACCTGAACTGTCAATGAACCACTCTGCCTGTCTGCCAACTGCAAGTACTTGTTTGCTTTGCTCAGTTTGCTCCTGCCTTGGCGTGGTGGCCAGGCACTATAGCATTGTGTATAAGTCCTGCTTGCCTTATGGCAAGCAGGTAGGCCTGCTTGCCTTATGGAAAAGGGGGCTGCTATAGGTCAAGAACACAGAAGTCCAGCGTCTGACCATCTGAATTAGGGGTAAGCGTGACACACGCCTTTATTATACAGCACTTCCTTGCATTTTGATGCAGGAATTTTCTGCCATGAGTCTGATGTTCTTATGTGCAAGTATCCTTACTCTTGGTATGCCACTGCCTCTGATTGTTTTGACTTGTGAGGAAAGCTTTAAAATTACAAACTATGTTGCATTTATTTGGTTGGCATCTGTAAGTGTCTATGTGGGAGGTACACTGAATTATTTCGTTTCTCAGGGGAAGGGATTGAAGTGAGTGGTGCTTTGAGTTCTGTAAATCACTACGTAACACAATGGTGTCATGCAGAGAGAAACACATATGGCCCTTTACATGATCCAATTATTAAACAGATTAGGTTGCCATTTGCCAGTCACCATTATGTTGGTCTGTGTGCAGTTTATTTTATAAAACAGAAGGTTTTCAAAACCAGTAGAATGTAAATAAAATTATTTGCATAAAATGCTAAAGGAACATTGCATTTTACAGCAGCAATTAAAGTAAAAGACCATTTCAGGCTGAGACAGAACACAGAAATATACTATATGGCAATAATGGCAGCATAGCAAAAGGACAGCTTTGTTATGAGATGACAGTGTTCCAATGAATAAAATCTAAATTCAGAAAGGTCAACTCTATTTAAAATTGAATTTTAAACATTTTTCAATAGAATAAAAAGAGAATATATATTTTGAAGCTGGCAGTTATGCTTAAAGTTACATGGGATAATCTTGTCTAGCTTTCACTGTGCACGTATTGTATTATAAGCAGGATTTTCATATTAATTTGCTGTCATACTTGGTTGAATCACTGGGAGAAAATAATCACAGCTCAAAAATCTTCCCTGGTCTTTACTAGCCAGCCAAAGATGACTTTGCAAGGACAGCCCAATGAAACAAGAGACAACATAATGATTTGCGGTACTGGGGAATTAATTAGGCTGCCCCTAGACAGGCCAATCTCTCACTGAAAATGGTGACAGCCCCCCCCCCGCTACCAATTTTCTTCTCAACTCAGAGGCAACACTGCAACAACCCATAATACAATCACACATCCCAGAGTACACAAAATGGAGGATATTCCTTTGTGAAGAATATTGTATGACCCCGAAGTGTTCTCAGCAATGGAAAGATTGTGAGCAATTTCTGTGGGTGATATCAAGCACTTCAAATCATGACGGAATACCTTGTTTTTAATGTCTACTTCTTCATTCAAGCTTATCCAATAAAAACAACAAAAAGAGGGTGCAAACACCTAGTGCATTATCTCCAGCACTTTGTTAAAAGATAAAAGATACAAATCATAACTCACAATCTGAAAAGGAATGTCAGCTCTCCAACCTCATAGAAGGCAAAACCAGCTGATGTGCTTCAGGGAACTGGTCCCCTTAGAGCAATATTGTCAGTTTGACACGCTAAGGCTAGGTTCCCACTGCTGCAATGTCCGAGACTGGATGTGATTTGCACCGCACTGCAGTGCACATCACATCCGATCTCTGTGCGATGCGAGTTCAGCCATACAGCTAGTATGGCTGAACTCACATCGCATTCGGACCAAACTCGTACAGGGCCCTTTTTTTGGTCCACAGCAGAATCGGATCGCACCCATGTATATAGTAGACTGTATATATATATATATATAGAGAGAGAGAGAGAGAGAGAGAGAGAGAGAGAGAGAGAGAGAGAGAGAGTGTGTATCTCACAAATGTGAGTACACCCCTCACATTTTTGTAAATATTTTATTCTATCTTTTCATGTGACAACACTGAAGAAATGACACTTTGCTACAATGTAAAGTAGTCAGTGTACAGCTTGTATAACAATGTAAATTTTCTGTCCCCTCAAAATAACTCAACACACACAGCCATTAATGTCCAAACCGCTGGCAACAAAAGTGAGTACACCCCTAAGTGAAAATGTCCAAATTGGGCCCAAAGTGTCAATATTTTGTGTGACCACCATTATTTTCGAGCACTGCCTTAACCCTCTTGGGTTCACAGGTTGCCACTGGAGTCCTCTTCCACTCCTCCACAGAGTCCTCTTCCACTGGATGCCCCACAGATGCTCAATAGGGTTTAGGTCTGGAGACATGCTTGACCAGTCTATCACCTTTACCCTCAGCTTCTTTAGCAAGGCAGTGGTCGTCTTGGAGGTGTGTTTGAGGTCGTTATCATGTTGGAATACTGCCCTGCGGCCCAGTCTCTGAAGGGAGGGGATCATGCTCTGCTTGTTTGAGTATGTCACAGTACATGTTGGCATTCATGGTTTCCTCAATGAACTGTAGCTCTCCAGTGCCGGCAGCACTCATGCAAGCTTAGACCATGACACTCCCACCACCATGCTTGACTGTAGGCAAGACACACTTTTCTTTGTACTCTTGGTTGCTGCCACACACGCTTGACATCATCTGAACCAAATACATTTATCTTGGTCTCATCAGACCACAGGACATGGTTCCAGTAATCCATGTCCTTAGTCTACTTGTCTTCAGAAAACTGTTTGTGGGCTTTCTGGTGCATCATCTTTAGAAGAGGCTTCCTTCTGGGACGACAGCCATGCAGACCAATTTGATGCAGTGTGTGGCGTATGGTCTGAGCACTGACAGACTGACCCCCCCCCCTTCAACCTCTGCAGCAATGCTGGCAGCACTCATACGTCTATTTCCCAAAGACAACCTCTGGATATGATGCTAAGCACGTGCACTCAACTTCTTTGGTGGACCATGGCGAGGCCTGTTCTGAGTGAAACATATCCTGTTAAACCGCTGTATGGTCTTGGCCACCGTGCTGCAGCTCAGTTTCAAGGTCTTGGCAATCTTCTTATAGCCTAGGCCATCTTTATGTAGAGCAACGATTCTTTATTTCAGATTCTCAGTGAGTTCTTTGCCATGAGGTGCCATGTTGAACTTCCAGTGACCAGTATGAGAGAGTGAGAGCGATAACACCAAAGTTAACACACCTGATCCTCATTCACACCAGAGACCTTGTAACACTAACGAGTCACATGACACCGGGTAAGGAAAGTGGCTGATTGGGCCCAATTTGGACATTTTCACTTAGGGTACTCACTTTTGTTGCCAGTGGTTTAGACATTAATGGCTATGTGATGAGTTATTTTGAGGGGACAGCAAATTTACACTGTTATACAACTAACTAACTAACTAACTAACTAACTAACTAACTAACTAACTAACTAACTAACTAACTAACTAACTAACTAACCTGCCTGCCTAATCTAGCTCAATCTCTCTATCTCTGTCCACTACAACACACTATACGGGCTCTGTGTAAGCAGCCTTATATAGCGTGGGGCGTGGACTTAGTCCCTCTGAGCCATGGTTGGCCAAAGGCACCCTGCCTTTGGCCAATTATGGCTCTCGCTGAGGAGCATGCTGTGATTGGCCAAAGCATGGAGATCAGGTGTATTCTTTGGCCAATCATCATACAGCAATGCACTGCCGCAAACGCCCATAAAATTTGCTGTTCGTCGAACGGGCGAACACCCGATGTTCGAGTTGAGCTTACGTCCGACTCGAACTCGAACCTCATCCCTAACAGATAATAGGCACAAGCTAGTTTTAGCTGAGTGACTTTCCATACAGTGAATGAACTAATAGGTTGACAGGTGACAGTTCCCATATTTCTATAATGACAGGTCCCTTGTTAAGATTAATAAATTAATTAATATAATAACGCTACAAATCCCAAAATTGCTAAGTGCATGCAATACGTAAAGCTGTAAGTAGAACCATCCTAGATAGGTACTAGGATTAGGTAAATTTATTTCTGGCTCACTGTTGTTAAGCTAATTTAGTTTTGGTTTACTGTAATCAGTTTGGCTGTTTTGATTATTCTGGACTGTTCTTTGTCTCCATGGCTGGAGGATTGACTGCTTTTCCCTGGCTGGTCCAGAAATGTTCAGAAAGTTAGTGAGCAGAAAGAGTCTAATCAGCAGCTGAATATTAATACAGCCCAGGCCAATCCCCGGGGAGAGGTGATTGCAGCCTATGGGGGGGCTGCTAGCCCCCTAGGCCTTGCTGACATGTGCCTGTGGGGTACCAAGGCCTCAGTTTGGCTACATGGAGGCTTATGCTGCTGAGCATTGCTAAAGCTGAGGGATTATTAGCTGAGGGTTAAAAGTGTATATTGGAGAATATTGGAAGGAGGCAACCAATTTTCCAAGGACATTAGTGAGAGGTCCTAGAGACTGTGCTGTTGCCATACCTCTTGTGCTAGAGTCAGCGGGTTTAAAGGGGACATTGTGTCCTGAAGAGCTTAGTCTATTTAATTTTTATTAAAAAGACTTTGCTTGGATTGCCCAGAGAGGAAGATTAATCTCCTCAGATTGCTACTACAAAGCTCAGTCCATCATTTACTTGTACAAGGACTTGGCACACAGTTCTACGAGAGAATGTTCAGTGTCCTAAAATCATTACTTATGCCGCGTACACACGAGTGGACTTTTCGACCGGACTGGTCCGACGGACTATCCGACTGACTTTCGGCAGACTTCCAACGGACTTTCCCAACGAACGGACTTGCCTACACACGATCACACCAAAGTCAGACGGATTCGTACGTGATGACGTACAACCGGACTAAAATAAGGAAGTTGATAGCCAGTAGCCAATAGCTGCCCTAGCGTCGGTTTTCGTCTATTGGACTAGCATACAGACGAGCGGACTTTTCGATAGGAACTGGGTCCGGCGGAGTTCCGACGTAAAGATTTGAAACATGTTCCAAATCAAAAGTCTGTCAGATTTTCGACCGAAAAAGTCTGCTCCAGGTCCGATGAAGCCCACACACGGTCGAATTGTCTGCCGGACTCGGTCCATTGGACCAGTCCGGTCGAAAATGCCGCTCGTGTGTACGCGGCATAACAGTTACTGGAGTATCCTACAAATAGCCACTGCCTATCCAAGTTTTCATTAAAGCATTCATACAAAGCATACCCCGAGACTAGTTAATGAGCCTGAGTGACTGGAACTGTGTGTTTGCTGAGAGTAAACTACTGGGAAAAGGATGCGGGTAATCTACCTAGCCGCTCCTACAGGGGTAGCTAGCTCTACATATACAAATAATTCACAGTCATATAGTGTACATTCCTCAGCACTACAAATCCAAAAAAGTGCTATGTGCATATATTATATAAAAACAATAAAATGAACAAACTTTGTAATATAGTTCACAGTGATGAAGGTGATCAATCCCCACAAACTAAAAAACGAATTTGCATATCCTGTAAATACATTTTTACAAAGCCCACCAAATGTATAACAAATCAATGCAGTCCTTCTGTCAGTAGAACTCCTTTCCTCGCGTAAGAATCCTCTTACCAAAGTGTATCATTTAATTTAGATTCCCCCCTCGTCACCCCACAATCCACCTCCATGGCAGACTCACTAGATGTATTATGATCCCTTATCCCTAAGTAGATCACAAATCACTTATTTAACAAGTCAAAAAACTGTCACCTCCAAAATATTTCCTCTGAATACACCTCAGTCCTATAGCTCCATCCTCCACTCATCACCATCTGCCACACACTGTTGGGTCTTTTTTGTCATCTCTTTTTGTTTGCTTTCTGCTAAACACCGTCCTGGCAGAGCACTGGGGAACATCTCCTCTTATGCCTTTCACCTATAAATGGATGTAAACACAATATTCTAGGCTAGGGATAAGGATGAGTGGAGTGATTTTGGTGGAAATGATTTTACTGCAAAGGTAGCCATTTTATCATCAACAAAGTTTGCTTTAAAAAAAAAATATTATGATACAAGAATAGGTCAAGGATAGCTGAATATAGCTTTTCTAGCTTTCCTCTTTAACCTTAAAAGCCACCTTCATTTTTCATTCCGAATTACCGTATATACTCGAGTATAAGCACATTTTTTTGTGCTGAAAGTGCCCCCCTCGACTTATACTCGAGTCAAGCACTTTTCTGCAGCAAAAAACGTCATTTTCCGAACCGAATTTGGGGCCCCGTATCTCAGGGCCACTTGATACTAGGAACCCCAAATTTGGTATGCAAACCCAGTGGAACTGGTACCACAACATATCCAAAGCTGAAGTTCCTAGCACTAAGTAGCCCCGAGATACGGGCCCCAAATTCGGTTCGGAAAATGTCATTCTCTGCTGCAGAAAAGTGCTTCACATTTTCTGATCCGATTTTGGGGCCCCATATCTCAGGGCCACTTGGTGCTAGGAACCCCAAATTTGGTGTGCAAACCCACTGGTACTATAGCATATCCAAAGCTGGGGTTCATAGCACCAAGTGGCCCTGAGATACAGGGCCCCAAAACTGGTTCGGAAAATGTCATTCTCTGCTGCAGAAAAGTGCTTGACATTTTCTGAACTGATTTTTGGGGCCCTGTATCTCGGGGCCACTTGGTGCTAGAAACCCCAGCTTTGGAAATTTTATGCTGCTAGTTCCACTGGGTTAGCACACCAAATTTGGGGTTCTTAGCACTAAGTGGCCCCGAGATACGGGGCCCCAAATTCGGTCAACTGTGTCCATCTGCAGCAATGTCATTTCGGGACCCTTTGGGTTCAGAGACCCCAAATTTTTGCTGCAGCTAGGGGGCATCCAGGAACCCTTAACTACTGAGTTTGAAGTTCAGGGGACCTATGGCTGCAAATGGGCACAGTGAGGCATGCAAATGGGCACAGTGATGCTGCAAATGGGCATTGTTGACCCTCTTTTCCACTTACAGTAGCTGTGCATTTCTCACCCTCGTCTTATACTCGGGTCAATAAGTTTTTCCCATTTTTTTGTGGTAAATTAGGGCCTCGACTTATACTCGGAACGACTTATACTCGAGTATATACGGTAACCTGAAATGCCAAAATTTCAGGGAAATAAAAAACTCAATTTCGCCTACCCCTTAGCTATGGTCCATCATAACCAGTAGTACTGTGATTGGGCTGTAACATTTGTAGCATCCTCCTAGATAGGTTGCTTGTCGGTAGGAAAATTTCATTTTTGGCTGGGTGGTAGTTATCCCAGTTTGATTTGAATAGTTGTACACTGGGTTTCTCCCTAAGCTTGGTGGGGTTGTCATCTCTCCCCCTCCCCAGCCATACCTGTAGAAGGTTCAAGCCACTGGGGCATGATGGGGGAAGGTGCTTGCCTCAAGCTGAGGCGTGAGAAGTGGCAGCAGGACTGTTCATGCTGCTGGGCCCAGAAGCCTGATTGGGACCTAACATGCATTTAAAGTACAGCTTTACACATCTAGCCTAGGAGGTTCACAAGCTGAGAAAGCTGTACCTCTGTAGGTCTTGCTGCTGTTTTTTTTTTTGCTGTTCATCAGGGTCCTGGCTGTGGCACAGCTTGGGAACCCATACCTGCAACCACAGAAACACCCTTGAGAATCCATCTTGCTACTACCTCACTAGAAGGCAACAGGGATCAAAGTCTTGGCTGATATCCTCTAGCCTTGAGAGTAAATACTGTTTGCGGATCCAGCTGATGTTTGGTGCTGCAAGAAAACAAGAGCCATGGTAGCTTTTTGGGGTACCGATTGCACAACGCCCCCTAAGTTGGCTTTTCCTTCTAGTCAAAGGGATCAACAAGCTTTATTTACAGGAATATAGCATCCTCTCTTTTGGAACTTACTGGAGTATCCCATGCCCTATACTCCTCCCCAGTTACAAGTTTATTCAGCATAAATATAAAAAAGACATCCAGTAGACTAGTTACTGGGTGTGCATGGAGTGGTTAATGTATATGTGTTGGCAGCCTCTGCACAATCAGGGGAAAAACTCTGGTCATCATCATCTGTGTAACTGTACTTCTATCACATTCTATCATCATTCATCAGCGGCCCTTTTGGGGTTACTGTTACATATTGTACTGGGTATATAGGACAATCCTGCAGGTTGGTTGGGCAGCTAAAACAGACTTTCTTAAAGTATGCCTATCACAAACTTAGGCAATTTAAATGGTCTTTGTAAATGCAAAATTTGTAAGTAGTTAGGTAAAAGCTTCATGTCAAAATGATCAACAGGTTCAGTTATATAGGCTGCTATAGTTATCTTAATTTTTCCTATAAAGTTGGAGCATGGCCAACCTCTTTCTGCCTTCTTGTTTGCTAAGTAAAGGACCAATATAGAGGCATGGATAACACCTAACTCCAACCCAGTGTTGCCCACCTACCAGATTGAAATTTACTGACACAACACCCAAAATTTACTGGCACAATCAAGTTGTTACTGGCATATTTAAAAATTACAAAATGACAGTTTTAAGTGCAAATTTCAGTATTTAGGCTACAAACAAGTACAACATGCAATTAGCAAAATGATTTAAGGTAGATATTAAGGCAAAAACATATTACTTATTTTATTTTCGATATAGTAAATAAGTAGCTCAGGGACAGGAATCGAGAGGGCAAGAAATTAGAATGGGCGGCACACACACATGCAATTGACTCTCACAGTGACACTGACAGCAGTGTGCAGCAGTACAGATGATGATGGCACCTCACCAACATGACACCTCCCCTCCTGAGTCACAGTGACCCTCTCTCTTCATGCCAGGTGGTCCCTTCAGTCCACTCCCTGCTTGCTTTCCTCCCATTCCACAGACCTGCACATGAGGCTCCCGCTGCTCCGTTCCCTTGCACCATGACTTCATGCGGCACACTGCTGGCACAGTCCGAACACACTGTAGCAGGCACTCGGATGGTCTCGGCCAAACGTCACAGCCATATTTTTTACTGGCAACCTTTTTCTTTCACTGGCATCTACTGGCAGGAGAAAAGTGCCCATTTTTTACTGGCTGCCAGTAAAAATACTGGCGGTTGGTAACACTGCTCCAACCAAATATTTTAGTTTTGTCTTGTATAGAGCAGAGAACAGTTAGCAACTCTGTCAGTTTTTTTTTTTTATTATTGCAATCTGTGTCCCTTTTAGGAAGATCTCCCTCACTTCTTGTTCTGTTATCAAGGACACACATAAAACCAAAAACACATTTTTGTTTAAGTATAATTGAAGGCAAAACTTTTTTTCTTTTAGATAGAGTAAAGAGGGATTAGGACACCTGTGAGATGTTTATTGCTGTCTGTGTTCCCATTAGGGAGATTAGTCCTCCCTACTTGTCCTGGTGACCATTACTACTGAACTGAACTACAGATTTTAAGTGGTCGCCAGAACAGTAATAGAGAGGAAATCTTCTAATGGGGACACTAGTTCTGGTGACTGTTAATTTTCCACACTTTGGAGGATTTTCCCCTCCTTTCCTGTTGTGGCTATGTGGCAAGAAGTGAAGAAAATCTTCCCAACGGGACACAGATAAAAAGAAAGCAAAAGAATTGACGGGTTATAACCCTCCATTAAGGTATTCAAAATGAAAAGTTATGCTATCAGTTCTACTTAAGGTGAAGAAAGATTAGTGCTTTTGACAACATTTTTATTGCTGTCTGTGCTTTCCTTTCCCATTGATGCCCACACTGCATTTCTTTTATGGGTATCACAGGGACAGAGGAATTATCTGCCCAACCAACCAATGGAGTCATGACAGAAATAAAACATGAGAAAAATGATAACTCTTCATCACTCTTGTCAAAAACTAAAATTAAAAAAAAATTGTCTGGAGTTAAAGTCCAGATTGTCTTATAACTTCACCTGTTTGGATCTGGATCTTCACAGACATTTTTACAGAAGGTGACCACTTTTTTCCTGATATGTTAAGTTAAAGTGATTCTAAAGGTCATTTAAAAAAGTTGCACACAAAAGGTTTTTTACCTTCATGCCTAGAATGCATGAAGGTAAAAAACATTCAGCCTTTACAACCACTTTAGTATTGCCTATGTTTATCACTGGTTTGGTTTGACAGATTTAGCCTTGCAGTATTGTGATGTCTGGCTTCTAAACCACTGTCCTGTTTCCAATGGAGGTACATATAGGTTTGTATGCTCTCTGAACACCAAACAGCAGATTGAAAGCATTTGTAAGGTCAAATATTTTTCCTTTTAAAATGACAAACATGTTATGCTAACCTGCTCTGTGCAATAGTTTTGCACAGAGTAGCCCCAATCCCTCTCTTCCTTGGTCCCCTGGCTCCTTCTCTTCTCGTGCGCCACGATAAGAAGCCACTTACTGAGCCACGCTGCCTGCATCTATAGACACAGATGGCGGGACTCGGCCCGCTCCAATGGCTCCTGCTATTTTCAGCAAGGCCTGTGAGAGCGGCGGGGGAGAAGAGGAGAGAGCCGCTACAGACAGGTGCAGAGCTGGATCAAAATTGGACTCAGATAAATATAAAGGGGGGGGGGGCACATATCACCTTCTCACCACCTGTCAGACACACTGGGATCACTTTTCAGAGGAACAGCAGTGCCTGTTGAGGCAGCAGCTAAAGGTGTACACATGCCGCAGAAGGAATTAAGCCCCCTGTTGCTTTTGGTGGGTGCTACTGCCTGCCAACCGCGACCTATTCAAGTAAATGGGGCCACTCTGCAAGTGCCCTGCAACTGCATGCTTCTGTGGGGTCCAAGGGATTAAAGCAGGTAATGAGAAAGCAACATAATGCTGCCCGATTTAACCCCTTGTTTGCTGTACTGCTCAAGGTTGCATGACACTTGCAGAGCAGCCTCATTCACTTGAATGGGTCATGCTTGGCAGGTGCTACACCCACCAATCATGACAGGGTATATAACTCCTGCTGTGGCTGCAACAAGTGTACACCACTGGCCACTGCAGCTAAAGAGGTGCGGTTGGGGTGGGGGGTGGGGGGGTGATAAAAACAAGTCTTAAAGTGGTTGTAACCTTACACTACCATACCCTGCCAGCCTCTCTCTTTTATGCAGCCATAACACACTGTGTAAGTGTTTGTTGAAAACGAAGCCTCAGACATCTTCAGGCCGGTCACGAGACTCCCGGCCGCTCTATTCCTCCGATCTACGGGCAACAGCTGCAGGGGCCGAGATCTCCCTCTGACATTAGCCAGGGAGGTCACATGACCACCATGCTAGCCGCTCAGCCCCCCCTGCTGTAGCCCTTAGTAAGTATACTTACCTGGAGAAAGTCTGCATGTCATTACACAAATCTCCTGCTTTTACACGCTAGAAACCCCTCAAAAGAGGCATACTAATGGAAGATAATAATCTTTCTTGCAATCCTGACACTTTATTTTCCTAAGATAGTTCTGTTCTGCCAACATGTTTGAATGCCCTTTAAATTGATGTTTAAATCCCCAGAACCGTAGTTTGTTTTAGATATCTATAGCTCATTCATTAACCACTTCAGCCCCAGAAGGATTTACCCCCTTTCTGACCAGAGCCCTTTTTGAGATTCGGCACTGCGTCGCTTTAACTGACAATTGCGCGGTCGTGCGACGTGGCTCCGAAACAAAATTTGATGTCCTTTTTTTCCCACAAATAGAGCTTTCTTTTGGTGGTATTTGATCACCTCTGCGATTTTTATTTTTTGCGCTATAAACAAAATAAAAGCGACAATTTGGAAAAAAATCGCATTATTTTTTACTTTTTGCTGTAATAAATATCCCCAAAAAATATATAAAAAAACATTATTCTTCCCTCAGTTTAGACCGATACGTATTCTTCTACATATTTTTGGTTAAAAAAATCGCAATAAGCATTTATTGATTGGTTTGCGCAAAAGTTATAGCGTTTACAAAATAGTTTTAAGGCATTTTTATTAATAATTTTCTTTTTACTAGTATTGGGGGCGATCAGCGATTTTTATCGGGACTGCGACATTATGGAGGACACATTGGACATTTTTGACACATTTTTGGGACCATTGTCATTTATACAGCAATCAGTGCTATAAAAATGCACTGATTCCTGTGTAAATGACACTGGCAGTGAAAGAGTTAACCACTAGGGGGTGGGGAGGGGTTAAGTATGTCCTAGGGGAGTAATTCACAGGGGAGGCCAGTCTGGATGTCACAGAGGGGGGCCGGTCTGGATGTCACGGGGGTCTGGTCTGGATGTCACAGGTGGGGCTGGTATGGATGTCACGGTGGGGGGGCTGGTCTGGATGTCACGGTGGGGGGGCTGGTCTGGATGTCACAGGGGGGCTGGTCTGGATGTCACAGGGGGGGGCGGTCTGGATGTCACAGGGGGGGCTTGTCTGGATGTCACGGGGGGCTGTATAGTCTGAATGTCACAGGGGGGTATAGTCTGGATGTCACGGGGGGCCAGTCTGGATGTCACAGGGGGGGCCGTATAGTCTGGATGTCACAGGGGGGGCCAGTCTGGATGTCACGGGGGGGCCGTATAGTCTGGGTGTCACGGGGGGGCTGTATAGTCTGGATGTCACGGGGGGGCGTATAGTCTGGATGTCACAGGGAGGGCCATATAGTCTGGATGTCACAGGGGTGCCGTATAGTCTGGATGTCACAGGGGGGGGGTGCCGTATAGTCTGGATGTCACAGGGGGTGCCGTATAGTCTGGATGTCACAGGGGGGGCCGTATAGTCTGGGTGTCACAGGGGGGCTGTATAGGCTGGATGTCACAGGGGGGTGCCGTATAGTCTGGATGTCACAGGGGGGGCAGTCTGGATGTCACAGGGAGGGTCGTATAGTCTGGGTGTCATGGGGGGGCTGTATAGTCTGGATGTCACAGGGGGGGGCATATAGTCTGGATGTCACAGGGGGGGCATATAGTCTGGATGTCACAGGGGTGGCCGTATAGTCTGGATGTCACAGGGGGGGGCATATAGTCTGGATGTCACAGGGGGGCGTATAGTGTGGATGTCACGGGGGGGTGCCGTATAGTCTGGATGTCACAGGGGGGCCAGTCTGAATGTCACAGGGGGGCCGTATAGTCTGGGTGTCATGGGGGGGCTGTATAGTCTGGATGTCACAGGGGGGGCGTATAGTCTGGATGCCACAGGGGGGGCGTATAGTCTGGATGTCACAGGGGGGGTGCCTTATAGTCTGGATGTCACAGGGTGGGGCCATATAGTCTGGGTGTCACGGTGGGGGCGTATAGTCTGCATGTCACAGGGGGGGTGCCGTATAGTCTGGATGTCACAGGGGGGGGCATATAGTCTGGATGTCACAGGGGGCTGTATAGTCTGGATGTCACAGGGGGCATATAGTCTGGATGTCACAGGGGGGCACCAGGTGTAAGGGGGACTGATGGGGACACAGATGTAAGGAGGACTGATGGGGACACAGATGTAAGGAGGACTGATGGGGACACATATGTAAAGAGGACTCTGCTGGTGAGGACACAGATGTAAGGAGGACTGATGGGGACACAGATGTAAGGAGGACTGATGGGGACACAGATGTAAGGAGGACTGATGGGGGCACAGATGTAAGGAGGACTCTGCTGATGGGGACACAGATGTGAGGAAGGCTCTGCTGGGGACACCTGATGGCATCTGGTGGCAGGCAACGTGGCAGGTGACACGCTCCTACTGATTCTGCATTGTGGTGAGTTGAATGATTTCATTTTATATTACAATGTAATAATAGAAATAATGCGCTTCAATCATCCTGACACCATAACAATCATGGTGTCGGGATGATTGAAGCGGGGAGTGATTCTAACTGTAGGGCGGATGGGCTGTGTGTGTCACTAGACTTATCTCTGCTCCGATGACAGGGAGCTGTGATCAGTGACACTTGTCACTAGGCAGAACGGGGAGATGCTGTTTACAACAGCATCTCCCCGTTCGTCCTCTCCGTGAGGCGATCGCGGGTATCCCCGCAGCGGTCGAGTCCGTGGAACCCGCGACCCGACTCACGGAGATCGCAACAGGCGAGCGGGCACACGGCCATTCTGCCGACGTATATCTACAGGAGCCGGCCGGGAACCGGTAAAAAGTGACATAGAAAAAGAATCACAGGGGGTTAATGTAAAAATCAGCAGTATGCCCTTTCCATGGCCATACGTATGCATACTAGAATAGCACCCCATTATTGGTGTCCCATCGTTGGTGTCAGTGGGGGGAATAGTGCCCCACTTTTGGTGTCAGTGGCAGGAATTATGCCCCATTGTTAATGTCAGTGGGTAAGTAGTGCCCCAAGATCCTTTTGAGCACAGCAGTGTGGGTTTAAAGGAGAAGTACAGCCAAAGCCCAGCACTCCAGTGAGCGGTAGGGGGAGGGCGGGGTTCAGAGCAGAGAGCGGTGACTGACTCAGCTGAGGGAGCTCTGAGAACCGAGTGATCAGCAGTGTTTGATCTCTCAGTTCTCAGTCCTATAGCCGGTGGGAATCAGATGCAGCATTGGACCGATGCTGCATCCACCTAGGTAAGTATGAATCTGAAAAAAAAAAACATACTTCTCTTTTAATAGTGGAGACCTATGAAAATTAAGGATATATCAGGGGAGTCCAATCATATGACCTGTCAAAGTCATGCCACCAGC
Source organism: Lithobates clamitans (assembly GCA_037952925.1). Classification (NCBI taxonomy): domain Eukaryota; kingdom Metazoa; phylum Chordata; class Amphibia; order Anura; family Ranidae; genus Lithobates; species Lithobates clamitans. The sequence goes on from JBBGZY010000082.1 coordinate 3,073,670, forward strand.
CCTTCTCCAAGTTCAGAGGTCTCTCTGTAAGCCATTGGGGGAGCCATGTAAGTCATCACGCAAAGCAAAACTCTGTAAGCCATTGGGAGAGATTCACTGAAACTGGTGCACACAGAATCTGTGCAACTGTGTATGGTACTCAATCAGCTTCTAGATTTTTTTGTCAAAGCCTAATGCCTCGTACACACAATGAGATTATCAGAGGAATGACAGTCCTTTTTTTGTTGCATGCTAATCTCTGTATCAAAAATGAAGAGGTTACTAAAGTTACGAAAATTCTCGTACCACAGAATAAAAATTCAGAGTAATGCTGCAGGGGGTAGTCTCTCTTTGGGATCCCTGGACCGGAGCAGATGGTCCCTGTGCTTAGGTTCCTCAGTACCAGCAGAGTCCACATATAGAAGAACAGAGGAGTACCAAATAGTGTAGTATTTCCAAACACATCAGTTTGGCGTACCCCTGAAGAAGTCACGTGATCCTGAGACGTCACGCGTAGGGACGGGATAGGCACTGATACAAACAGGATTTGACGAGCTCGCCGCTCGTAGGAGATGTACTTTATGTGCAGTTACTTCATGTGAGTACATATATACAAAATGATTCTGCGCTGCCCTACACAGAAAGGATAGCAGCTAACACAACCAACAAGGCCTAGACAAGAAAAAAACAAAACAGGTGTAGCGCTAAAGGATGAAATGTCCAATATGTAGAAACGTGTTGGGTTAATCCTCCCAAAAAGGAACCAAAAAGTACATTTATGTATATTGTATAAGAAGTCCTTCAAGAAAATGGAAACTTCAAGAAGACATCTCTGGTGAAGATAAACACAACACCACCTGAAGAAGGAGAGGCTTACCAGATGGGATGGACCCAAAGGGCGTACGCCGAATTGGGTCAGATAGGCTTAGGTGGTGAGTGGTTCAGAGCGACCTGGAATGATGATGCTGGAGGATGGACCGGCTCGATGCTATATCCCTTTGATTGATGGATGCCCAGACCAAGGGGGACAACGTGGTTGAAGCAAGCCAGATGGTATCATATCCCTTTTCATGAAATGATCTTTCTTTATCACAGTCTTTCCACTTTTTACCACTTAAAACAGAACACCCCGTCTCCTTGGCATCAAAGTCTATATAATAGATAGAGGCACAAAGTATTTTCTCTACCTCAGCCTCCAGGTTATTTTATAGAAAGCTCCTTTTTTCATGTGAGTACATGCATTTTAATTTCGATAAAAACTGATATGTTATGAAATACTACACTATTTGGTACTCCTCTGTTCTTCTATATGTGGACTCTGCTGGTGCTGAGGAACCTAAGCACAGGGACCATCTGCTCCGGTCCAGGGATCCCAAAGAGAGACTACCCCTGCAGCATTACTCTTATGCAATTGTCCCATTGCCTTAAGGTAAGGGACCACCTTTCACTTGTGTGTGTTTTTGCACGAAGAGGACGGACACACTCTCTCTCTTTCGGCACCCCACTGGCTGTGATGTTACACATTGAACCTTAAAAAAGCCAATCACTTTATGGTCTACCCTTATGCTGTTATTGTGACACACGTTTGTTGTGTGCAAGGACATATTTTGGGATTTATGTGATAAGGGCGAGAGGGTCTGGGAAGTGACCAATACATACGCCATAGATTCACTTTGCACTTTTTTGCGTTGGTTGCACCGATTGCAATATTTGCTGGATTTTGCACACAATTTATCTATTTTGCACTTTATTAAATATTATGTGACACACGTCTGGTGTATATAAGGATATGTATATGTGATGGGGGCGATAGGGCCTGGGAAGCGACCAATATATACGCCACATACTCATCTTGCATTTTTGCGTTGTTTGCACTTATTTCAAAACTATGTTGGTTTTTGCACAATCTATTTATTGGCACTATATTGCACACTATTTATGTCATTAGGTTATTTTATGTAAAAGGAATTGTTTATGATCCCTATATTTTCACAGTATTTGTTTACACAGGCATATATGTACAGAATATTCTAATTTAATAATATTTTTGGCTCTCCACATCAGCACAATAGCACTTTAAGTTTTTTTTACACAAGCTGCCACGTATGCATGAGGACTGATGATACCCATTCCTTGTATGCGTAGTATCACTATATTGGACACATATTTAAGATTTTAACACGAAAGAGTGCTTTACAGGTTACACAATGTGCACATTGGCATGGTTCATCCACATATGATTTTTTCAGTTTTCTGTATTTAGTTTACACTATTAAAGGGTATCATTTAGTTTACACTGTTAAAGGGTATCATACCCCATTTTCAGGACAGCGCAGCACCCACTTTTTACATATTTTTACCGCCCATGGGCTTTGTTTGATTCCATTCGGTATCCGCAGCTGTCTGTGTATACACCGTTTTTTTCCCAGGTAGCGCAGGAATAATTTACATTTTTGACCCCCTCGTTATTACCTCTTATTTAGTGGCCACCAGTTCATAGGATGTTTCCCCTTCAGTTCTCCCACATAGAGGAGTTCAGCTCCCATGGTTGAGACAAAGGATCTTCCATTCTATTACTAGAGTAGGACCCACTAATTCGGGGTACTTTGTCGCAGTAAGTGGGCTTAGCACTATATGACCATATAGTGTGACCAAACCCCCGTGTTTTTTTTAATATGTTCAGGTGTTTTTAACTAGCCTTGCAGGAAATGTCATTTTTGAATGTGTGCGCTGTAAAATATTTTGTACTATACCCACAGGGGTCCCGGAACTTCCTACATCTCCTGCAGCCATGTAAGCACTGCAATCAGCTATGCTTTTGGATTTGACGTGCAAGATATATTTTATATACTTTTAACATGTGAGTTGCAATAACATACCTGTATCAGTATCAGTGCATCCCTAATTTCAACATGTCTTGTGCAGCAATTGTATATGATATATACATATACTGTATACATGTATATATTTAAAAATATACCAAGTAAAAAAATAAACTGTTTGTTTGCCCATTGCTGCACTTAGATGGCACTTCGCTGTCTTTCTATACTGGGATCACACAGGAGCGGTGGGGGAAACCACACGCGATTTGGACTCGAATTGCACCGCATTTCTGTTGAAATTCAATTTGAACCTATTAATTTTGTGCATTTTGCTCAAATCGCGTGGCAACAGTATCAATACTCAGTATCGGCGAGTACTTGACCGAATGTATCGGTACTCGTAATCGCCCAAAAAAAACATGGTATCGGAGTAACCCTAGTTGTAATGTAATGTTAATAAAAAAATACCTTTCCTTTTCTATCTGCGGCTGCTGTAATTTTCAGTAAAGTTACATTTTAGGCACCCCCTGTAATAGAAATTTTTGGTGAGATATTCCCCCAAGTGTTAATTTTTAAAAGACATGCAGACCCTACAGTTTTCTCATTAGAACAAGAGTGAGAGAGTGCACCAGGTGTTGATAATGAACCAGACCCTCCCATTCAGATTCTATAAAAAACATGTTGAAACAAACAGCTATATTTTCAGAGCAACAAAAATGTAGGAATCTGCTACAGTTTGTTAAAATCCCTTTTACATTGCTCACCCAGAAGGGATTGTTTTTTTTTATCAACTAAAGTTACTATTTAGGCATTCAGTTCCTTCACACTGGAGGTTTAATTCCTGTAATAATAATATATGATCTGTTTTTCTGAAACATTGATCTTAATTAGCTGCCTAATAAATTACCTCTTGTTAATATTTGCAATTGAATTATAATGCTTTCCAAGAGATTGGTTACAGGCTGAATTCAGAATTAGCACTTGCACAGTCTTCTGTTACACTTGTTTTGTTTTTGAAAATACGCATTAGGCTATGGAAACACAGACAAATTTAGGGCTCATTCACACTTGCATCTAAGATGCTGTGTTTAGATCTGTACATCGTATAGTTTTGTACAAATCTAATGCCGCGTACACACGGTCGGACTTTTCGTCTACAAAAGTCCAACGGACGCTGACGGACTAAAGCTGGCTGGTAATCCGATCGTGTGTGGGCTTCTCCGGACTTTCAACTGACTTTTTTTGCCTCAAATCCGACGTACTTTAGATTTGAAACATGCTTTAAATCTTTCCGACGGACTCGAGTACGGTCGAAAAATCCGCTCGTCTGTATGCTAGTCCGACGGACAAAAACCCACGCTAGGGCAGCTATTGGCTACTGGCTATCAACTTCCTTATTTTAGTCCGGTGTACGTCATCACGTAAGAATTCGACGGACTTTTGTGTGATCGTGTGTAGGCAAGTCTGTTCGTTAGAAAGTCCGCCGCAAGTCCGTCGAAAGTCCGCCGCAAGTCCGTCGAAAGTCTGTCGGACAGGCTGTCGGACTTTTGTAGACGAAAAGTCCGACCGTGTGTACGCGGCATAAGAGCAGCACTCTAGGGATCAATGGAGCCATACACACAGCTGCATCTACAAACATAAACGTGCACCCCGTTTAGCAACACAAAATAATAGTAGCTCAAAAAAGAGTCAATTCAGTGACAGGGTGCGCAAACACAATAATGGAATGGTAAAATGCATCCACTTTGTTTAGTACCTCTCCTGTTCAGGATACAATTCCTTAGTCACCTGGTGGGAATATGGCAGGGCCCAGAAGGGAGCACATTCTGGTTGTCAATGGCTGAAAACCTCCATATGAGCGTTGTGGAACTGTATTACATTTAGGTAGCAAATTTGTGGTTACCAAGACAGGGAGCTCACCCCCTAGAGGGCAGGTCAGAAACCACAAGCCGTTAAATTTATTTTGCACACTTCCGTTTCCCAGGCATTAACCACTTCCCGGAACCAACAGACACTGAGGACCTAATATCTCTCCTCTGAATGCATTAGGAATGCAGAACATGACCCATTCCTTACCAGCCACTAATCTACTCCCTTGACACTGGTGTTCTCCTTTGACAAATGGCACATGAACATTATTATTACTCTGTTTTTAGAATTCACTTTGTCACTCTTCACAGGGAGCCACCACACTTCAATTAACGTAAGACCTTGCTCTCATGACTCCCCAGATCAGGTCCTTAGACCAACCCTAGACAACAGCAGGCTCCAATATGAGAGCGAGCCTGAAGGTGAGGGACATGAAGTGCACTTGTCCTCTCAACAACCAGGGCTGCCGTAACCCGCCACAGTCACCCGCTTCTTACCCAGGCTGGCTGCTATATATTGCAATGTGTCCCAACCTTGAAGCTTAAAATGTGTGCTGAGCCACAAGGGTTAACCTGAAAAAAATGCTTGACAGCAGCACAAAACTACTTTAACCCAGACGGTTGCATGGCTGAATACCCAAAATGAAGGTTTCTCTGAGATACCAAAGTTACACTTGTTATGACTTGCACTCTTTAAATGTAAATGACATCTTCTTAGTTTGAATAAAGTTCTTTTTACTGGTAGCAATGGTCAGTAGACATCATCCACAAACATTTGCAATTGGTTGCAGTTGAATTGGCTGTACAATTTGGCTGAGATATTATGACTGTGTACTGCAGATACAAAACACTGTTCCTGGTGGTTACATTAAAGAAGGTGCATAGCAACATAGTGTGGCCTGTGAATAAAGTCCATAAATTTGGGATTCCCTCTCCCGGGCTCAATCCTCTGCAGATATATATATCCCAAAAAGGCAGGATGTGACATCCCTGCAGAGGTAGAAGTTACACACACTACCCGACCCTGCAGCATCAGTCAGAATATTTAAAGCCACACAGGACGCAAAATTACAGTAACAGTGGCAATCACAATAAAACATGCAATGCCGGCTTCAAGTTTGTATACCTTCAGTATCTCACAAAAGTGAGTACACCCCTCACATTATTGTAAATATTTTATTATATATTTTCATGTGACAACACTGAAGAAATGACACTTTGCTACAATGTAAAGTAGTGAGTGTACAGCTTGTATAATGGGGCGTACACACGGTCGGACTTTTCGGCTACAAAAGTCCGACGGACGCCGACGGACCAAATCCGGCGGACAATCCGATCTTGTGTGGGCTTCCCCGGACTTTCAGCGGACTTTTCCAGTTGCAAATCTGACGGACTTTAGATTTGGAACTTGCTTCAAATCTTTACGTCGTAACTCCACCGGACCCAGAAATCCGCTCGTCTGTATGCTGGTCCGACGGACAAAAACCCACGCTAGGGCAGCTATTGGCTATCAACTTCCTTATTTTAGTCTGGTGTACGTCATCACGTACGAATCCATCAGACTTTTGTGTGATCGTATGTAGGCAAGTCCGTTCATTAGAAAGTCCGCCGCAAGGCCACCAAAAGTCCGTCGAAAGTTTGTCGGACGGGCTGTCAGACTTTTGTAGCCGAAAAGTCCGACCGTGTGTACGCCCCATATCAGTGTAAATTTGCTGTCCCCTCAAAATAACTCAACACACAGCCATTAATGTCTAAACCGCTGGCAACGAGTCACATGATACCGGGGGTCACATGACACCGGGGAGGGAAAATGGCTAATTGGGTCCAATTTGGACATTTTCACTTAGGGATGTACTCACTTTTGTTGCCAGTGGTTTAGACATTAATGGCTGTGTGTTGAGTTATTTTGAGGGGACAGCAAATGTACACTGTTACACAAGCTGTACACTCACTACTTTACATTGTAGCAAAGTGTAATTTCTTCAGTGTTGTCACATGAAAAGATATAATAAAATATTTACAAAAATGTGAGGGGTGTACTAACTTTTGTGAGATACTGTATATTTTATTTACTTATTATTTATTAAGAATAAATAGTAAAGAATTAGAAAAGTTTGCATTTTCTGAAATTTTTCCTAGGGCAACGTTCATCTATTTTGCAAACCCTCCTGAATTTACCCCAAATTATAACCAGCAAGGTCTGCATATTAAAATTATATGAATGTGACATTGATGGACATAGTGGAATGGTAAACAGAATGTAAATCATCTTGAGTACAGGAGTTTTTTTTCTGTTTTGGCAATGTTTACCATAACATATTTTAGGACATATAGTTGCTCTGGAGCCTCCTTGCACAGAGACATCACCCACTACTGACCCTGAGGTTGCTTCAGCATCTGATGCCCAAGAGCCCTCGCCTAACCCATCACTTAGGAACGGGGATGACCAACTTCCACCAATGTAGCGAAGAGGCATCCATAGTTCGTGGAGCCTGTACCCAGACTGAGTATCAACAACAATGAAGGATCTCCTTCCCTTCTTAAGCCCTACTTGCATACAGAGGAGTGGCAGTTTGCTGCCCGTGTCTGCTGCCATTACCTGTCACCTGGTGCTTGCAAGGGTAAGCGCCTAACTGTTTGGTGTGGATGCAGTTATATTTAAGTGACCGTGTCAAGACATGGCATGGTTTAGAGTTTCAGTACCTCCCTGAGCCTTTGTTCCAGGACACTGAGGCCCAGTGCCCAGAGATCTACAGTCAGGCCATGTGGGAATACCTGGTCATCTCACAGTCCTGCAACCTGGAGGAACAAACCAGCTCTGTGGTAACAGACTATCACAGGGTCTACAAAGAAATCAGTCTGGGGCACTACATTTATATAGACCTTATAGAGCTCATCCCGATTAATTTCCCAGGATTTTGCCTTTGTCCCGGGAAAATCTGGAATGTTTTAGGAAACCAACGTCAACAAAAAGATGGCCGCCGCCGTCACGAGGATTATTTCCCCTTGTGTTCAGTGAAGAGGGGAGGGGCAGCCAATCAGCTTCTCCCCTCTCCACTGAACACACACACGAGAAAGCCTGGAACTGTAGCTGCCTCGCTGCTGAGGGACACAGATCGCTCTGTAAGAAGGGCTCAGCTGCTGCTGGCAGGGACACTGAAGTAGGGCGGGCTCTGTTGCTTGGGGACACAGATCGCTCGGTAAGGAGGGCTCCACTGCTGCTGCCAGGGACACTGAAGTAAGGAGGGCTCTGTTGCTTGGTGACACAGATCGTTCTGTAAGGAGGGCTCCTCTGCTGCCTGCTGCTGGGGACACTGAAGTAAGGAGGGCTCTGTTGCTGGGGGACACAGATCTGTAAGGAGGGCTCCGCTGCCAGGGACACGGGATGTAAAGGAGGGCTCCGCTGCTGGGGACACCAGATGTAAAGGAGGGCTCGCTGCCGGGGACACCAGATGTAAAGGAGGGCTCTGCTGGGGGCACCTGATGGCATCTGGTGGCAGGCAACATGGCAGGTGACACGCTCAGGGGTCCCACTGATTCTGGATTATGGCGAGTTGAATGATTTCATTCTATATTACAATGTAATAAAAGTAATAATGCGCTTCAATCATCCCGAGAAAAGAAAAAGACTGAAAACTGCTCCTTAACATGAGACACCTCCATCCCTATATTACACATAAAAAATAGAAACTCGCCCATGGGACTTTAAATGAGGTGCCCATGATGATCACAGGTAAATAAATATAATAGTAGAAAAATATTGTATTAGGGTTTATTAAGATCATTATCATCCAATACAGGTCATACATATAGATGGCAATTCATAAAAGCAGCAGCATACCATGATAGTCCTAAAATCATAGCCAAAATGACATACATCAAAGTATCATGAGCACAAAGCCAGAACTGGTGGTCACCATACTTACTTGTCAGGTGATTGGCTCCAGGGGCCGACCCCCGGCAGGGGTGGGCGGAAAGCCTCTCCCACGGGAGCTGAAGGGGCGAAGGCCAAAGCATGGAAAGCCGAGGTCAGGCGTAGGGCAGGCATGGCAAAAAAATGGAAAGAAGGAGAAGAGAGTTGGACCCAAATGTCACCCAGAATCCTTGCAGAGCGTACTCGCTGTAATAAGATATATGAGTATAAATGTATATGTAAATCTACAAAAATAGATGTAGCAAAGGAATATGAAACAGTATACTCTAGAGCAAGGGGTGCAGGAGCGTCCAACAATTTTAGAAGAAAAACGGAAAGAAAGAAAAGACAAGGAAGAGAATAAGAGAAGAAAACGAAAGGAGAGGAAAAGAAAAAAGAAAAAAAGGAAAGAAAGATAGAAGACCCAAGTGTTGCCCCTAGGTTATGCAGGGTGTATTTACTATGAAGAGTTGTATGAATGTATGTATATAAGTAATTACTGTAGCAGGTGTATATATGTATATAACTCAATTAATTGGTATCAAAGTGTTGTAAAAGTATGAGGATGTTGTACAGAAGTACATAGGATACAAGAATATCCTGCAAGACATAGGGGAAGACAGTGTAAAGTGAATGAGAAGAGTGTGATGAAAAAGGGGGAGAAAGAGGTAGAAAGTGATATGCAAAGAAAGAAAAAAATAAATGAGGATAGTCAGAGGGAAAATGATCAGCAGAAAAAGGTGATAGGAAATAAGGGAAGTGAACTAGATAAGGGAGTGAGAGTATATGCAAATGACACTCCACATTGTACGTGACTGGTAAGTGCGCTAAAGGAATGATGTGTAACAAGGTATAGTGGTAAGAATGGTGCTTACCAATGTGCTCTCTCATCAATGTGTAAGGAGGACCCAGCAGGAAAGCAAAAGTTTGTCATGCCAAAACCCCCGCCTAAATACCCGGATATCCGCCATGGCCTCCGCCCCTAATGTCATGCGACTGGCAGTGAGGGGGAGGATCCACCGCGCGCCTGCCGAAATACGGCAGAGCGCAGCGGAGATCCCCGCCCATTACCTAGGATGACACACTGTGCCCCAGGAATGGAGACTCCGCTGAATGCGGAAGTCTATCGCTGTGCACAAGGCATGACGCCGATGCACGGGGTGGCTCCGCCCCTCCTGACATAGGGAGGCATATACATATACATTTTTTGATTCCCAATACATTAGGATTCTAGTCACTCTTAGATGATTCCTTCTCTTGCTTGCGGACTTGGCCCCTTTGGGTCCTCCCCTCGATTGGGGGCGGCGGTTCTTTTCCCCGGGAGCTGCGTTGCACGAAATGGGGATATCATTCCCATGCTGTCTCTGCCTATTTTTCTACTATTATATTTATTTACCTGTGATCATCATGGACACATCATTTAAAGTCCCATGGGCGAGTTTCAATCATCCTGACACCACAACAACCATGGTGCTGGGATGATTGAAGCGCTAACACCAGGTGTTTGGAGTATCTTTATCTGCTGATTTGTTAAACTCTGGAATACACATTTCTATTGTGGTGTAGGATATGGGCCTAGAAAAAGGGGAATAGTTAATGCGCTACCCAAAAAGAAAATAACAAGTGAGCTGCTACAAACATGTGACAAAAATGTGAGCTAAAATTAAAAGAAATTGTAGCGCTAATAAACTCATATGCAAATAGTCTCTGTGCACATGAACATAATGTCCCAATGGTGACGTGTTGTTAAAACAACAAAAACAGTCCACAGTGAATGTGTATGATCCGTGTGGCAGTTCCTTCAGTTTCTCAACGGTCAGCTCAGGTATCAACAAGATAAACTAATAGATGGAATACGCTTACCGGACAAGTTGGATTCTACTGCCATGAGCATAGAATCAATGAGACTTTGTGCCACCAAGGGCAAAGGTGTGGAGTGATGGAGGCAAGGGTAGAGCCTCTGCCAGACCTGGACGTCCCTCTCGGTCCACCGGAACAGGATCAAAACAGTTCCCAAAGGAGAGTGATTTCTCGATTCACCAGGGCATGTGGAAAAAAGAGGGATGCTTCCACATAGTGTGACTCAGGTAGTTCTATTGTTAAAAAACCACAATGCATAAAACAAAACGTGATCACGGAATAAAAAGCAGTGTATGGGGTATAAAAACGCCCTACGCGTTTTGATCAAAGGATCTTCAACAGGGGCATGATTAGCGCTACAATTTCTTTTAATTTTAGGATATGGGCCTGCTGTCCCACCATCCCTCTTCCCTTCCTTTTCTCTCCTTCCCTCCTTCTTTCCTTCTTTCCCTCTCCCTCCCTCCCTCTTTTCCCCTTTCTTCCTCCATCTCTCATTTATCTCAGACTCTAACCACACCCCCATTTGAACCACGCCCACTATTTCATGTAAACCACGCCCATTTTTCTGCGCTGCACGTCGCATTTTTCTTTTTTTTGTTATGTCATGCCTACAAACGCATGCCCTGCCCCCTAATTATAAGACTCCGCCTACAGCCATAAAAGTGTCCCTATAAATTTTTTTACATTAATACGTAAGTACTGGAGTGTGGAAAGATGCTCGCATTTTACAGTGTGTGTATGTATATATATATATTTTTTTTAATTATTTATGTATATATTTTTTAGATTTATTTATACTTTTTTTAATTCACTTTCTTTTTCTTTTTGGGGGGGCTCTGGATCTGTACAGGGTGAAGAAATGTCATCAGCACAACAAGGATTCCTCAAAAGGGTCCAAAGCTTTATTCATATGGTCTCACGGTACGCATACAGCAACGTTTCGGAACCACGCAGGGCCCCTTCGCTACAGCGCTAAAAATAGCGCCTGTAAAGAGCCGCTCCTGTATCTCAAGCCAGAGGGTTCACACTGGAGCAGTGCACTTGCAGGACGTTAAAGAAACTCCTGCAAGCAGCATCTTTGGAGCGGTGAAGGAGCGGTGTATACACCGCTCCTGCCCATTGATCTGAATGGGCACCGCTGCAGCGGCGCTTTGCAGGTCGATTTAAGCCTTTTTGGCCGATAGCGGGGCTAAAACCGCCCCGCTATCGGCTGAATAGCGCCGCTAAAACGATGGTAAAGTGGCGCTAAAAATAGCGTTGTTTTACCGCCGGCGCCCGCACCGCCCCAGTGTGAGAGGGCTCATACTGTACTTGCGTGTTTCAAAAATGTTTTTTTGTTTTCTTGTTCAGTCTTTTTATTGTTTTTTTTTCAAGTGTAAATACAGGTAGACAATAGAAAGTGGAACTTCGTCCAAAAAAGGAAATTCTGCTTCCCCCCTACCCCCTAACACTTTTAGATAAATTTTTTTTTGAGAAGTCTAGATCTTCTTTCTAAGACGTGACAAGTCCTATAAGAGTGACAATTAAAGTTATCGCTCTGGCTGAACATTTAGCAGGAACATTTACAAGGACAGAAATTTCCAGGAAAAATCACCTTGCGTAGGGTAGAAGACATGGAAGCCCAGTGGATCATGTTCAGCTCATAAACCATGATTATAACTAATCTACTAATGTGCTAATAAGGCATTTTCAGCTGGCAGCCATAAGGATAGCAGGCATGTTGGCAATGGATCATCTTTAAATCTGTTATGCCCAATGCACATCAGATTATATGACCCAATAACTTTTCTTACCTAAGGGAACAATCTCTGACTCCTTCCCCAGAATGCAACAAAAAGCAGGGCTCCATCATTAGGAACCCAACTATGACTGTCAATGAGAACTTGCTGATACTTCATTGGAAGGAATGGCCATAAGGTAAAGGCGTCAGTTACACTCCCCTAGATTAAGACTTTAATAGCATACACAGACATACACTGAAAGTTTGCTATAGCAACTAATTTTACCTATGCCAAGTCAGGCAATGCCCTGCACTTCCAAGCCCTAAATAAGAGGGTTTCTATTATGCCTGAAACACTTTGGCTTTTACTAATAAAAAACAATTATTTGCACCCTACAACCTGATCACTTTGTCTTTGTGGTGCTCCATTTCTTCCTCACCCCATGTTTTCACCTGAGGTTTTTTGGTTGGTAGAGGGAAGCCCTTGTTTGATAGAAACCTTACTGCTATATCAACATTACGAAGCCTTCGGTTCTCAGCAATACCAGGACCTTAAAGAGGAACTGCAGTCTGCTCACATAATTTGTAATAAAAACATCTTTGCCATTCTGAAGCTTCCCTCCAAACACTTTGCATGTTATTTTATATATACTCATACCTCCCAATTGTCCCTGATTTCGAGGGACTGTCCCTAATTTGGAACAATGTCCCTCTGTCCCTCTTTCCTCCCCATGTGTCCCTCATTTTAGTCTGATGTATATACCTGTATTAAAAATGCACTATTTGTCTATCAAAAAGTGTTTACAGCATTAAACCTTTCATCCTATTTCTAAATTGCTGCATTTGTACATTTCAAAAGCCAGTATAAAGGAATAGTATTGGTAAAAAAGCACTTGTGGGTTTAACCAATCATTTTTTGCATATTAATTTTCCTTGCAAGGGGGGTGTTCTATTAATGTATACTTTTGCTTATGGGTGTCCCTCATTCCCATCTCAGAAAGTTGGGAGGTATGTATACTGTGATTCTGTACTTGCCAAATATGCTGCAGAAATCTCCCTCCACTGAGTCTGTCTGCAGCCATTTTAACTGTGGGCAGTTGAAACTGCTGACTGTTCACTTCCTGGATTTACACAGACACACAGAGGCACACCTCCAGCTCTGCAGCTCTTATTGGCCCTCTTATAACTCCCCCTCCCTTCCTGGCAAACTCTCACGAGAGTGAGAGAAAGAGAGAGCTGTGCATGATGTCATAAGCCTAGGCTAATGACCAGACAAGAACCAGGAAGTGGGCTGTATAAGATATTTACTGACAGAATAAAAATGTTTTATTATCCAAATTTAAAACAACAAGGGCAGAAGATTTAATAGATGGAAAGTTGAAACAATTACTGAAGTTCCACTTTAAGCTGGATATACATTATACAACATTTGTTGTTTGATTTCCTTTAGATTTACCTTCAACTATGTAGTGCAAGGGCCTGCCCGATTGCATACAATTTAAAGGTGTTTAGGTTAGACCTCATATTATATGGTTTTGGTAAATCTAAAGAAAAGTTGTACAAGAAAATTGTATAAAAGTTATATAGTGTGTAGCCAGCTTAAGAAGTTCCTCAGATTCAGCATCAACCCTGATCAAACCTTTTGGAAACACAGATCTGATAGTGAGTGGAAAAATCCCCCTTTTAAATTCTAGTTGCCTGGTAGGGGGCATTGGTAGGATTTCAAATGGCCTGGGGCACTTTCTGGGCACCCCAAGGAAAACAATTATGCGGCAAGCATTACCTGTAGCCAGATTGCATTAATGGTGGGAGAGGCTTAACCTCCCTGAGTGTATTCCCGAGTGTGGCTCGGGGTTAAATTTCAGCATCATTAGCCACACTCGGGATTACATCTCAGGATCCTGGTGCAGTGTACTTACCTTGTCCCCAGGATCCTGCGATGTCCCCCCCCCCCCACTGCGTCCTCTGCCCGAAGCCTCTCTGTGCCAGGCTCCGTTCCCTGCGAGCGTCGCGACGCACGGGGGCAGAGCCTGGCGGCAAATTCAAAAAAATGTAAAAATCATAACACATACATTACTGTATGAAATTATTTCACTTCCCTTTTGTCCCCAGTGCTTTCTCCAGTGCCCTGCATGCAGTGTTATATTATATATACTGTTCTTTCTGCCTGGAAACTTGAGATTGTCCATAGCAACCAAAAAGTGTCCCTTTATGTCAAAAGTGGCTTTAGACCAGCTAGAAAACAGCCATAGTAAATTAGAACACTTGCAGAATTGAGCGATAGTGAATCGTGGGGAAATTTATTTTATTATATTATTATTTTTTGTAATTATTTATATTTATTTATTATATTATAATTTATGATTTTGTGTTTCAAACTTCACCATACCCGGGATATCTACTAGACTCTTGGTGGACAGATCTAAGTGTGTTATTGCTAAGAATTACAGGCCTACAATATAAAACGCCAAATTTCTATGCAAAATAATTGTACCATTTTGAGGCGCAAAAATCTGAAATAATCATACCGCCAGGGAGGTTAAAGCTCGGTTCACACCTATGCATTTTTTTAATGCTTTTTTCAAAAATGCACTACAGTCCACTTAAAGTGTATGTAAACCCAGACATCTCAAGGCTCCCGGAAGGTGCGGGAGACTCCCGCATTTCTCCCGCACACCTGCAAGCGCCTCCCGATCTCCTGGGAATGATCGGTGTGGCGGGGATCAGCTGTGATCACAATCTATTTTGTATAGATTTTTAGCTGACAGCCACTTCTCCTTCTCTCCATCCTGCGGCTGATGGCTAAAAAGCTATACAGGGAGATCGGTGATAACAGCTGTCCCTCCAGCTTCACCGATCATCCCCAGCTTCTCTGTGTACTCCTCCCCCATCCCCCTCCATGTCTTTCTCCGCCCCCCCTCGTCCCCATGCAGCCGGATTCCCTCCTCTCCCGCCAGCTGTGGGGGGGAACTAGTAATAGGACACAGTGAGCGAGATCGCTCCTGTGTCCTGTGATTACTGAGCAGAGTAAACTATGTTTACTCTGCTCAGTTTATGAATGAACAAGAGCCTCTGTCTCCTGTTCATTCATCTTTAGTGCTGAGAAAGGGACTGGGGAATTTGTGTCCTCAGTCCCTTTGTCTGTCTCAAAGGGGAGATGTCAGGGGTCTCTTTAGACCCCTGACATCTCACCAAAGCCCCCCCAAAAATAAAAAATAAAATATTTTTTAAAAATTATAAAAAATGAAAAAGTGTAAAAAAATAAAAAAAAGCATTGTGAAAAAAATTTAAAAACAAATTAAAATGTAAAAAAATCATTTATTAAAAGTAAAAAAACTACTGACACCATCTACTGCCACCCCCCCCCCCCCCCCACCCCTTTCCCCAGAAGCACTGCAAAAAAATATTGAGAAACGGATTAACGGATTTAAATAATATTTTGGCGCGGGGTGTGTGTGGGGGGGGGGTTGTGGGAGCAAAGCGCCACCTCCCTGAAATGAGTTTGCCACCTCCCTGAAATGAGTATTTACAGGTTGGGATGTCTGTAAACCCCCCTATCGTTTTTAGCCAAAGAAGCTGCCATCTTGGCCTCTGTTTAATCTACAACTGCCATGATGCTGCACATGTGATCAGTTATGACACCAGCCATTGGATGGATTGACAGTTTGGTTCAGAGCACAACCAATGGGAGTGTTACATTTCTGGCACGTGCCGGAAATGAAACCATTTTATCGATGGGTTTACTTCTGCTTTAACATATTTTTCCATGGCACACATTCGCATCTATGCTTTTTTCAGCCTCTGCGTTTTTGGAAAGAGTCAGGGACTTTTTTTAAAGCAAAACGGTGCATTTTTGGTACAATAGACTTCAATGGAGAAGCTGCAGAAAAGCATGTAGTGCAATTTTTTACTGTGATTTTGTCCTGATTTGCATTTTTTAATCCACCCAACAACAAATTGGCCAAAAAAAATATCAAAAAATGCATAAAAAAAGTATGAAAAATGTGTCAAAAATGCATGTGCAGAAAACTGAAAATGCACGGCAAAAAACACTGCAGAAACAGATCAAAATCAAACTGCATAGGTGTGAACCAACCCTAAATGGGTATGCTTTCACCTACTTGTACCCATATATTATACTTTGTTGTTGTGCCTCAAGTGAAAGTGGCACAGACATGTATAAATCCCAGCACAATCACTTTTAAAAAATGAAACACTTCCATTACATATGATTTTGTGCACATTCACACATGAAAGAGAGCTAACTCTTTTTCTGAACCTGTCTCAAGAAGGACTTCATTAATATACATTGTAGTCAGGGACTGCTTAGCAACCAGCAACTGTTGAGACACTAAACACTCTGGTCAGAGCATGTAATGTGCAATATAGTGTATAGAATACAAGTGAATGTAATGCACAGGGTGCAGGGTGTGTATAATTCAAAGAGTGCAAGGTTCAGGAGTACATAGTTCTGTGGTCAGTGTGGGGTTTTAGGAGCATAACAAACAGACTGCAGGAGTCAATAATATGTAACACACACAGATTGCAGAGGTCACGAGCGTGTGTTGCACAAAATACAGTCAGGTGTGTGTAATACATTGTGTTCAGGGATCAGAAATGATAAACATTCAGAGTGCATGGGTCAAGAGTTGGAAAAATGGAGCGTGCAGGAGTCAGGGGGGTGTAATACACAGAATATAGGGGTCAGGAGAGTGCAAAAAATTTCCCGTTGCAAGCAAGACCCTCCTCTGCTTTTCGTTCTCATCAACCCCCCCCCCCCCAAAAAAATAATAATACAGCACCAGAGATGGCTCTAGGCTTTGTGAGGCCTAATGCCGCGTACACACGATCGGACTTTACGGCATACTTGGTCCGGCGTACCGGATTTCGTCGGACAATTCGATCGTGTGTGGGCTCCAGCGGACTTTGTTTTCTCAAAAGTTTGACAGACTTAGATTTGAAACATGTTTCAAATCTATCCGACGGACTCGAGTCCGGTCGAAAAGTCCACTCGTTTGTATGCTAGTCCGATGGACAAAAACCAACGCTAGGGCAGCTATTGGCTACTGGCTATGAACTTCCTTGTTTTAGTCCGGTCGTACGTCATCACGTACAAATCCGTCGGACTTTGGTTGATCGTGTGTAGGCACGTCCGTTCATTCAGAAAGTCCTTCGAAAAGTCCGCCGGGCAAAGTATGCCGTAAAGTCCGGTCGTGTGTATGCGGCATTAGGCAAATCTTAGACATGAGGCCCCACTTACTCCCATAATGGGAAAAAAAATGAAAGCGATAGAAATTAACTGCAAAAAAAGCATATATTAAGAGCCTTAAATCATATGAACTATGTATTCACAGTTTCTAGAATTTTCTCTAACCAATTACTCTTCAATCAAATATCATTAAACATAGGGTATATTAGCAATGTGTTTAAGTTATAGCAAAAGTGTCAAAAAACATATTTCTCCATTTAACATGAAGGTCAGGTTAATATAACCCAGCCAGCACAGAGTTCCCCGTTACATCAGAGTCTGACGGAGAACCCCTCAAAGTGCAAGGGGAAATTTGATGTAAAGGGGAACACTGATGTAAGGGTGGGGGGTTACTGATATAAGGGGGAACCTTTATCTGAGTGCCCCCTTACCTTACTGTATTCACTTCCCCCTTACATCAGTGATCCCCCTCCCTCAGACTGGCCTGGCGGCGCTGTCACTGACCTCCTCTCAGGTGCAACGTGCAGGGCACAGTTAGACATTTCTCTCTGAGCTCCAGCGTGGCGGCTTTGGTCACATCCTATATTCTCCTCTCCACAGTCCACACAGCTGACTCCTCCAATGACGGCCATCCTAGCAGCGCTCCCACTTATGACTCCTCTGTAGGCTCCCCCACCCAAAGACTGTGGACATGATACAGGAGATGGTCAGAGACTGTGTGGCTATAATACAAGAGATGGTCAGAGACTGCAGACATGATACAAGAGATTGTCTTATTATGGTAATGACAAGCAAATTCTTACCCGGCTAACACGGTGACACCACATTGTTGCAGTAGCCACCAAACATTAGAGCCACAACCACAGATGATCCCACCACAGATAGGGTACAGAAAGATGATCCCTCTTTACTCTCCTCCATTCCCTACTACAAGCAAGAGGAACCAGACATTCGCTTTGGGAGCTCAACAGTGCATCCTGGGAGGTGTAGTCTCTGCAGAACACAGGCACCGGGTTACTAGAGTGGAGAACTACACCTTGGGAGAAGGCTAAGATGGTGTTAGAGCCTGCTATTGGCTGCAACTGATGAGATGTTCTCAGTGTGTGTGTGTGTGTGGGGGGGGGGGGTACAGCTGGAACCTTCGTGGCTTTACCCCAGTGTCTGCCGGCCTCCTCACCCCGCCAGCCCAGGGACACCCAGGGCAGTCTTTAATATTGATTGGACCCTGGGAAAACATTTTCCTGGGCCCCCCACCCCTAGCAATTTCACTCTCCACCCCAAAATCCCAAAAAACTAACACACACATAGACTTATCTAAAAACAACTTTAATAATCACACTCACTGATTGCTCAAGGCTCACTAATTGGTTGCTAGGTTACTGCACATCATAACCACTCACTGATTGGTTGCTAGTATTTACTGCACAATATTACCACTTAATGATTGGTTGTTAGAGGTTACTACACATTATTACTGCTCACTGATTGGTTGCTATGGGTTAATGCTCATTACCCAGGGGGTGGGGTGGTAGAAAGCTGGCAGAGGGGTAAAGGTAGGATGAATATGACAGGGGGTGGTAGGAAGCTGGCAGAGGGGTAAAGGTGTGATGACTATGACAGGGGGGTGGTAGGAAGCTGGCAGAGGGGTACAGGTGGGATGAAGATGACAGGGGGTGGTGGGAAGCTGGCAGAGGGGTACAGGTGGCATGATGATGACAGGGGAGGGGGGTGGTAGGAAGCTGGCAGAGGGTGGCTGGCTGGCAGGTGGGATGAATGACTGGTGGTCAGTAGGTGGCAATGCATCATATACTAGATGATATACAGATTATGGCTGCGTGTGGTGGGGTGTGGCTAGGGTGGCTGGCAGCAGTGATTTTTGGGGTGCCCTCGGTCTGGGGGGTGACGTCACAGCATGTGTTGGGCAGAACTGTCTTTCATGCTGTACCATGAGCGGCAGACAGGCATCCCGATGATCGCTAGGCAGTGGCAGGTTCCTCCATTACTGAGCGTCCGGCGTCTGTCCTGGACTCTAGAGAGAGAGTGGATGAGGGAGCTGCTCAGCCACCGCGCTCTGCACATTGCAGGAGATCCGCAGAGCGCGGCAAAGGGGTGGGGCCGGAAGAGGGGAGTACATGGAGGAAATGCAATGCACTGACCCTGGGACCGGGAAGTGATTAAGAGGTCAGTCCGCCCCCTGGCTGGGGAAAACAATTTCCGGGCATAAACATGGCCCTGGGGACTCCGATCAGGGAACATTTGCAACCTACTCCTACACAGATTAGGCAAATTAGGCAGCCGCGAGGCCCCTGGGAGCGCGAGGCCTTAGGCAACCACCTAATTTGCCTAATTAGAGAGCCGCCTCTGTACAGCACTAATCTGCTCCCCCCCTCCTTCTAGAGCACAAATTTCCTCTGCAAGCCAAAGTTCTCTCCAAAGATACAAAACCGCCCTCCCCTTATCTCTCAGTATATATTACATATTTGTGCCCCCAAATCCTCCTCTCAGTACAAATCTTTTGCAGCCTAGTCTCACCTGCTTGTACATATCTCCCTCTCTGCTAAAATCCCCCTCCCAGTACAAATTCTGTGTCCCCGCTGCAAATCCCCCCTTCCAGCGCAAATCATCTCTCCCCTCTAAAATCCCCCCCTTTCAGCACAGATCAACTTATCTTCCATATCCCCGCCCCTCCCAGCACTAATCATTTTTCCCTCTGAAACCCCCAACACAAATCATCTTCATACCCGAACCCCCCCCCCTCCCAGCACAAATCTTTCCTTCCTCCAGCACAAATGCTCTTTTCTTCCATCCTGACAGAGGAAGGAAAAAGCAGAGCAGGAGTGTGTGTCACGTAAATTAACACCAATATAGAGGGTATTATTACTGACACTGGCACTAAATATCAATGAATGGGAAGTTCATTAAAAGAGAAGTGTGGGATTAAAAAAAAAACTTTTATACTCACCTATGTAGATGCAGCATTGATCACATGCTGCACCTGTCCCCTGCTGCCTCTACATTGAGAAATAAGCGATCAAAGACTGCTGATCTGTCAGGTCTGCTCTGATCACAGAGCGGGAACTGTCAGTTACCGCTTTGTCCTCTGGCCCTTCAGTGCACACTGGAGCATCAGACTGTACAGGGGGAGGGAGCTGCTGGCTTAGGATTTCAGTAGCACGCTAAGAGGCTGAGCTAGAAGCCGGTTAGGCATTTGAAGAGATCCCAACAATATTGTCGGGACCCCTGCAGAACCCAGACAGGCTCTGTGATGTCAGGCGACAGCAGACTTTAGCCCGCTGCCAATGAATCCAGGTCACACGAGTGAATAACTAAGTGCACTCCTGTGACCTACACAGGTCAAAACATTGGCCATGCTTCTCCTTTAAAACTGACACTGTACACCAGCGAAGGGGGGTTATTAATACTGATACTAAATACCACTATTACTGTAGCACCCTCTAGTGTAGGTAAATGTATTTTTGTGACTCATGGTAAGTTATGTGAGTGTCAGGGAAATGGCCGAAGAAGGACTGGCAATTCCGCCCCAACACAATTATGGCCGCCATGGTGCACTGTGGGACTAATGTGGGCGGTACTTCCTCCTTGTAACCTGAACAGATCACATGACTTACTTCCTGGTCTATTTAAGCCTGCTGCTGGAGCTGCTCATTGCTGGATTATCTTCATCTTCGCCTTGATCCTGTGTATCCTGATTGAACTTCTGTTATTGACCCAGCTTGCTCTGACCTGTGATCCTGATCTCCTGATTTACCCTTGGCTTGTACTTCTGACTTCTCTCTGGCTTGCTCCACCGTGTCTGACCTTGGCTTGGCTTATCGACTCTGCTACAGATCCATCTTCCTGTGTATGACCCCGGCTATCCAATCTCATCATCTGAATTGATCTTACCATGTATGACGCCCGGCCTGGCTCACGTTTCTGTCTCTGGTTGCTACTCTGTCAAGCTTACCTAGTACTCCGCAACCACATCAGCTTTACAGTTCATCCAACCTGTTCCTGCTACATCATGGTGACCAGCTCATCTCAGTACCTGGCAAACCGTGCATCTCTGGGCACTGCTCCCCCTGTACCACTTTTAGGGAAGAGCTGCACTTAGCTGCAAGGGGAGCCCTCTCAGCATCTCGGCCTCACACCTGGGACATGACAGCATAATCCAGCCAACATGTCAGAGGCCGATGGAGGTGCTTCCCCTCAGGAGGTTTTGTGCCAACAGGTCACTGCTTTCACTTAAGCAGTACAAAGATTGCAGGAAGGCTACTTCCAGCTGGAAGGACGTCTACAGCCTTTGACTGGGCCACCTGCCCAGGTGGATCAAGCTCTACCCTCCACAGGTTCCGCAACTGCTGCACAAGCTCAAGAACGCACCACCACTACCGATACAGTGGTGGTCCCTCCACCTGAACCACAGGTACCAACTCCCAAATGATTCTCCGGGGACCAGAAAAAGTTTAGATAGTTCACGAATGCTTGCCTGTTGTACTTGGCCCTACAACCACGGACTTTCTCTCTCTCTCCTGAGACTATCAAAGTAGGGTTCATTGTCTCATTACTAACAGACGAACCCCAGGCTTGTGCTCACAGCTTATTGGAACAAACGAACCCGGTCATCAATTCTGTGGACTTGTTTATTGATTCTATGGCGCAATTATATGATGACCCACAGCGGGTAGCCACCGCTGAAGCTGCCCTACATATTCTGCAACAAAGAAGGTCTATGCAGTAGATTTCCGTAAATGGTCCGCTGATATGAGATGGATATGATAATGGAGATGGAGTCGATAAGCCAAGGTCAGACACAGTGGAGCAAGCTTTACAGTTCATCCAGCCGGTTCCTGCTACATCACGGTGACCAGCTCATCTCATCTCAGTACCTGAAAAACTGTGCTTCTCTGGGCACTGCTCTCCCTGTACCACTTTCATGGAAGAGCATAGCCGCACTTAGCTGTGAGGGGAGCCCTCTCAGCATCTCAGCCACACACCTGGTACGTGACAGTGAGTGTGTAATTTGGGTTAGGTCACTCTAAATCAGGCTGGAGAGCTCTACAGGGCTGGCCTCTGATACCTCCCCCCGGTTCTAGAAGCTAGGAGAAGCTTCTAGAAGTTAGTGGGCGGAGGCCAGTGGGTCCTGATCTGCATACTTGAGGGAATCTGGCCAATTCTCAGGCAGAAGGCCTGGCAGGGTGGCTGGATAAGCCCTTAAATAGGGTGAAGCCTGGCCAGCAGGGGAGTTGGGTGGAAGATGGAGTAAGGGAGCTGTGTTGTGTGGTCTGGGAGGGGACCCTGGGTTGAGGTGGGCTCTGCCTCCAGGCTTTAAGCTGAGAAAGGAAGACGTTTGAGGGATCTCCACTCACCCGTGGTCTCAGTTGGGAGAAACCCTAGTTTGCTAAGAAGGACCTGTACAGTAGGAGGTCATCTCTTCTGTGCAGCAGGATTTGCAGGGACAGTGTTAGTACTGAAAGGGTTTAAGTTGCAGGATGTAATATTGAGCAAGTTTTTCTGGGACTGTGCTAGCAAGCTGTGACCCAATCCCTTGTCCTGGGATATTTCGCTACGCAGCCAGGTAGGCTGGTATTTTCAAGAAAGGGGATATATGGCTCCTGCAAGTGAGATTCTGCTACATTTTTACTTTGGGAAACAGAGCTTCTGTAAATGGGGATTTATTTGCCAAGTTCAGAGACTGTTGTTGTTCCAGAGGGAGTACAGTCAAGTGTGTGTTCATTTTCTGGATTACATAAAGTTGTCATTGTTCTTGAAGTCAAGTTGCACATCCCATAATACCTATACCCTATTCAAGTTGTTTTCCCCAATAAAACAACAAAAACAAGCTCATGGACTGATTCCTTGTCTCTGAATGAGAGTTGAAAATGCATGTTGCCTGGTTGTGCAGGTATAGGGGGACCCAAAGTCCAGTGGCTCCTGCAAGGGGTAGCGCTACATTACAAACAGTGAATTCCAACAAATGAGAGTTATCATTGATGCCACTGACATGGCTGTATATGTGTGCAGTGTGTTGCTTGTTTACCGGCTTGTGTGAGAGGGAGATACTGTGGAAGTATATAGGTCAGTGGGGGGTCCCCTGTGGATGGGGCTTCCTGGAACGCAGCTATCTCTATTACATGCATTTCCTCTTCCTTTCCTGTCCTTTCCTGGTTTAATTACAATAAATATAGCTGTTGTCTTATATTTTTTTAATTGGAAATTGTAAAATAAATAAAAGGTTACATTTAGATGTTGCCTACCACTTGATTCATGGATACTAATGAGGTAATTGAGCTCTAGGTTGGACATCACTATTCTAAACAGTAA
Source organism: Lithobates clamitans (assembly GCA_037952925.1). NCBI lineage: Eukaryota > Metazoa > Chordata > Amphibia > Anura > Ranidae > Lithobates > Lithobates clamitans. The sequence goes on from JBBGZY010000082.1 coordinate 3,097,365, forward strand.
ACTTTCAAACGAGCCCCACACTGCGCTCTGTAGCAAAAGGCACTGTGGACAAATCCATCCTCAAAGTTCGCAGCTGAAGTAATAATATCAGCAGCTCAGCTTCCCCTGCTCTTCCTGCCAACAGCAGCCTCCCAGTCTTTTAATGTGAACATAGTGTAGAAGTTCTGAAAAGGGTGATTAGAGCTGTCGAAAGAGAGGATTGAAGGACTTCAATGCTTCTGTTGTACAAGAAGAATTGCTCAACAGTGTCTGCAGTTACAGTGCTCAGTGGGGGCTCGCATTAAAGCTCATTTATTGCTCGTTATAAACATGTAATCTATAGCTTGCCCATAGGTTCACTTTAAAGAAAAATGTAAAAGAAAACTGAAAAAAAGGAATAATAGTCTACCAATCTACATTTCTGCCAGATGCCAGATAATTGAGGAACACAACATTCTTGTTGGCTGCTCAGAAACTCCATCTGCTGGACATAAATATATTTTGTCTTTTATCTTGATGCTGGATCACTTCATCTGTCTCTTCATTGCCTTCCAACTGTATATCTGTAGCAGTTTCAGTGGTTTCCACGTTGTCAGGTATTTGTTAGTAATTGAACATGTGCAGGAGACATTATTGTTTTTCTCATCATTACAACACATGCTCACAATTGTTTTTGTTCTTCCAAATGTCAGAACAAAATTAAAGTTAATACATATATACTGTATATACTGTATGTGGCAGCCATTTTTAGGCAAAATAGGTCTCATCAGCTAGGGCCCAGAAGTATCGTAGAAACCACAATCTGGCCAAAACAGTCCAGTCCACAATATGGTAGGTGTTTTGGACAGGTGGGGGATTCACTTAAAGCAGTGGTTCTCAACCTTTCTAGTGCTGTGACTCCTTGATAAAATTACCCAAGTTGTGGGGACCGCTAACCCACGGACATTTAGTGCTCCCCAAGTCCCTTCCACTCGTACAGTATTAAAACCCCTTATGGTACATTGTAGGATGTACCACCCTTTCTCTTTGTTCTCCTTTCTTTCCCTTTCATCTCTCTATCCTAATTTATTGTTTTTTTCCCCACCCCTCTCTCTAGCCATCTTTCTTGTTCTTTCTCTCCCTTTTTCTTTGTTCCTCCCCCTCTTTTCCTCTCCCTTCCATGTATTCTCTATTTTTATTCTTTCTCTTACTCCTTGGTGGGGGTAATGGGATGAGTGGCAGTGCTGGGGGAGTTCTGATCAACTTAGGTGCTCTTGATCAGGGTCATCTGCTGATCTGAGAACTGTAGTGGGGACTTTTAATGGCAACTATGATACCAGGTAGTGTTACTCACTGTCTCTGACATTGTGGTGTCTCGTAGCAGTGACACCTATGCTGAAATCAGGAGATAGTGTCTCCTCCAGCCCCTCCCACTTCACATTCTTCACCAGTCAGCTGACCTCTAGTCCCTGCCCCCCAGCCATGCCGTGAACTGAATCGGCTGCAAAGAGGCTGAGTGGGCGGCCGCAGACTCCAGGAACGGCACACCTGGGCGGCCGCAAAAAGGCTGGGAGAGCGGTGCAGGCTTTAGGAACAGCCCAGGATTCGGTGACCCCTGGCAAATCATCATTCGACCCCCAGGTTGAGAACCACTGACTTAAAGGCTACCGTATAAAACATCAAATTACACCAAAATCCATTCTCCTTTTTCTTTATTTCATTATTCATATACAACAATTCATTAAAAAAAAAATCCCATTTATTTAAAAGGTAACCCCACTTTCGTGAGAAAAAAAAAGCAAATAAAGAAAAAATAATATAGCGTGCACATTTGCTATACAAGTCATATTGTAATTGAATGTTATTTAAAAAAACCTTATCTTTTCAACCTCCAGCCGCTGTAAATTTCTATAAATGCAATATGGCTACATAGAGTAGTTCTATACACAGAATGTGTACTGACCACTCCCCAGAAAGATAATTTCCTGCTTGTTTGAATGGCTCACCAATTTTCCCAGAAGTCTGCCTAAGATACAAGTCAGATTTCAGGCATCCTCTGCAACAAAAATGTCAATTTTGGTGAGATATTTCCAACAGGAACACGTCCAGGGGCAGACTGACCATCGGGCAGTTCGGACACTGACTGAGGGCCCGTGGCCAGGAGGGGGCCCCATGACAGCTTCCACTTCGGGACCCGATCTACCCGTCAGCTAGCTGTTCACTGCTAAGAGACTGCAGTGTAAACAGACCTCTCGTGATGCGCTTCTCCCCGCCGGCCCCTCCTTCCCTCCCGTCCACCCCAGGTGCTTGTATTTGTCATCACCTCGGATGGACAGAAGAGAGGAGGAGCGGCCAGCGAGGAGGAGCGCATCACGAGAGGTCTGTATACAGCCGCTTCCAGTGCTACTCTGCATCTAGGAAGGAAAGTACAGCAGCTTGTACCACGTGCTGCTATTAGAAAGTTGCTGCACAGCTTCCCACCCACAGTGTCCCCCTGTGCCCTCCACCCCCCCCACAGTGTTCCCTGTGCCCTCCACCCCCCAAAGTGTCCCCCTGTGCCCCCCACCTCCCCACAGTGTCCCCCTGTGCCCCCCACCTCCCAACAGTGTCCCCCTGTGCCCTCCACCCCCCCACAGTCTCCCCCTGTGCCCCCCACCTCCCCACAGTGTCCCCCTGTGCCCTCCACCCCCCACAGTGTCCCCCTGTGCCCTTCACCCCCCCACAGTGTCCCCTGTACCCTCCACCCCCCACAGTGTCCCCCTGTGCCCCCCACCTCCCCACAGTGTCCCCCTTTGCCTCCCACCTCCCCACAGTGCCCCCCTGTGCCCTCCACCTCCCCACAGTGACCCCCTGTAACACCCACCCACAGTGTCCCCCTGTGCCACCACCCCACAGTGTCCCCCTGTGCCACCTCCCCACAGTGTCCCCCTGTGCCCTCCACCCCCCCACAGTGTCCCCCTGTGCCCCCATCTCCCCACAATGTCCCCCTGTGCCCCCCACCTCCCCACAGTGTCCCCTGTGCCACCTCCCCACAGTGTCCCCCTGTGCCCCCCACCTCCCAACAGTGGCCCCCTGTGCCCTCCACCACCACACAGTGTCCCCCTGTGCCCTCCACCTCCCCACAGTGTCCCCTTGTGCCCTCCACCCCCCCACTGTGACCCCCTGTGCCCTCCACCTCCCCACAGTGTGCCCTTCACCCCCCCACAGTGACCCCCTGTAACACCCACCCACAGTGTCCCCCTGTGCCACCTCCCCACAGTGACCCCCTGTGCCCTCCACCCCCCACAGTGACCCCCCTGTGCCACACAAACAAAGTGTCCCCCTGTGCCCTCCACCCCCCCTACGGTGCCCCCCTGTGCCCTTCACCCCCCACAGTGTCCCCCTGTGCCTTCCATCCCCCCATGGTGTTTCCCTGTGCCACCTGCCCACAGTGTCCCCCTGTGCCCTCCACCCACCTACAGTGTCCCCCTGAAGAGAGGAGGAGCGGCCAGCGAGGAGGAGCGCATCACGAGAGGTCTGTATACAGCCGCTTCCAGTGCTACTCTGCATCTAGGAAGGAAAGTACAGCAGCTTGTACCACGTGCTGCTATTAGAAAGTTGCTGCACAGCTTCCCACCCACAGTGTCCCCCTGTGCCCCCCACCTCCCCACAGTGTCCCCTTGTGCCCTCCACCCCCCCACAGTGTTCCCTGTGCCCTCCACCCCCCAAAGTGTCCCCCTGTGCCCCCCACCTCCCCATAGTGTCCCCCTGTGCCCCCCACCTCCCCACAGTGTCCCCCTGTGCCCTCCACCCCCCCACAGTCTCCCCCTGTGCCCCCCACCTCCCCACAGTGTCCCCCTGTGCCCTCCACCCCCCACAGTGTCCCCCTGTGCCCTTCACCCCCCCACAGTGTCCCCTGTACCCTCCACCCCCCACAGTGTCCCCCTGTGCCCCCCACCTCCCCACAGTGTCCCCCTTTGCCCCCCACCTCCCCACAGTGCCCCCCTGTGCCCTCCACCTCCCCACAGTGACCCCCTGTAACACCCACCCACAGTGTCCCCCTGTGCCACCACCCCACAGTGTCCCCCTGTGCCACCTCCCCACAGTGTCCCCCTGTGCCCTCCACCCCCCCACAGTGTCCCCCTGTGCCCCCATCTCCCCACAATGTCCCCCTGTGCCCCCCACCTCCCCACAGTGTCCCCCTGTGCCACCTCCCCACAGTGTCCCCCTGTGCCCCCCACCTCCCAACAGTGGCCCCCTGTGCCCTCCACCACCACACAGTGTCCCCCTGTGCCCTCCACCTCCCCACAGTGTCCCCTTGTGCCCTTCACCCCCCCACTGTGACCCCCTGTGCCCTCCACCTCCCCACAGTGTGCCCTTCACCCCCCCACAGTGACCCCCTGTAACACCCACCCACAGTGTCCCCCTGTGCCACCTCCCCACAGTGACCCCCTGTGCCCTCCACCCCCCACAGTGACCCCCCTGTGCCACACAAACAAAGTGTCCCCCTGTGCCCTCCACCCCCCCTACGGTGCCCCCCTGTGCCCTTCACCCCCCACAGTGTCCCCCTGTGCCTTCCATCCCCCCATGGTGTTTCCCTGTGCCACCTGCCCACAGTGTCCCCCTGTGCCCTCCACCCACCTACAGTGTCCCCCTGTGCCACCCACCCACCGTGTCCCCCTGTGCCCTCCACCCCCCCCCCCACAGTGACCCCCCTGTGCCACCCAAACACAGTGTCCCCCTGTGCCCTCCACCCCCCCCCCCCACAGTGTCCCCCTATGCCCTTCAGCCACCCCCTACGGTGCCCCCCTGTGCCCTTCACCCCCCACAGTGTCCCCCTGTGCCTTCCATCCCCCCCCATGGTGTTTCCCTGTGTCACCCACCCACAGTGTCCCCCTGTGCCCTCCACCCACCTACAGTGCCCCCCTGTAAACACCCACCCACCCACCATGTCCCCCTGTGCCCTCCACCCCCCCCCCACGGTGTCTCCCTGTGCCCTCCAACCCCCCATGGTGTCCCCCTGTGTCTTCTCCCCCAACAGTGTCCCCCTGTGTCCTCCACCCCCACTGTGTCGCCTTCTCCCCTGTTGGCTACCCTGAGAGACACTGTGTTAAGTCTGGAGGATCCCAGTGCTCTACTGTGTGCCCTGTGTTTTAGTTTGTGCCCTGCTATTTGCCCTACTGCGTGCCCCATGGCCTGTGATGTGCCCTGCTGTGTACCCCCTTATGTGCCCTACTCTGTGCCCCTTGCTCTGTGATGTGCCTTGTGATGTGCCCTGTTGTGTATTGCCTGTTGTGCTCTACTGTGTGCCCTGTAATGTGCTCTACTGTGTGCCCCATGCCCTGGGATGTGTGCCTCATGCCCTGTCATGTGCCCTGATGTTTACCGCCTAATGTGTCCTGTTCCCAAGGATGTGCCCTGGGATGTGCCCTACTGTGTGCCCTGTGCTCTGCTGTGTGCCCTACTATGTGCCACATGCCCTGTGATGTGCGGCACGCCTTGCTGTGTATCTCCTGATGTGCTCTGTGATGTGCTCCCCTGTGTACCCACTGATGTGCCCTGTACCCCCTGTGATGCACCATGCTGTGCCCAATAATGTGCCCTGCTGTGTACAGCATAATAAACCCTGCTGTGTGCCCCTTGATGTGCCCTGTGATGTGCCCCATGCCCTGTGATGTGCTCAGTGCCCTGCTGGGTGCTCCATTATGTGTCCTGTGTGCCCTGTGATGTGCCCTACTGTGTGCCCCATGCCCTGTGCCCCATGATGTCCCCCGTGCTCTGCTGTGTGCCATGTGATGTGCCTTACTGTGTGCCCCATGATTTATGTAAGTGGGGCTTTGTGTAGGTGTGGCTTGCATGTGGGCAGAGACACAGGGGGCCTAATGATCTTCTATTGCCCGGGGGCCCCATGAGTTGTCAGTCCGCCCCTGAACACGTCTAAAGGGATGCAGGCCCAGCACCTTTCCTCAGTGCCCTGTAGTTGCCACAGCTGACTGATAATTATGAAACCTCTCCCATTAGATCCACTCTGCACAAAAGCACAGACAAACACAGGGATTTCTTCAGAATAACAAAAGGTAGGAATCTGCAACAAAAGATTTTATAATCCTTGCAATGTACATAGATCACCCAGGGGGGAATGTTTTTTTCTCAACAAAAGTGGAGTTCCACTTTAACAATCATGTTACAATTTTCCACCTCTCCCCCCCACCCCTATTTTACTATTCACTTCTTTCCCTCCTCCCTCTCCTCGGGTCTCCACCTCTCTCCCCATCTCCTCTTAAAGTGTTACTAAACCCACAACAGTAAAATCAGTCTGTATACTCTCTGTGGATCCTAAGGGGTTAATCTTCTGCATTGTGTAAAAAAGGCTGTTTGATCCTGTCTTCTCTGATCCTCCCATTCTTCTGCAGTCCCCGATCTATCTGCTGATAGAATGGAGGCTTGGGGGTAAGCTGCACATGCTCAACTTGATGTGTATTGCTAGAGAGTGTTTTTTTTTTCTTGGGAGGATGCATGTGATCAGCACAGGGTCATTCAGCACTGTCCAGACAGAGAATCAGGGGTCCTGCATCCTCATAGGACAATCAGGGGACAATGAAAACTCCTCCTACAAGCTTTAACCAGACACTGATAGAAGTCACAAGACTGCTGATGGAAAAAGGTATTTAGCAGTATATATTTACTAAAATAATTGCATTTCCATGTTCTGTGTACTGTGGGAGACCATTTATAGTGAATGCAGGGTCCTGGGTTTAATAAAAAACTAAAACATTTCAGAAAGAAATAAGAGCACTGTTTTTGTTGACTACCTGTTACTACTTTTACTTGCCTGGGTGTCATGCTGGCCCACAAAGTACAATACTCTGAGTTACTAATCCAGTATAAGGTAAAAAAAAAGAAAAAGAAAAGGGTTTTGATATAATTTCAGATACAGGAGTCAATGACGATATAACAATTTTAGGCATTAATGTCTAAGAATTGCAATGATTTCGCCATCACATGCAGATAATGTTAAATAGCAGAATGTTGTGGAACTCTTGGTAGTGGTATTGCACAGAGTGGCCCCAAATCTCCTCTTCCACTGTCCACTCCTCCTGTCCTGTGTCTGTCCCCATAATAAGCCTCTTGGGGAAGACGTGGTGTCACTCCTGAGCTGGGCTGTGTGCGTCCATAGACACACACAGTGTGGCTCAGCGCCACCAATTGCCCGTTCCTCACAGGATTTGATTGGCAGTAGCAGAAGCCAATGGCTCCCACTGTTGCCTCTGTGTCCTATGAACATGGGTGGGCTCCTTCCGGGCCAGCACTCACAGCAACAGGCACAGGAGTACACTTCCTTGCAGCCTGAGCGTCTCACACACACACACCATGGGTTCCTGTGAGAAGAGGAACAGAGAATGCAGGAGGCAGAAAGAGCACTGGATCGTGAAGAGGAGAGACAGAACAGGGACATGTGTGTAAACACACACTTTACTGTTCTGTTCTGACAGGAGTGACAGATCGTGTGTTCATATTAGCTAGGAAGCACGATCTGTCACTTCCTCCAGTCAGTCTCCTCCCCCTTCAGTTAGAATCACCTCCCAGGGAACACAGTTAACCCCCTTCACTGACAGTGACAGTTTTACAGTAATTAATGCAATTTTATAGCATTGATCGCTGTATTAATGCCAATGGTCCCAAAAATGTGTCAAAATTGTCCGATGTGTCCCCCATAATGTCGCAGTCATGATAAAAATTGCAGATCGCCGCCATTATTAATTAAAAAAAATAAATAATAAAAATGCTATAAATCTATCCCCTATTTTGTAGACGCTATAACTTTTGCGCAAACCAATCAATATACGCTTATTGCGATTTTTTTACCAAAAATATGTAGAAGAATACATATTGGCCTAAACGGAGGAAAACTGAGGTTTTTTTATATATTTTTGGGGGATATTTTTTAAAGGAAAAAGTAAAAAATAATGCGTTTTTTTTCAAAATTGTCGCTGTTTTTGTTTATAGCGCAAAAAATAGAAACCACAGAGGTGATCAAATACCACCAAAAGTAAGCTCTATTTGTAGGGAAAAAAGGACGTCAATTTTGTTTGGGTACAACGGCACGCTACCGCGCAATTGTCAGTTAAAGCGGCGCAGTGCCAAATCGCAAAAAGTGCTCTGGTCAGGAAGGGGGTAAATTCTTCTGGGGCTGAAGTGGTTAAATGAGGGTGGACATTTCAGCAAGACAAAAATCCTGAACACAAAGCCCAGGAAACTCTCAACTGGCTTCAAAGAAAGAAAATAAAGCCGCTAGAATGGCCCAGCCAATCACCTGACTTGACTCCAATAGAAAATTTATGGAAAGAACTAAAGATCAGAGTTCATAAAAGAGACCCATGGAACCTTCAAGATTTGAAGACTGTTTATGTGGAAGAATGGGCTAAAATCACACCTGAGCAATGCATGCGACTAGTTTATCTTGAAGCTGTCATTACCAACAAAGGATTTTATACGAAGTATTAAATACATTTCAGTTAGTGTGTTTAATACTTTTTCCCTGTGTCATTCCATTTTCTTACACATAACATTAACATTTCAGAACCTATTTCTTTTGGTTTCCTTGTATAGATGGATTCAGTGGTGTAGCGTGGGGGGTGCGGAAGGGGCCGTGGCCCCGGGCGCAACATTTAGGGGGGCGAAATTCCGCGCCAGGCAGTGTGTGTCACTGCCGGCTCCGTTCCCCTAATGTTTACTTCCTGTGTCCCTGAGCTCATTTGCGGCTGGCGCCCTGTGATTAGGTGAATTAGGTCATGTGCTGCGGCGGGTCTTGGCCAATCCCTGATAGCGGCGGGGCCGGCCAATCCGTGATGGCGGCCGGGTCGGCCAATCCGTGATGGCAGCCGGGCGGGCCAATCCGTGATCACGTTTGCTCCTGACTGAAGTCCACCCCATTGTGAACACCGCTGCTGCCTTCACCTCCTCCAGGCTCCCTCCTCTCCTCCGGACTGATGGAAGCCACAAGCTGCAGGTGAGGGGGTGGATACGGCCTGGGGGGAGAGAGAGCAGCCAGTCAGAGAGATTAGAGAGATAAGACAAGGAGTTAGATTCAGTATAAATTTAAAAAATTTCTGGTGTCAGGTCAGTATAAGTGCAGTGTAGTGTAGTAATCAGTGTAGTGTAGTGGAAAGTGTAGTATAATGGCTAATATAGTGGACAGTGTAGTAGTCAGTGCAGTGAAGTGGGCAGTGCAGTGCAGTGTAGTGTACAGTGTAATGGTCAGTGTAGTGTAATGGTCAGTGCAGTGGTCAGTGTAGTGTAGTGGTCAGTGTAATGTAGTGGTCTGTGCAGTATAGTGATCAGTGCAATGGTCAGTGCAGTGTAGTGGTCAGTGCAGTGGACAGTGTAGTGGTCAGTGCAGTGGTCAGTGTAGTGGACAGTGTAATGTAGTGGACAGCGTAGGTCAGTTTAGTGTAGTGGACAGTGGAGGAATCGGGTAGTGTAGTGGTCAGGATAGTGGATAGGTAGGTCAGTGTAGTGGCCAGTATAGGAAGCAGGTAGGTTAGTGTAGTGGTCAGGTAGGTCAGTTCAGGAATCAGGTAGGTCAGTGTTGAAATCAGGTAGGTCAGTGCAGTGGTCAGGTAGGTCAGTGTAGAAATCAGGTAGGTAGGTTAGTGTAGTGGTCAGTGCAGTGGACAGTGTAGTGTAGTGGTCAGTGCAGTGTAGTGGTCAGTGCAGTTTAGTGGCCTGTGCAGTGTAGTGGTCAGTGTAGTGTAGTGGTCAGTGCAGTTTAGTGGCCTGTGCAGTGTAGTGGTCAGTGTAGTGTAGTGGACAGCGTAGTGTAGTAGTCAGTGTAGTGTAGTGGACAGTGTAGAAATCGAGTAGTGTAGTGGTCAGGATAGTGGACAGGTAGGTCAGTGTAGTGGCCAGTAGGGATGAGCCGAACATCCCCCTGTTCGGTTCGCACCAGAACATGCGAACAGGAAAAAAGTTCGCTCGAACACGCGAACACCGTTAAAGTCTATGGGACACGAACATGAATAATCGAAAGTGCTAATTTTAAAGGCTTATATGCAAGTTATTGTCATAAAAAGTGTTTTGGGACCCGGGTCCTGCCCCAGGGGACATGTATCAATGCAAAAAAAAGTTTTAAAAACGGCCGTTTTTTCAGGAGCAGTGAGTTTTAAAAATTTTTTTTAAAAATGACGTGGGGTTCCCCCTAAATTCCATACCAGACCCTTAAGGTCTGGTATGGATTTTAAGGGGAACCCCACGCCAAAAAAAAGAAAAAAACGGCGTGGGGTCCCCCCACAAATCCATACCAGACCCTTATCCGAGCATGCAACCTGGCAGGCCGCAGGAAAAGAGGGGGGGGCGAGAGTGCGGCCCCCCCCTCCTGAACCGTACCAGGCCACATGCCCTCAACATTGGGAGGGTGCTTTGGGGTAGCCCCCCAAAACACCTTGTCCCCATGTTGATGAGGACAAGGGCCTCATCCCCACAACCCTGGCCGGTGGTTGTGGGGGTCTGCGGGCGGGGGGCTTATCAGAATCTGGAAGCCCCCTTTAACAAGGGGACCCCCAGATCCCGCCCCCCCCCCTGTGTGAAATGGTAAGGGGGTACTTACCCCTACCATTTCACTAAAAAACTGTCAAAAATATTAAAAATGACAAGAGACAGTTTTTGACAATTCCTTTATTTAAATGCTTCTTCTTTCTTCTATCTTCCTTCATTTTCTTCTTCTTCTGGTTCTTCTGGCTCTTCTGGTTCTTCCTCCGGCGTTCTCGTCCAGCATCTCCTCCGCGGCGTCTTCTATCTTCTTCTCCTCGGGCCGCTCCGCACCCATGGCATGGGGGGAGGCTCCCGCTCTTCTCTTCATCTTCTTCTTCATCCTCTTCACTTCTTCTCTTCTTCATTTTCTTCTCCGGGCCGCTCCGCACCCATGCTGGCATAGAGGGAGGCTCCCGCAGTATGGTGCTTTCGACAGTCGATTCCAATTTTTCGTGCGACAAAAGCTGGATGTGCAGACTATAACATTTTTGTCGAATGTGAACACAACGCCCGATTTTAATTTAATTAGTGTGGTTTTCGTCCGGAAAAAATCAAAAGAGCAAGACTACCCATGCTCAGAAACAAAAGAATACATGTAAAACTATTCAACACATGACGTCACTTCTGAAGTTGATTTCTGTCGTACGAGAATTTTCGTATTGTGAGTAACCTCTTTACTTTCAACATGAGACTAGCATGCCACAAAAAAACGGACGAAAGTTTGTCCGAAAATCTGATCACGTGTACGAGGCTTTAAACATGATCTTTTATTGACGTATACAGTTTAGTAAATGTATACTAACAATATTAAAGTTTGGTTGTGTTTAAAATGTTCAACTTGAGACGTTAGTCTTCATTTTTCAAAAATTGGTTCCTTCAGCATCCACATTACAATACAAATTAAAGGAATCAAAGGTGAAAAGCAAATGTTGTCACATGGGATTTGTTGCTAAGGTAACCTCTTCCTTGGATTCTTGATATCCGTATTTTCACAGCATGTGTGACCCATTTTGAGTTTCAATGAAAAAAGGAAAGAATTTCAACAATGAAACTGTTAGTCTCAAATGCTTTGGAATTATGGCTGAAGACATGCCTTAGATCTAAAAGTAAATGCTGCCCTGGCTTATAAATCAGAAACAAAATGCAATGATTTATGTCCCATAACCCATAATGTACTAAGAGAAATGATGATGTATATAATATTTATGTATAGTTACAGTGAGTCATTTATATTGTTTGCAGCATTTTTGAACTCATTAGTATGCAACAGTGCAAGGAGTGGATGGGTGACTTTTACTGTGTAGGGCCTGTAGTATATCAATATACACTATATTGCCAAAAGTATTTGGGACGCCCGCATTTACACACACATGAAATTTATTAGCATCCCAATCTTAGTACGGAGGGTTCAATATTGAGTTGGCCCACCCTTTGCAGCTATAACAGCTTCAACTCTTCTGGGAAGGCTGCACACAAGGTTTAGGAGTGTGTCTATGGGAATGTTTGACTATTCTTCCAGAAGTTCATGTGCATGTAATGGTAGGCGTCCCAATACATTTGGCAATATAGTGTATCTAAGGTACAAAGCGGAAAGGGGTGGTATGGTTGACCAATGGGCTGGGTCTACATCCCAAAAAAACAGTAGAGTGGAGAAAGAACTCACCCTTATGGAACTTCTCTATGCCCCTAAAAAATGTAAGACAGATGTCACCGCCCGTTTAATAACCCGATACTGCAGCCAGCACTCACAGGTCAGGAGAATCATGGCCAAATACTGGCATCTGCTGAGCATGGATTCCACCCTCGGCCCCTTTGTGCCAGATAAACCGGCCACTTACAGACGTGCCAAATTGGTCGGAGATCAATTGGTACACAGTGAATTCAAGGGTAGCCCTAGAAAAGACCCTTGCAAGTATCCTGGCACCTTTCGCTGTGGTGGCTACAACTATTGCTAATATATTGGCAATAAGACAATTCGTTTGCCTAATGGTGCCATTTTTGGGCACTAACATTATGCAAACTGTAAAACGATTGGCGCTGTATATCTCCTGCACTCCCTCTCTTGGGGGGCTAATTTGCAATGTTCCATCGCCTTCCTGATCAGGTGACATTTGCTTTCATTTAGGGGTTCACTGCCTCCTCATTACTCATTCCTTGCTACCTGCATGCTCCATAGACATATCTTTTATCCCACTACTCTTAAATCTACCTTTCAATTTTCAATATCAGGTGTTTCATCTGCTCTGGATAGTAATTCCAGCAGCACTTCCCTTTTGCTTTTAATAGCATCTATATGGACGGTATATATTATACACTATGGTCCCTGCCTATGCATTTATATATACTTACTCGCTGTATATATGTCAAAATAAAATATATAAAAACTCTTTGGTATATCTTGCTATATACACTCATCCTTTCTTCTGTTTAAATGGAGCATGAGGATTTCCTCAGTGTTATAAGAAGCTCTCCCATGTACTGCCACAGTGATTGGGGGATTGGCAGTGATTGACCACACACACCTGTTGTGGACTATAAAATGAGTGCTTCAGCACTCCTCACTCTGTCCATCTCCCACCTGCCTGCATATACACTGCAATGTTCCATCGCCTTCCTGATCAGGTAACATTTGTTTTCATTTAGGGGTTTACTGCTCCCCTATTACTAATTTCTTGCTACCTGCATGCTCCATTTACATATCTTTTATCCCACTATCCTTAAATCTACCTTTTTAAATCTCAATACCAAGTGTTTCATCTGCCTTGGATACTAATTTCAGCAGGAACTCCCTTTTGCCTTTAGCAGCATCCATATGGATGGTATATATATCATATACTATGGTGTGTATATATACACCTACTTGTTGCATATATGTCAAAATAAAATATACAAAAACCCTTTGGTATTTCTTGCTATACTCCCCTATACATTTATTCTTTCTTATGTTTAAATGGAGGATGAGGATTTCCTCAGTGTCATAAAAAGCCCTCTCCAGTACCTGTCTGCATCCTGTGGCCGTGCTTTACTCTATGCTGGTCTTGCTGGTTGCTCACTGCTGTTTCCATCTGAGGGCCTCTGGCTGCGTCAATCGGATCGTTGTTGGGACATGGCTGTCTGGTTTTTACAAAATCACTCTGTGGCTGTGACATGTACTTGCATTTATTTTGGCAACATGCAAGTGTTCCTTTATATTTTCTTCATATACCTGTGCTGTACTCAGATTTTTCTTTTTTAATAACGTGTGTGTGTGTGTGTGTGTGTGTGTGTGTGTGTGTGTGTGTATTATACCCCCCTTTTTTTTTTTTTTTTTTTTTTTGCCATATCTATGTAATTCCGATGTCTATAGCACCTATTGATTCAAATTTTAATTGTTTATATTTCAATAGATTTTGTATACTCCGTTTACATATTCTTTGTGTTCAACTTGGGCCATTAAAGTCCCGTAATGGGGAGTTCCTTCTCCACTCTATAGTGTAGCTAGAAAATTTTAAACTTTGCCCACATAACAGAAATAGGCTCATCTCACTTTTTTCAAATGTAGAACCATTATACTAATACTATTATACAGTACCTTTTCAGTCAAAGTTGAGAAAACCCCACTATATGTTTGCTATCTGTTCCCATTCACACAGCATGCCTAAATTTTTTTTATTTTTTATTTTTTTAACCCCTAGGTCCCGACTGTACACCAATATGCAGCCTCGCAGGGGCCGGAACTTGGCGCAGAGGGGCCACATATTTGCGCGCATTAGCGCTGATAGAGCTGTGCCGAGAGCGCGCGCCTTGCACACTTACGGCAGCTCACAAGAATGCTCCCGATCGCATCTTAGGATCAGGAGTTTTCCGTTCATGTGACTACCATGACAGCCAATCACGGCGGTCACATGGTCACAAACCCCCTAAAGGGCCAGCGAGAGTCGGCACCAAGGGGTTAAATATATTTCTTACCTTTTTTAGGCCTCATGCACACTAGGCATTTGATTTTCTCCTCTGAAAGCAGTTCACAAAATGCACCTAAAGCCACGTATTGCACGCATGTTCAGGCGTGTCAAGCATCTGAGAGTTCATGGATCCCATTGGCCAGAATATTAAACTGTTACTAAACCCACAACAGTAAAATCAGTGTGTACTGTATATGCAGTAAAGCATGCTTGTTCTACCCACTGTGGAACCTAAGGGGTTAGTACTCTGCATTGTGTAAAAAGGCCGTTTGATCTGCTATGCACAGATCCTCCTTTTTTCCACTGACTCCAGAACATGTCCGGATAAGACAGAGTTACTGGAGTCAGGCTGCACATGCTCAATTTGGTGTGAAGTTGTTTTGTTTTTTTTTTTCTTGGGAGAGTGCATGTGATCTGCACTATCCAGAGGGTCGGGGGTCCTTGATCTTGATAGCATTGCTCAGTGCAGTATGAAAACTCCTCCAAGCTTTAACCCGGAACTAATAGAAGTCACAAGACTGCTATATACTGCTGATGAGAAAACGTATTTAATAGTTTTTGTCTACTAAAATAATCCCATTTCCATGTTCTGTGTACTGTGGGAGACCAGATATAGTAAATGCAAGGTCCTGGGTTTCGTAACACTTTAACTTACTCTGACCACTGGAATGAATGTATGTTTATTCACTAAATGTGTCTAGTATTTAAGCACTTTAAAAGGAGTTTACAAGTGTCAAGCATTTTCTCTGCCCAAAACCTCCTGAACATGCTGGTGATTTATTTTTTTTGCCTGCAAATGCCTTTTGTTAGGACAGATAGTGCTCAACTCTAGGTATAATTGAAAATAACGATCTACCTGCACAAAAAGACAGGGCTAATTTATGGCAAACACAGCTGCCCAGCCCCCTAATAAACAAAAGTACCTAGGATCTAAAAATGGTAAGTTCTCATTTTTTCAGTTCTGCTATGTGAATAGGTACAACCATATGCACACTTCCCAACTTTCTAAGATGGGAACAAGAGACACCTATTAGCAAAAGTATGTAGGTGTATATATAGTATGTGTATTTTTTCGTTAATACAGAGATCCGAAGCTGCAGCAGATGGAGTCAGGGAATCCCTCTCAACCCTTCCTTCCACTCTTCCTTCCACCCCAGCTAAGGCTTCTGATGTCCAACCTGGGACTTCCAGCCAGGAAGAAGTGGAGGAGCCTAGCTTGAGCCAGGTATAGCATTGTTCTACAGATTTCTTGTCAATAAAGAAATTATGTTTACTAGATGTTGTTATTGATCACTAATTGCTGATTTAATAAAGGCGTTTACATATCAATAGACAGTAGTGGGCAAAAATAATTGGGACAAGAATGAAAAATGCTGGGCTCAGAAGGATAGTCTTTTATATTTGTTAACATTCAATTTGCAACAGTCATGAGATGAAAATTGTGTGTGATTGATGAAGAAAAAAATAAAACTATGTCCCTTTTTCATACACAGGAAGACCTCCGCCAGAACGAGGCTGTGGAATGTGGCACGCAGGAGGAGGCTGTGAAATGTGGCAGCCAGGAGAAGCCTGGTACCAGTAGGAGCCTGACAGAATCGCAGGTTCCTCCCCTCCGCCTTCCAACCAAAAGACCCAGGAAGGGGAGTCATGTGCAGGATTCAGCTTTCAGGCCTCATTCAGGAGGCTTCTACATCCCTCAGAGCCACCTCCACTCCTGAAGAGGCCTTTGCCTGCATGGCTACCACCAAACTGCAGGGCATGCAGGAGGGCCAACGCCAGCTGTGTGAGGACCTTCTTTATAAAGTCTTAACTAAGGGGGTGAGGGGCGAAATCACACCCAATACCCACCTGAGTCAGTTGGAACATCCTCCTCCTCCTGCCACAACTACACCACCACAGCACGGAAGGAAGCGTGGAAGGAAGACCAGAGAGTGATGACCCTGGGTTCAGTCTGGTATGGCAAAAGATGCAGTCTCTTATATGACCACAGACTGGGGACACAGATGTCATCTGCTGCTTTCATGATCTCTGGGACTTCTGGACCAGACTGCACTCCCTTAGATAAGGACTCCTCAGGCCACCAATTTTGCTGTAAAATAATTGTCTGCCCTGGGGGTCAAAGGCTTCACCAATTTCTGCTGTTTCTCCAGTGTTGCCTCCCTCTTTGTTTGGTTATGAGCCCTTAATAAAGGTTTTTTGGTTTAAATTACACTCGCCTATGTGTTTTCCTTCAAAAAGGACAGTTTGTGAGGATTCAGGTACATTTCTAAAGTACAATGTGAAATTAACAAAAGACACCAAGCAATCTCCTTGAGATTAAATAATACAAGATAATAATGGTGTTGTGGTAACTTGACACACATACAAATATTCTGGATGTTAAATAACTAAAAAAGAAAAATAACAAAAAAAATAACAACAAGATCAGCCTTGAAAAAAAAAAAAAAAACACAAAAATCATAGATTTTAGGTCAGATGTGACAAATCATAATATATTGAGGGAATCACAATAAATAAAAGTTTGTGAGAACTCTGTGTGAATATCAGCAGCAAAACTACTTCGTTCTTCCTGCATTATAAAGAAGAGTGCGCTGTATTAAACAATTTGAAACATTGCAGCCTGACGAAAGTGCTCTATCCATTCCAAACGCTAATGTTACCAGACCGAGCTGTTCTGTCCCGGAATTTCTTCTGAGCATGCGTGGCACTTTGTGCGTCGGAATTGTCCACACGTGGTCGGAATTGACGCGATCGGATTTTGTTGTCGGAAAATTTTATAGCCTGCTCTCAAACTTTGTGTGTTGGAAAATCCGATGGAAAAAGTCCGATGGAGCACACATGGTTGGAATTTCCGACAACACGCTCCGATCGCACATTTTCCATCGGAAAATCCGACCGTGTGTACGGGGCATTAGTGTGCACTGTGATGGGAGGTTTGTTGCTAGCTTTGGTGGCAGATATGTTTGATTTACATTAGATAAATATAGCAAAGGGGGTAGATGGTCGAATGTTTCCACTCAATGTGTGCTTAGCGAACCCCCGGCGAGCTTTAGATTTTTTTGAGATATAGAAGAGATGAGCTGATGACTGCGTTAGGTGGATGAGTGGCCCTTTCGCTGATGCTCAAGGTTTGAAAACGATGAGCAGAAAACAGGTAGGAAAAGGAAAAATATGACCTGTGTTGATGCTTAGATTGTGATTACTGCAGTAATATATGTGTTGAATTTAAATGTTGAGCTCTTTTGTTGGTTGTTTAGCTAGCTATTGGTGAGGAAAAGTTGCTTGTATGGATGATATGTAAAAATGCATTTGGCTACTGATGTTTATCTGAATTTTTGTATGTTTAACTGAAAAAATCAGTAGTTAGCAGGAATGGCTGCAGCTTGCAGCATCCCCCTCCCCCACCGGACAATGAACAATAGTCCAGCATGTTGTGAAAGGAAGACCTGCAGCTGTAGACTGTTTGTACTGTATTTGTGAGAGTCTGCTTGGATGGAGACAATCCTTTAAGGCTGGATTCACACCTATGCATTTTTAGTGCATTTTGCAGATTTGCACTACAGTCCATTTAACATGGTTTCCTATGGAACACGTTCTGTAGTGCAAATCTGCAAAATGCACTAAAAATGCATAAGTTTGAATCGAGCCTAAGAGAGGGAGATTTCCCCTTAACCCCCCCCCCCCCCCCCCCCCAGGCTCGATTTACACCTATGTTGCTTTTGAGCATTTTTGGAGGTTTTTTTTTTTTTTTTTTTCATGCTTGCCACGTTTTTGAGCAGCGTTTTTGCCGCGATTTGTGTTTTGCGTTTTTTTTTTTTTTTTTTTTTTTTTTTTTTTTTCAGTCTTAAAAAAAAAAAAAACGGCAAAAACGGTGCACTTGCGTTTTTGATGCTTGTCCATTGAATTCTATTACATGCAAAATGCTGCATTTTGCATGAAAAAAAGTCCCTGTCCCTTTCCAAAAATGCAGAGAAACAAAAAGGCATTGATGTGAACATGTTCCATAGGAACCCATGTTAAAAAAATTCCCGTGCATTTCTGCAAAATGCATCAAAAAACGCGCTAGTGTGAATGGAGCCTTAAAGCTTGCGCCTGTGAAAAGCAGGACAGTGCTGAACATCTAAGAAATGCTTAATTATGTTGAAAAAATAACATCCTAGTTAAAATTGTTTTGTTATGTAAATCTAGGATTATTTGAAACAAAGTAAATGGCTGATGTTAACACCATTTAAAATCCTGAATAGCAGTCATGATTATTATAATTTTATTGGTGAATGTAATAGTGTCATGTTCTTGGACACTAATGTTTTTTTCGTTAATACAGAAGGAACCAGATCTATTTCTAGAAGTTTCGTAGATCTGTATGGTATTGAACAAGAGGTTGCAATAGAAACATCAATATGAGTTTGGTGATGAACACCATATAATGTTCTTGTGAATTATTTCAACCATGGTTAATGACAACTTTGAATGGACATCCTTTAATGAAAATCCATGTGGTGATAATTAATTTAAGTAAAATGAGCTCAATTAAAAAGGGTAATAAAAAGTGCACTCATGAGTAACAGAAATAATGGCCATATGTTTTGAAGTTTGTGGAAAGTGTTGGTTAAATGTGTTTGTTGCTAACTATTAATTTCTAGGAAGGAACTGTAATAACATCACACTAAATAACCTTTTGTTTAGTTCATAGACAATATTAAACAGCATCAATCCACCTGTCTGATATGGTTTGATGTCTAAGAACTAAAGATGAAGATCAGTCAAACTGAATAATTTATGTTTTTGTTGTTTTTTATGCAATATGCAAATGTACTGAAAGTTTTCATTGGAACTGATTGTAAACCAGAGCAGCTAATACTCTCGATGCTGCATGATAGATTTATAAGGGTTTTCTCTGAGTTGAATATAAAATGATATAGAACAAATTAATGTTTGAATATTGACAGCAAGATTGTTTTGATATCTGGAATTATATAATACTTGTAATGGTTTGAAGGGTATAAGAATACCCAAACTTTTACATATTGTTCCTTTCTGTGTATATGTAAGCTAAATTATGGCAGCACCTACTTCTGTATATTTTGCCATAATTATTTTGGTGGAACTGTAAGGCATTACCACCGTGGGAGTGTGCCTGGGGTTTTACATATAAAGTATATTTTTCTGCATGATTGACAGTTTAAATTTAAAGTAATCATTTTGTTTATCAAGGGAAAAAAAAAGTACTTATGTCTACTTATAATTGTGCATTTAGGTTAATATTATTGCAATGAACACAATTTTTAAGTCTTTCAACATGAGGTTTGTGTGTTTGTGTGTGTGTGTGTGTGTGTGTGTGTGTGTGTGTGTGTGTGTATGTATAAAAATATATAGTGTATGTATGTCAGTTATATCAGTTATATCTGACACTCAGTGAATCTTTGACCACCCTGTTCTATACACCTGATTGAGTTTTCATAAAATTTTCTTGGTAAAGAAAAAGTTATAAAATGGGTTCCCATGTTTTGTTTTCCTCAATTCTCCTTGATTGCTTGGGGTGGGACTTGCATGTAGATTACAGTGACACATATGCATGGGCATATTATATGCACATATTGGGATCAGTGTAGACAAGAGCTGGTTAGCCTGCCAGAATGTCTTTAGAGTGTGGAAGGTGATCAAAGTGCATAGAGGAAACACACATGAAGTAGTTTAAAGTTGGGCCTATAATTTGAGACAGAGTAGTGTATTGTTCAGATGGGGGATAAGTAATATACCTGTAATAATATTTCACCTTTAATGTAGAAAGCTGAGTTTTTCAGTGTTAAGACAGGTCACTAATTATCGATTTGCCTGTTCAGAAATCTATAATGGGCTATATGGGTATTGTTGTTAATTAAGGAATGTTGGACTGACATATTTGGTAACGCACTGCCATGATGTCAACTAGAAGCATTTTGGAGAAAGGAGACAAACACTTTTGACAGCAGCAACGGTCTATAAAGTCTTTACCAATGATCAGCAGCTGAACTGTTGGTGCATGTTCCACCTGTTCTGAGGGTCGAGTACCTGAACTGTTCCATCCGCTATCATGGTTAAGTACCTGAATCTGATGGTGAAGTACTTGAACTGTTTTATCTGCTCTGATGGTCATGTGCCTGAACTGTCGGTAAAAGTTCCAGCTACTGTGGTTATGTGCCTGCACGTCTGACTTGTGAGCTGCATTAGTCCAAAGGTAATGGACTTTGCATTCTACAGTTCTTTCAGTTCTACAAGTGCTATGCTGCAGCTGCGATCTGGTAACCGGATGTCTAAGACTCTGCTGTCCATCACCAGATATGGAGGACTTTGACAAGTATCTATGCGTGTAAACTCTTGGAAAGGAAAGTTTGATGCTCATGCCTGTACTTTCAAAAGGAAGTTTAGTGTTATTCTGTTAGTCCAACATATAGTTTTTTTTTATTTTTTTATATTTTTCAGCCCTAACATAGCAGAATGAGATTTTCTGGACAGGTAAATCAGACAGGCAAAGTGGGTCAAGAGAACTTTAGATAAATAAGACGAGGATGAAAGGATGTAAAACTGTTATACATTGATTTACATGTGGAAAATACCCAAGGGGTGGGATATATGGCAGATGGACCATATTTAATAATGAGGAGTGTTTCGCATACATACTCATAATACTGGAAATGTGAAGCCAGAAATGTTTATATTAGAGAACAAGCGAAAAGACTACCTTGAGTAGAACGTGTTGATATATCTACAAGTAATCTTGAGTATTATAAACTAAGAATCTTGTAAATCAAAGGGTGGAATGTAGTATGGGTCTATATTCATATATAACTTTAGTTGTTGAATTACAAGAAACTTGGTAATAGTTTTAAGGTGATTACACACATATATGTATGTATGTTTCTGATCACACATATGGTCACTCACAGACATTGTCTCTCGGGAACATTATGGCTAGTCTTTTGTTAGTACCAGATAAAACCAGCTTTTTCACGCCTTCCATCTTGCCTTTAAAAGGTCAGACAATAGAGAAGGCCAGTGGATTTCTTCTAAGGACATGAATTTGCCTAGAGTTTGAACAGACCATCGCCTTCCAGAACTTTCAGTAGTTATGGGGTCCCCTGGAATTGAATATGCTATATTTATCCTGTATCGTATCATCTGTAATACATCTTTAATCAAAGCTAAGTAAAACGTTTTTTTACAGTCTTTGTGTTATGTTGTCAGTAAATGCAAGGATTAAAACACACATCTGAAAGGGTAAATATATGAATGAACCTATGAATAAATGTAACACAGAATTTAACCCCTTGTTACAGTATAGGACACACCCCTGCCACGCCCCCTTATAGGATAATTATACATAAAAAAAAAAATGATTAGGTAAACCCTCAGTAGTTTTTTTTTTTTTTTTTTTTTTTTTTTTTAAGTGCATTTTATATACAACCTATATAGATCAGACCAAAATGAAGGACAAATGAGGCAGACAGGGGGACTGTTCAAAATCGGGATAGATGGGATAAGTACAGGGCTGGTGATCGGGGAGGGGGGGGGGGGTTCAGTACTAGGAGTACCCCTTATTCATTTTAAATAAGGTAAAACGTATTACTACTGCTCTATCTGTCCCCTACATATTCACTGTTCCAGCCATTTATTGATTGCCTTCTTCTGGTTTGAATGACACCCAGCTAGTATTCTAACAATTCAAATTAAAGCAAAAATTTACTATAGATTCAGCAGAATGACAGGTGGGAATAAAGGCCATATGGTATCCCTGATAGAAATTGAATATTAGGTCTTTTTACTGGGTGTTCTGCCTTTTTTTTCTTTTTTTTTTTTTGGCATTTCCCTTAAGGGAAATTTGAAGTGGTTTTTCATGTAATCTCATACTACAGCTGCTCACTGCTGCATTTGTGTTACTAATTTCTGTCCACAGCCTGTAATTACTTCCTCCAGCTTTTATCTTCTCTCCCTTGTTTAATAGTGTAACAATGTATCATTGACGATTGCAAGGCTAAAGCTGGCCAAACTCATAATGATTTCCTAGATCCCCTCATTTGCGCTAAACGGCATGGATAGGCAAATCTCCAGCTACTGTATTGACAGCAGGCACAAGTAGTTGTCAAAATACCTGAATATTGACCAATTTTTCTCTCCCTGGCTCCTTTTGATTTCTCAAATGAAGCTTGTCTAGCTGGTTTGTATCAGCAGTAGGGAGGAGCTTAGGCATGTTCGGACACTCGCATGAGCTATCCCACCAGGAAGCCCTCAATGCCAATAGCCAATCATAGGCATTGGAGGCATTCCCCGCCCTAAAGCCTTATACAAGGGGCCTTTACAGTATCTCACGAAAGTGAGTACACCCCTCATATTTTTGTAAATATTTTATTATATCTTTTCATGTGACAACACTGAAGCAATTATACTTTGCTACAATGTAAATTAGTGAGTGTACAGCTTGTATAACAGTGTAAATTTTCTGTCCCCTCAAAATAACTTCACACAGCCATTAACATCTAAACCTCTGTCAACAAAAGTTAGTACACCCCTAAGTGAAAATGTCCAAATTGCACCCAATTAGCTATTTTCCCTTCCTGGTGTCATGTGACTTGTTAGTGTTACAAGGTTTCAAGTGTGAATGGGGAGCAGGTGTGTTAAATTTGGTGTTATCGCTCTCACTCTCTTACTGGTCACTGGAAGTTTAACATGGCACCTCATGGCAAAGAACTCTCTGAGGATCTGAAAAAAAATAATTAATTGTTGCTCTACATAAAGATGGCCTAGGCTATAAAGAAGATTGCCAAGATCCTGAAACTGAGCTTCAGCACGGTGGCCAAGACCATACAGCGGTTTAACAGGACAGGTTCCACTCAGAACAGGCCTCACCATGGTTGACCAAAGAAGTTGAGTGCACATGCTCAGCATCATATCCAGAGGTTGTCTTTGGGAAATAGATGTATGAGTGCTACCAGCATTGCTGCAGAGGTTGAAGGCGTGGGGGTCAGCCTGTCAGTGCTCAGACCATAAACCGCATCACATTGTTCTGCATTGCTGTCGTCCCAGAAGGAAGCTGATGCACAAAGCCTGAAAACAGTTTGCTGAAGACAATCAGACTAAGGACATGAATTACTGGAACCATGTCCTGTGGTCTGAGTCCAAGATAAACCTATTTTGGTTCAGATGGTGTCAAGCGTGTGTGGCGGCAACCAGGTGAGGAGTACAAAGACAAGTTTGTCTTGTCTACAGTCAAGCATGGTTGTGGGAGTGTCATGGTCCGGGGCTGCATGAGTGCTGCCGGCACTGGGGAGCTAGAGTTCATTGAGGGAACCATGAATGCCAACATGTACTGTGACATACTGAAGCGGAGCATGATACCCTCCCTTCAAAGACTGGGCTGCAGGGCAGTATTCCAACATAATGACCCCAAACACACTTTGAAGACGACCACTGCCTTGCTAAAGAAGCTGAGGGTAAAGGTAATGGACTGGCCAAGCATGTCTCCAGACCTAAACCCTATTGAGCATCTGTGGGGCATCCTCAAATGGAAGGTGGAGGAGCGGTGTTAGGTCTCTAACATCCTCCAGCTCTGTGATGTCATCATGGAGGAGTGGAAGAGGACTCCATTGGCAATCTGTGAAGCTCTGGTGAACTCCATGAT
This sequence comes from Lithobates clamitans, assembly GCA_037952925.1. Taxonomy (NCBI): domain Eukaryota; kingdom Metazoa; phylum Chordata; class Amphibia; order Anura; family Ranidae; genus Lithobates; species Lithobates clamitans. The sequence continues at coordinate 3,121,428 of JBBGZY010000082.1, forward strand.
CATGGAAAATGGTGGCCACACAATATTGACACTTTGGGCCCAATTTGGAAATTTTCACTTGGGGTGGGTGTACTCATTTTTGTTGCCAGTGATTTAGACAGTGTAAATTTGCTGTCCCCTCAAAATAACTGTTATACAAGCTGTACACTCACTACTTTACATTGTAGCAAAGGGTCATTTCTTCAGTGTCGTCACATGAAAAGGTATAATAAAATATTTACAAAAATGTGAGGGTGTACTCACTTTGAGATACTGTATATCTGCAACTGCAGGGCAGGGAATGCCTCTGACACCTATGATTGGCTGTCAGCATTAGCAGCTTCCCAGAGAGATAGCTCAGGAGGTTTCAGACTCATGTGTGAACGCATCTGAGCTCATCACTAATCAGCAGGGGCACCCATGGCTTGAATTTGAGCAGATGTACAGGCATCAGCCGAAATTTAAGCCACATATGGCCAATTTAACAGCATATAAGCTCTAAAAAGGTGTGCAGAGCTGTGTAAAGAGTTTAAATAAGAGCACTAATTGACTAAGTACTGTATATGTAAACCCTAATGAATGACAAACAGTTGTCATTTTTCTTTTTTTAAATAAGAGGATTTTTAAAGCGGCTTGCCTGTAAAATCCTTTTCTTTGAAGTACATCAGGGGACACAGAGCCATAGTAGTTACTATGTGGGTTATAGGCCACCTTCAGGTGATGGACACTGGCACGCCCTAAGACAAATAGTGCACTCCCTATACTAGGGAGTACCTCCGTTTTTGTAGCAAAGCAATACAGGTGTATACCAAGAAGGGAGGGACCTCTGTGTCCCCTGATATACTTCAAAGAAAAGGATTTTTATAGGTAAGCTGTTTTAAAAATCCTATTTTCCCTTAACGTCTTTCAGGACAGCACCTTGAGAGCGTGGCTCCACCCACTTGACAGGAAACACACCTCCACCAAACTTTAAAAGGAGGCTCCTTCCCACTTATCATCAGTTTATGTGTTTCCTCCGGCGGGAACACATGTGGGGGTTTGGAGCTCTCAAGGTTCTGTCCTGAGAGAACAGGCTCCCTACTCCACTATTTTTACCTACCTCAGGAGAGCCGATTCCTCCCATTTTCCACAGGCTTACGGGTGCCGGGTGGATGGGCTCCTTCTCCCTCGTCAGTGCTCGGGGAGAGCCAGGACTGCTCCGGGTATTGCTGCTCCCAGGCAGGGGCGTCAGGCATGTCAGGCACTTCTGTTTGTTTTTTTCTTGCCTGCACATGTTTTTTCCCTGACGCCGCCGCCATCTTGGGAAGGGCAGTCAGAGGACTGCATCCGCCGGATGTGAGGTATCCGGAAGTGGGGCGGCATCCATGGAGCAGGCGCCAGGCGTCACTTCCGCCGGAAGCGCAGGGGGAGGAGGGAGGAATAGGTCTGGTGCCTATTTATTGCCGGTTCCGGTCCGGCGCACAGGTGCTATTGGAGTCCGGAACCGGCGTTTTCGCCACAAGCATCACGCTGCTGCCTCAGCATGGATTCAGGAACCGCAGCGAGTGGAACAGGCACAGGCACCAGCAAGGCCCAGGTAAGGAGCAGACTGTAGTTTCTGCTCAGCTTTACTGTGGGGTCTCTCTCTAGCCCTCTTCTCTCTAAATGTTAGTGAAGTTTGAGGGTATTTTTTCCCCCTGGTGGCGGAGGGGCCTGTCAGGGCACATGAGTCTGATAGCTTTTCTCACTGTGCACCTGTGGTGAGCAACCTTGAGTAATCAGGCTGACTCTAAAAGATGGTTTGTCTTTTTTCTCTCTCTTTTTTTTCCCTTATGGCAGGCCAAGAGCTCTGACCCTGGGATTAGAAAGAAATGTCCTTCATGCAAAATTAAGTTAAATGAAGGCTGGAAAAAGGCTTTATGTCAAGCATGTATTGACTCCTTGGTGAGGGAAGAAACCACTTCCGCATGCAGTGATCTAATCGCATCTGCCAAAAAGGAATTGGATGCTACCATTCAATCCTTCAGATCCTCACTCACCTATCCATCTGCAAGTCAGCCCACTACCTCACAGTCCTCTCAAGGCTCACTGTTAGTCCCGGCAGTAGAGGCGGAAATGGGTCCTCTGAACCGGGAAGGGCTTTCCCCATCCCATTCTAATGAATCGAATGAGGATAGTGATGAGCTGGAAAATATGTCTTCCAAGTATAAATTGTCTTTGGATCAGGTGGATGGCCTTTTAAAGGCTATTTATGCTACTCTAGGCCTTGAGGAAGAGCATAAGGAGATGTCTTTACATGACAAGATGTATGCAGGGCTTAGTGAGTCTAAGTCCCGTACCTTTCCAGTCCATGCAGTGATTTCTGAAACAATCAGAAAAGAATGGGCTGACCCTGATAGGAAACCATTTTTCTCTAGGGCTCATAAGAGAAGGTTCCCTTTTGATGAAGACCCAGCAGCTCTTTGAAATAAGGTTCCAAAACTTGATGCAGCCTTTTCTCAGGTGTCAAGATCTACTGATCTAGCATTTGAGGACATGGGGATCTTAAAAGACCCCATGGATAAAAAAATGGATCAACAGCTCAAGCGGACTTGGCAATCCATTATGGGCAACCTTAAGCCAGCAATGGCAACTACTTGCATCTCCAGGAACTTGGAGTATTGGGTAAATCAGCTTAAAGCTCATATAATAGCAGATTCCCCTAAGCAAGAAATCCTTGACTCCTTTTCTACCCTCTCAGCAGCCGTAGCCTATGTCTCTGATGCCTCAGCAGAGTCTATCAGGATGACAGCTAAGGCGGCAGCCCTTGCTAATTCGGTTAGACGGGCTTTATGGCTAAAGACTTGGCAAGGGGACACAGCATCTAAAAACAAATTATGCGGGGTCCCTTTTCTGGGAGACTTACTGTTCGGCCCTGATTTGGATTCAGTTCTGGACAGGACTGCAGATAAAAAGAAATCTTTTCCTGTCAAGAAGAAGAAACAACCAGTCAAACGGTTTTTTCGTCCTCAAAGGGCTCAGGAACAGAACAAGTCTCAAGAGAAAAAGAAAAGCTGGTCAGGGCAGAGGGGTAAGGGCAGAGGAAATGTCCTTTTCCATCCTCCTGCGTCAGCCAGCAAGACGCAATGACAGTCGGTTACAGGTAGGGGGAAGACTACAAGACTTTCTCCCCTATTGGGCAAGCATAACAGGAAACCAGTACATTCTGAATATGCTAGCCCAGGGTTACAATATAGAATTTTCAGATCTCCCCCTAGAAAGGTACTTGGTGACAAATCTTCCAAGAGATGTAACAAAATCCCTGGCAATGAAGAGCCTATTAAAGGATCTGATAGATCAGGGGGTTATGACTTACGTCCCACAGGGGGAGCTTTATCAGGGATTTTATTCCCGTATATTCCTGATAAAGAAACCATCCGGAGATTTTCGGTTAATCCTAAACCTGAAACCGCTGAACAGATCAGTCCAATACAAAAGGTTTCGTATGGACTCCATCTTCACGGTCAAGAATCTATTGACGAGGGAATGCTTTATGGCATCAATAGACCTTCGAGATGCCTATCTGCATATCCCTATAGCCCCGCAGTCCCAAAGATTCCTAAGATTGGCGATAAATTTGGGAAAAGAGGTTCTGCACTTGCAATTCAGGGCCCTCCCCTTTGGCCTGTCTTCTGCCCCACGAATATTCACAAAAATAATGGCAGAAGCGCTTGCACCTCTTCGCATGCAGGGGATTGCGGTAATTCCGTACTTGGACGACCTACTCCTTTTTGCCCCCTCCAGGGAAAGACTGCTAGACAACCTCGGAAAGACCCGAGGTCATCTAGAAACCCTGGGTTGGATCATAAATATGCAGAAGTCAAATTTCGTTCCAGCCCAGAAAATACTATTCCTGGGGTATCAGATCTGTTCAAGGGAACAGAAGATTTTTCTCCCAGAAGAGAAGAAGGGGAAAGTCCAGAAGGTGGTAGCGTCCTTGCAGGCAAGCCAGCAATTATCAGTCCGACAAGTGATGTCATCCCTAGGAACCCTAACCGCAACCATACCAGCCATTCAATGGGCAAGGTTACATTTCAGGCCTCTCCAGAGCTTTCTCCTGAGAATATGGAATCACAGGTCAGAATCTCTGGAAGCAAAAGTAAAGATACCCACCAAAGTCAAGAGATCACTTTGGTGGTGGAGAAGACAGGAGAATCTGTCAGAAGGCCTGCTCTGGTCATTTCCAATAGAAAAAGGTGGTAACGACAGATGCCAGTGTATGGGGTTGGGGAGCTCACTTAGACCAAGACTTCGCGCAAGGAATGTGGTCTCGGACAGAGGCAAAGAGGTCCTCAAATTGGAGGGAACTAAAGGCAGTCGCCTTAGCTTTAAATGCCTTCTCTCCTATCCTTCAAGGTTCTCATGTCCGGGTCCTCTCAGACAACGCCACTACCATAGCCTACCTAAACAAACAGGGGGGTACAAGAAGCAAAACACTTCAGTTGCTAGCTTCAAAGATCCTGGTTTGGGCAGAAAAGCATGTTCGGTCCTTATCAGCAGTCCACCTCAAAGGCACCTTAAATGTAGTGGCAGATTATCTAAGCAGAAGGCGGATTCAGGAGTCAGAATGGAGCCTGAATCCGGAAATCTTTGCAATGATTACCAGGGCCTGGGGTCAACCGCAAATAGACCTATTTGCGTCACAGGAAAATACACAACTCCCAGTGTTTTTCTCGATTCACAGAAACGACAAGGCCCAGGGGACAGATGCGTTAATCCAGCCCTGGATCTTCCATCTGGGTTATGCATTTCCTCCTTGCCAACTTATCCCGTTGGTGTTAAGGAAGATACAGAGGGAGAAGGTGGCAGTAATCCTAATTACTCCATTTTGGCCAAAGAGGGCATGGTTTTCCACCATTCTACAGATGGCAGTCAAACCATTTTGGCGGCTGCCTCTCCGGCAGGACCTGCTCCTACAGGGTCCAATACAGCATCCGGGAGTGGCCAGTCTAAGCCTCACGGCCTGGTTTCTGAGGAGCAGTTGTTAAGAAACAAAGGTCTGTCACAACCCTTGGTAACTACCTTACTTTCCAGTAGGAAGATAGTGACCAGAAAAATCTATGCTAAATATTGGAAGGTCTTCAACTCTTTTTGTCATTTGACTAAGAGAGAAGTAAAAAATTTAGTGTCAATTTTGGAATTTCTTCAAGAGGGGGCAGACAAGGGATTGTCAGTCAGCACCCTTAAAGTTCAAGTAGCTGCTTTGGGAGTATTTCTAGAAAGACCAATCTCTTCTGAGCCCTTGGTTATAAGATTTTTCAAGGCACTTACCAGATCTAGACCAGCTCCGGCTAAGCACTTTCCCAATTGGGATCTATCAGTGGTCCTGCAAGCCCTTACAAAGGAACCTTTTGAACCACTACAAGGAATCTCTCTAAGGAATCTTACTCTTAAGACCTTGTTCTTAGTTGCAATAACGTCAGCAAGGAGAATTGGTGAGCTACACGCCCTATCTGTTAAGAGACCCTTTTTAACTATCTACACAGATAGGATTGTACTTAAAACCGATCCGGGTTTTTTGCCAAAGGTAGCGTCAGCACACAATAGGTCGCAGGAGATCATCCTGCCAACCTTTTGCTCTAACCCTTCGGGGGAAAAAGAAGGCAAATTCCACAATTTGGATGTAAGAAGGACCTTATTACAGTATCTGGAGGTAACAAGTAACTTTAGATCCTCGGATTCTCTATTTATACTTTTTTCGGGAAAAAAGAAGGGCCAACAAGCTTCTAAGGGGTCTATAGCTAGATGGCTTAAATCAGCTATTCTAGCAGCCTACTCTCAGTCGGGGCTCTCTCCCCCGCTGGGAATTAAAGCACATTCTACCAGGGCTCAGGCCACTACATGAGCAGAAATGGCTGGTGCCACCCCAGATCAGATTTGTAGGGCGGCTACGTGGTCAAGTTACCTTACGTTTGTCCGTCATTACAGGCTGGATCTTCTGTCAGCCAGTGAACAGGCTTTTGGCAGAAAGGTCTTGCAGGCTGTGGTCCCTCCCTAAGTGGGTAAGTCTCTGTTATCCTCTCAAGGTGCTGTCCTGAAAGACGTTAAGGGAAAAATCAAGTTAGACTTACCGGTAACTTGTTTTCCAGGAGTCTTTCAGGACAGCAGCAACCCGCCCTTATTGTATTAAATTACTATGCTGTGACTAACCATATTCTGATTATGTGTTCCAGCTTGGGCCGGAGGTTCTCTACTACTACTGATGATAAGTGGGAAGGAGCCTCCTTTTAAAGTTTGGTGGAGGTGTGTTTCCTGTCAAGTGGGTGGAGCCACGCTCTCAAGGTGCTGTCCTGAAAGACTCCTGGAAAACAAGTTACCGGTAAGTCTAACTTGATTTTTCTTTTCATATATCAGGTGACACAGAGCCATAGTAGTTACTATGTGGGATGTCCCATAGCAATGCCAACTGAAGGGAGGGAGACACAACAAAAGGTGATATCCTCATGACCTTCTACATCTACTTTATAGAATCTGGTAAATGTATGGATCAAAGACCAAGTTGCGGCCTTGCAGATCTGAGCCATGGAGGCTTGGTAATGCACTGCCCAAGAAGCACTAACAGCCCTGGTGAAGTGCGCTTTAATATGAAAAGTAAGAATTTTCCACTTTAAACCATAAGCTTGAACAATCACTTGACGAATCAATTTAGAAATGGTAGATTTCAATGCCACCTGTCCTCTTTTAGGACCGTCTGGCAACGCAAACAAAATTATCTGTTTTTACAAATCTGAGCAGTCGCTTTTAAATAGACCTTGACCGCTCTCACCACATCAAGAAAATGTAGTGACTTTTCTTCCACAGAACGAGGTTCTGGAAAAAATGAAGGCAGAACAGTATCCTGGGTTAAATGAAAACCTGACACTACCTTCGGTAGAAAATAAGGATGAAGCCGCAATACAACCTTTTCCTTATGAATAATCAAATATGGCTCTTTACAGGAAAGAGCAGCCAACTCTGATACTCTCCTTGCAGAAGATATGACCACCAAGAAAACTATTTCCCTCGAAGATCAAGGGAATATCTTGAATTGGTTCAAAAGGCTGTTTTTGTAAAGCCGACAGGACTAAATTTAAGTCCCAAGGGTTCAGGGGTGACTTAACTGGGGGATTAATCCACATTACCCCCTGGATAAGGTTACGAACCAGAGAGTGTGAAGCAAGTGGTCGTTGAAAAAAACTCGGATAAGGCTGACACCTGGCCCTTGATCGTGCTCAAGGCCAGCTTCATTACTGATCCCATCTGTAGGAACTCAAGGATCCTACCTATGATATATTTCCTGGTATGCCAAACCCTGGATTCACACTAGGAGACATATGCCTTCCATACTCTATAATATGTTTCTGGAGGCCGGCTTCCTAGCATTAATCAAGGTAGAAACTACTGAAGCTGACAGCCCACGGTCCTTTTAGAATGTGGGTCTCGTTAGCCAAACCATTAAATTTAGTGTTTGTAAGGTAGGATGGAACCCCCGGACCTTACGAGAGGAGGTCTGGCCACAGGGGCAGGGTCCAAGGGTCTCCTAATGTCATCCTTATGATCTCTTCAAACCAAGATCTCCTGGGCCACGCTGGGGTCACCAGAATCACCTCCTTTCCCTCTTGCTTGATCCTGCGTAGGAGACGCGGAAGCAGCAGAACAGGAGGGAACGCATAGATTAGTGAAAACTGATCCCATGTAAAGACCAAGGCATCTGTTCCGTATGCCATCAGATTCCTTGTCCTTGACACAAAGTTGTCAATCTTGTTGAACCTGAACTCAAACAGATCCACGTCCGGAACTCCCCATTTTTGGCATATTGACAGAGATGTCGTGGTGAAGGGACCATTCTCCTGGGAACAATTGTTGGCGACTCAAGTAGTCCGCCTGCCAATTACCCATAGACAAGGAATGTTGTTTTCTGCCCAAGACAGAATATGATTCACCTCTCTCTGGGCCGCATGACTTCTCGTGCCCCCTTGGTGATATAAGCCACAGCTGTGGCATTGTCGGATTGGATCCTGACAGGATAATTCCGTAGTCTGAGCGTCCAGGCTTTTAGGGCCAGGCGTACTGCCTGAATTCATAGAATATTGATGGACAAGGTCAACTCTGCTTTGGACCACTTCCCTTGGACAGACACTTCTTCCAGGAAGGCTGGAAAAAGGCTGGCATCTGTTATTACTACTTTCCAGGTAACCGGTAGAAAGGATTTTTCTTTTTGAAGATTTTTGGATATTAACCACCAATTGAGGCCTGACACACTTCGGTGGATAAACGCATCGGGAAGTCCAGAGTTTGGACCTTGTTCCATGTTGACAGGATACTGTTTTGCAGCAGTCTTGAATGAAACTGCGCATAAGGAACTGCCTCTAAAGAATTTTTCCCAATAAACTTATGCAAAGATGAATAGAAGGATTCTTCTTTGTTTTGACCAACCGAATCAGTTCCTTTTAAGGAACCGATTCTTTCCTGGGGCAAAAATACCCTTTTCTGGACTGTATCTATGATCAGCCCTAAGTACTGCAATCTCCTTGATGGTTTTAAGGAGGATTTTTCTAGGTTGAGGATCCAACCTAATGTATTTCAGGTAGCTGACTGCGGTGACCAGACTTTTTAAACGGGCTACCGATTGATCTATCAAGAGTAGATCATCTATGTAGGCTATTATCATTACACTTTGAGCCCTTAACCTGGCTAAAGGAGGAGCCAGGATCTTTATAAACACTCGAGGTGCAGTAGCTAGCCCGAAAAGGTAGAGCTACAAACTGGAAATGAAGATTTTCTACCTCAAAGCATAGAAATTTCTGGTGAGTGGGGAAGAGTTTAGATCTTTGAGATCCAGAATGTCCATTTGGATTTAACCAAACCCCAACCTCTGCTCTTACATGGGGACCACCATGACCACTTTTGCCAAAAAACGAGGAGATGGGAACTCTTGGAACTCCCAGCTTGTACCTTGGAGCTATTGAGGAAGTCACCTATTCGTCTTCCTGTCAAATCCTTGAGACCTGCAGAAGAATTCCCCCTATTGAGCAAGCAGGGCGCCTTCTCATAAGGAGGCTTCAGTATCTTGTAGGTTTCCTCCCCCAAGACCTCTTTTGTCCCTGGGGTAAATTCTGAGTATTACCTTTTGAACCTGATGGCGGAAGCCATCGTGACTGCCTGGAGGCTGATGCCCCTGGCACAAAAGAAGGAGCTTTAAAAATTAAAATATATTTACTCCTTAAATGGCAAAAGGGGTATTTTTCCCACTAGAATTTCTTTGGATGAATTATCCAAACATTCTCAAATAGCTGTTTCACCGCAAAAGGAAGACTAGCCAGGAGATTCTGCATGGTGAAAGGAAGTTTATCCTCCGCTGACGTGCGTTCCCCATGTATAGCACCTGGTATTCCCAGGCGGTCTCCCATACAGGTACTAACCAGGCCTGGCCCTGCTTAGCCTCTGAGATCAGATGAGATTGGGCGCTTTCAGGGTGATCTGGCTGTAGGCATCTCAGCAGTTGTGCGTTTGGCTAGTTGGCTAGAGAAAGCATTACTGGATCTACTGATTACCAACAATACAGACCTGATCACGGATGTGGAAATACGGGGCAATTTAGGTAACGGCGATCACAGGTCAATTTGGCTTCAGTATAAATCACACAAAATAGGAAACATAAGGAGAATACAAAGACACTGAATTTCAAAAGAGCCAACTTCCCTAAACTACAAACCTTGCTAGAAGGCATACATTGGGAAACAATTTTAGGAACAAAGAACATGGAGTAGAGATGGGTTTGCTTCAAGAGCATATTAAATAAGGGCAATAGCCAATGCATCCCATTGGGTAATAAATTTAAAAGGGCAAACAAGTCCTGGATGGCTTAACTCCAATGTAAAAATGCATATAAAGCAAAGGAGAAGGCCTTCAAAAAATACAAGGTTGAGGGATCATCAGCATTCAGATTTTATAAAGAATGCAACAAGAAATGTTAGGGTGCAATAAGGACAGCTGAGATAGAACATGAAAGACACCTAGTGGAGGAGAGCAAAAAAAATCCCAAGAAATTCTTTAAGTATGCAAACGGTAAAAAAAAGGACAGACCATATTGGCCCCATAAAGAATGCGGAAGGACATCTGGTTACAAAGGATGGGGAGATGGCAAAGGTATTGAATTTATTCTTCTCAGTCTTCACGAGGGAATCGGGGGGGCTTCAGTAACCAAAACTGCAGTGTTTATCCTCATGACACAGGAAGCACCTCCATGGTTAACAGAGGACAGAATTAAAATTAGACTTGGGGAATTTTAACCTTAATAAATCACCGGGACCAGATGGCTTGCACCCGAGGGTACTTGGGGAACTGAGTCAAGTAATTGTCAGACCATTGTTCCTAATTTCTACTGACTGGAATGGTACCAGCTGATTGGAGTAAAGCCAATGTAGCACCAATATTTAAAAAGGGCCCAAAATACATCCCTGGGAATTACAGACCAGTTAGCCTAACATCAATAGTATGTAAAATCTTGGAGGGGATGATGAGGGACTATATACAAGATTTTAGTAATGAGAACAGTATCATTAGCAGTAATCAGCATGGATTCATGAAGAATCGTTCTTGCCAAACCAATCCATTGACTTTCTATGAGGAGGTGAGTTGCCATCTAGATAAAGGAAGGCCCGTAGACGTGGTGTATCTGGATTTTGCAAAAACATTTGACACAATTCCCCATAAACGTTTACTGTACAAAATAAGGTCCGTTGGCATGGACCATAGGGTGACTACATGGATTGAAAACTGGCTACAAGGGCGAGTTCAGAGGGTGGTGATAAATGGGGAGTACTCAGAATGGTCAGGGGTGGGTAGTGGGCCCCCCAGGGTTCTGTGCTGGGACCAATCCTGTTTAATTTGTTCATAAATGACCTGGAGGATGGGGTAAACAGTTAAATCCTGTGTATTTGCAGACGATACTAAGCTAAGCAGGGCAATAACTTCTCCGCAGGATGTGGAAACCTTCCAAAAAGATCTGAACAAATTAATGGGGTGGGCAACTACATGGCAAATTAGGTTCAATGTAGAAAATTGTAGTTGCGCGCACTGAACTTATTCTCTCTAGAGAAGAGACGCTTGAGAGGGGATATGATTTCAATATACAAATATCATATTGGTGACCCCACTATAGGGATAAAACTTTTTCGCAGAAGGGAGTTTAACAAGACTTGTGGCCACTCATTAAAATTAGAAGAAAATAGGTCTAACCTTAAACTACGTAGAGGGTTCTTTACTGTAAGAGTGGCAAGGATGTGGAATTCCCTTCCACAGGCGGTGGTCTCAGTGGGGGGCATTGATAGTTTCAAGAAACTATAAGACCCCTTTCACACCAAGGGCGTTTTGCAGGCCCTATAGCATTAAAAAATAGTGCCTGCAATCAGCCCTCAAACAGCTGCAGCATTGTCTCCAGTGTGAAAGCCCGAGGGCTTTCACACCGGAGCACTGCGCTGGCAGGATGGGAAAAAAAGTCCTGCCAGCAGCTTCTTTGGAGCGGTGAAGGAGCGGTGTGTTTACCGCTCCCCCACCGCTGCTCCCCATTGAAATGAATGGGGCAGCGATGGGATACCGCCGGCAAAACGCCGCTAGTGCGGTGCATTGCGGGCGGTTTTAACCCTTTCTCGGCCGCTAGCAGGGGGTAAAAGTGCCCCGCTAGCGGCCGAAATGCGCAGCTAAAACGACGGTAAAACGCCGCTATAAGTAGCGGCGTTTTACCGCCGACGCCATGGCCGGCCCGGTGTGAAAGGGCTCTTAGATAAGCACCTAAACGACCGCAACATACAGGGATATACAATGTAATACTGACCTATAATCACACACATAGGTTGGACTTGATGGACCTACTATGTAACTTGAAATTGCATTTACACGTTAAAAATTTTAAACAATTTAGTAACAGTATATCATTGTATATTTAACAAATATATATCTAGCCATAATTTTTGCATCCTAAGAATGCATTTTATTATGCTTGCAACTTTTTTTATACTGAGTTTGTTTCATTTAATCTAGAATTAAAATAAAATAAGAGGTGTCTTGTCTATGTAGTACAAATGGAGCCTGAGATATGAGCTATTTTTACCATCAGCTAACAGGCTCCATTTCTGGCAAGTGTCCCAGGACTAATGACTTTTACCCCTGTGGCTTATTTTCATGGTTATTTTTTATGTTGTAGAATTGTAAAAACCTTTTATTTGGAACATTTTAGGAGAAAAGTTTTTTTTCTTTAATAGACCAGGTGTTCGCGCACTGCACTTAATTTTGTAATTCATTAAAGAAAGGCAGACAGATAATAAAGTGTGTGAGAACAATGACACATTAACAAGTAGAACTCAGTGAATTGTCACATAAAATAAACAGAGAGAACACAAAATGAGAAATAGGAATTACTATCTAATATAAATCTCTTTGTAGTATGGAAATGAGCCACATAAAAGCTTGAGCAAATAATTATATGGCCCAAGACAGATGTAATCATAGAAATACAAACAGATGTCGAGCTGAAGATTATGGTATAAATTACATTGTAATTTGATCAAATAAACACCAAAGAAGAATATATTAAACCTGTCTTTGAATAAGAGGAAAATAACTTAAAGATAACCACAATAGAAATTTGATTAAAGGGTCAACATTCAAAGTATTGGGACAATAGTGGGAGCCTTCTTCTTTTTGGATAGAGAACACCTGCCTACCTTTTATTATTGTAGCACATATGCCTTGGTACAACCAGCTGGGGATTGAGTGGGGGGTGAGTACAGGTAGGTACAAAAGGTAGACTGACCTGGGAGCTTTTTTTTTTTTTTTTTTTTTTTTTTTTTTTTTTTTTGCTGTAGCAGATCCATCCAGACCTGTTAGACTGGGCCCAGTAGATATAAAAACAGCTCATCGGCTTCCTGAGACTCTACTGTCATTTGTTATGAGTCTGCCCGGCAGAGGAAATCTTTCACTACTCACTTCCTTTGCAGCACACTTCATTAGATCATGCGATCTTTCAAAGCTGTAAAGGACGTAGTTGTGACAAACCTTTTCTCTGATAATGTGTGACAGTGGAGACTTGGGGAATGGGTCAGCTTTTTTCATATCTGCAGGTTTCCAGTCAGTAATAAGAATGTGCTAATAAAGTCTGCAAAAATTTAAAATGAAAGGCATGAAAGTGTTCATGTGTTTAATGAAGCGCCACCTGCTTGCAGTGATAAGACTGTAGTAATGCAACCAACCTGCTGTGCTGAAAAATGTGTTTTCACAATCTGGTACAGTTAAAGAAAATATGAAAATTGTGTCTACTGTTCAGCCACTTTCTTCTTCTGTGTCTCAATGGAAAGATGAATCAATCACATTTGCAGGTACTTTTCCAATACATACATTTTCATCATTATGTAGCTTCTCTTCTATCTAATACTGAAACTCTGCTATTTCTTACCGATTTTGAGAGTAAATGCCAACCCGTCCCCTACACTCTAAGTATATCTTAAAATGATTTATGGGATATGAGTATATGACACGTTGGGAAAAACTAAACACGACCAACTGAGATGAAGACTGTGTGGAAATCTGGACTTCTACAGAAAATAACACTTTCCATATCTCAGCTCTAAGAAACCATAATAAAGTTCTATTTCACTGTTGCCTAACTCCTGCCCATATTTCCAAGTACTGAATGTCCCCAATTATTATTCACACCTTTGCTTTCAGGGCTGTGGACAAGCAGGAACATGCTGTATATTTGGTTGGCATTTGGGTTTATTCTTCAATGTATACACTCTTAGATTGTAACCTATGCAAAGACCCTATTGCAGCCCTCCTAAATAAACCAATCCAGGATGTTCAACAAAACAAAAATGATTGGATTTATATTTAATGCCACCAAACAAACAATAACTAAAAGGTGCAATGAATAATGAACAATGAATGGCTGCTTCAGCGGACAAACATGCAAAATTTCTAAAAGTGTGGTCTCTATGGATAACCTACTCACAACCTAACCAGAGAGCCCTAAGCTTATGCTACAGTGCTAACTTCCCACTAGGGATGAGCTGAACACCCCCCCCAGAATATGCGAACAGACCGAAAGTTTGCGCAAACATTTGAATGTACATAATGTACATATGAAGTGAACAAACAAATATAATCAAGTGCTTTCAGTGCTGCTAGAATCTGGTGAGTGCAATCAATCACTATTAGAACACGGATTAAGGCACGCACTGAAAGGTTTACTCATTGGAATATCCATCAGAATCCAGAGGTTTTTTTTTTGTAGCAGCACTGAAAGCACTTGATTATATATATTTGTTTGTTCACTACATATGTACATTATCGATTACGTTATGGATCACATAATTTTGCACAAATATTTTTAATTTAAAAATAGGGTTCATTTATATATGGATATATTATATTTATACGGATTAAGTTACAGTATATACTCGAGTATAAGTCGTTCCGAGTATAAGTCGAGGCCCTAATTTACCACAAAAAATTGGGAAAAACTTATTGACCCGAGTATAAGACGAGGGTGAGAAATGCACAGCTACTGTAAGTGGAAAAGAGGGTCAACAATGCCCATTTGCAGCATCACTGTGCCCATTTGCATGCCTCACTGTGCCCATTTGCAGCCATAGGTCCCCTGAACTTCAAACTCGGTAGTTAAGGGTTCCTAGATGCCCCCTAGCTGCACCCAAAATTTGGTGTCTCCTGAACCCAAAGGGTCCCGAAATGACATTGCTGCAGATGGACACAGTTAACCAAATTTGGGGCCCCGTATCTCGGGGCCACTTAGTGCTAAGAACCCCAAATTTGGTGTGCCAACCCAGTGGAACTAGCACCATACAATTTCCAAAGCTGGTGTTTCTAGCACCAAGTGGCACCGAGATACAGGGCCCCAAAATTCAGTTCAGAAAATGTCAAGCACTTTTCTGCAGCAGAGAATGACATTTTCCGAACCGGTTTTGCGGCCCCGTATCTCAGGGCCACTTCATTCTAGGAACCCCAGCTTTGGATATGTTATGGTACCAGTTCTACTGGGTTTGCACACCAAATTTGGGGTTCCTAGCACTAAGTGCTCCTGAGATATGGGGCCCCAAAGTCGGTTCAGAAAATGTCAAGCACTTTTCTGCAGCAGAGAATGAAATTTTACGAACCGAATTTGGGGCCCCGTATCTCGGGGCCACTTAGTGCTAGGAACTTCAGCTTTGGATATGTTGTGGTAGCAAATCCACTGGGTTTGCACACCAAATTTGGGGTTCCTAGCACCAAGTGGCCCTGAGATACGGGGGCCCCAAAGTCGGTTCGGAAAATGAAATTTTTTGCTGCAGAAAAGTGCTTGACTCGAGTATAAGTCGAGGGGGGCACTTTCAGCACAAAAAAATGTGCTGAAAAATTCGACTTATACTTGAGTATATATGGTATATCTTTTTTAGAGCACACACTGCACTTTATTAAGTCAGACAACCAACTTGACTTATGCACATCCAGGACCTTTATAGTAATTCCACGGGATAAACATTCACTGAATACTATAGGCAACATCTTTACAATCTTTCCCACTCTATACTGCCCTCCCACTAAGGGAATAACACATTTGAATTCACCAGGCTTGGAAACAGCGCCTATCTACTTCTATTCCTTTTTTCTTAGTTATTAGAATAGCCACTGAAAATGCATTGCATTTGCAAAAAATAGTATTCTCACTTCTCAGAATACTATTTTTTGCAAATGCAATGCATGTTAAGTGGCTATTCTCAGAATAGCCACCTAAAATGCATTGCATTTGCAAAAAATTAAATTTGAAAGTACTTTCTCGCTCAGTTGTGAGCGATGGGGTCACATTATCACCCCACCATGGCTAAACACACGTTCAACAGGTGCGCTTGATGCAGGGACTGACATTACTCTTACCGCTACCCTGAACAAAGAGAGGAGCATGTGCCTGTTCATGGCCCAAAACTGAAGGCAGCTCTGTCCATCACAAATGTCTAAATACTGGTTCAGCTGAATTTGGGGACTGGAACATGAATCTCTCTTCTGTTTTTTGCGGTATGCTGTGAACAGCCCAGATTGACTCTCTGACTCTGCCACTGGCATTTGCTCGTCTTCATCGGTGGTTGTTGGGGTGGGCTTGCAGTCCTCTTTGAGAATCAAGTCTGAAAAACACAAGCATAAAACAGTGACTCAATGCACTCAGGTGTTATTACTGCAAACGGGTTATTACCAAAAACATAACATACTTTTTATCATCGCAGACACAGCCTCCTTGACATTTTCGGTAGCCAAAATATCATGGGTCAACCACATGGTACCAAATGAAGGATCCAGCAGAGCAGCTTTTAGGTATAGAGGGTCAGAGAAGGGTAAGGTTGCTACATCATTCTGTTCATCTGCCATCCTCACATTGACAAAGATCCCTTCGAATCGTCTTTGGAGTGATTCTTGCAGGCTACGGATCAAGCCACCAAGGTAGCGCACGCTCTCTTTATGATTTTCCAAGTGGTGATTCAGAGAAAGGATACAGGGTACAACAGCACTTATTGTCACAAGTTTTTCTCCCTGTGAGAGGTCTGTGGCTTCTCCAAAAGGTTGAAGGACATCCACGAGTTCCTTAATCTGATTCCACTCTCTAGCTGTGAATACAGTCTCTTTGTGTCCCCCATCTTCTAGCATTCTAGTCAGTTTCAGCTGGTCACAGCTGACCACTGATTTCAATTGCCTCAGTGTGGAATTCCAGCGTGTGGTAACAGAGGCAGGGATTCCACGCTGTCCAAACTCCTCCTCAAATTTTTCCTTAAAAAAGAGGTGCTTGTGTGTAACAAGGAGCTCAACCTGGAAGCTTTGGCGAGAGCTGCATTGACTAATTTAGTCTCTTTAAGTCCATCACCTATTACCAATTGAAGCGTGTGTGCAAAACATTGAAGTCTAGTCTGGGTTTTTGCACTCAAATAATTGTCAAACATCTCCTGTTCTTCCACTGACAGGTCATTCCAAATGTCTGAATCATCAAGGTCAACGTCTTCATCTAGCTGTCCTGGAAAACATGTAGTGAATGCTTTTTTCATGTTTGCGGCATTGTCACAGATGATGTGGTCTACCCTTTTTTTTTTTTTTTTTTTTTTTTTACCTTGTACTCTTCACATATATTCTCAAATTCCTCACAAATTCTTTCCCCTGTATGGGGACCTTTGAAGCGGTTGCACGCAAGCAACTGTGATTTTAACTGAAGACTGTCATCCTCAATGTTGATCCAGTGCACTGTGACTCCAAGAAAGCCTCTCATCCTGCGGTCTGACCATATATCTACAGTCACTGACAGATGATCTACCACTTCGAGTTCATTTTTCAGCTTCATTTTCCTATCTGCCACCAGATTGTCAAGCTTGCCAGTAATTGTTCTTCTACTTACTGGAGAGTACTTGTTGTCTACTGTTGACAAAAAGCGACGAAAGCTTTGATGTTCAATGATGGACAGTGGCATGTTGCAGTTTATAATGAGGTCTGACAGGATTGAGTTTGTAATTGCCTTTTGCTGCTGGTGGTTGCAGTGGTATAGCTGCACAGTCCCCTGTGCGATGAATTGTGAGATTTGAGGCTGGGTATCATCAAAAGTCCCTTTGGTATGGATGTACTCTTCATATCTATAGAGTAAACAGAAGAGAGATAGAAAAAAAAAAGTTAGCTGTGATTTATTGATTTGAACAACAATACACTCTGCTCCCACCTAAAGTGGGATGTAGGCCTAATTTGCATATATATATATATATATATATATATATATATATATATATATATATATATATATACGTGACGTTACTGTACCTACTTTTCTTTGTGGGTTTTGTAGTGACGGATGAAGTTGGATGTTGTGGTGGACGTGTCTCTTATTTTTGAGTTGCAGACCTTGCATATCGCCGTTCTCCTCTTTTCACCAACATCTAAAACATAATCCTTAAATCCAAATTTAATTAATTATTTTTGGAATCGCTCCCTCCATTATAGCTGCCTTGTGCGTTGATCTGTCAGGGGTGGATCCAGAGTTTGCTGTCGGGATGGCCCGGGCACTGCCAGAAAATAAGGTGTTGCTGCTTAGTACACTAGTACTTACAGAACTATTTTTAATGTTATATATATATATATATATATATATATATATATATATATATAATATATTACATATATATAATATATTACGGTCCTAACCTTGTTTTAAACAGTGACACGTTTATCATTCCAGATTAGAATATTACATTAGTGACTCATAGTGACACTTTTTGGGCACCAGTGACACCAATACAGTGACCAGTGCTAAAGTTTGCATTGATTTCAGCATGCATGGAGCACTGCACTGCAGTACATGAACTTTCACTGGATGTGGACTGTTTAATGAGTTTGTAGTACGCATGGAGAACTTAATTCAGCAATATGATTTATATGTAATATTCACGTTGAGCACTTTGTACTTCGCACAAGTAATAGTTAATTAGTGAAGGACTCGGGGAGGAATTGGTCTGGGACTGAGGGTCAGTGCAGTGGCCGTCGCAGCGCAGGAGAAAAAAAGCACAGAGCCGAGGAGGAGGAGAAAACAAGGAAAGAAGGTTTGTACCTACCTAGGTTTCATAGTTTTAGCATGTGCAATGATATTGATGATTGATTGCATCTGCAATCATATCTGCATCCTGCAATCATCAGTACAGGCCACTGGCCAGGGCCCTGCTAGCTGCTACATCACTAGTGCAGATTTGCAGAAGCTGCAGGTCTGTTTGATGCAGTGCCAAGCAAGCTAATGCTTCCCTGCAAAGTTTTCAGGGAAGTTTTCAGGGAAGCATTTGCTTGGCACTGCATCAAACAAACCTGCAGCTTCTGCAAATCTGTTTCCTCCTCCTTGGCTCTGGGCTCTGTGCTTTTTCTTCTGTGCTGCGACGACCACTGCACTGACCCCCATTCTCAGACCTGTTCCTCCCTGAGTCATGTGACTGTCCCTGCTCCAGTGCCCCCTCAGTAGAAGAATAATAGTCTGCCATGACTTACTCTATGGCTGCTGGACTGGACTCCACTCAGATTCAGTCAGTCGGCTAGGCTTGGCTGGCTCCTTGGGCAACTTCCAGTTCCTTCTTCCTCCCCCACCATGAGGACCGCGACTCACGCTGATGGCTCTGCACACTTGCACAGAAGCACAGCCCCTCCCTCAGAGATCACTCCGCAGCAGGAAGGGGGCGGCGTCGCGGCCCGGCCGGACGGAATACAGAGACCTGTACAGCCTAGGAGGAGAGACTGCAGCGCAGTCATCAAATAAAAAAAAAGTCTGCGGCGGCCGCGAACACTGCAAGCGCCGCTCGCGGACACCTATGCGATCCCCGCCCACAATGTTAGCAAGCTGTATTTGTGCGGGCAGAAGTCGGGACTCGGGGGAGCTTACTTTTGTGGGGGGGCGGCTTTTGCCTAGGCCAAGACACAGCACTGGTGGTGCCAAGTCATTGCAAGTCAAATAGCCCAAGTCAAAGTCAAGTCGCAAGTCATTAGTGGCAAGTCAAAGTCAAGTCGAGACATTTATTTAATTTTGTCAAGCAAGTCGCAAGTCCTCAAACTGGTGACTCGAGTCAAGTCATGTGACTCGAGTCCCCCACCTCTGGGTGTGTCTATAGTATGCCTGTAAAGTGGCGCGTGTTTCTCGTGTTTAGAAAAGTCCCTGCACAAAATGACATCTCTAAAGGAATAAAAGTAATTTAAAACTGCTTGCTGCTGTAATGTAATGTCAGGTCCTGGCAATATGGATGAAAATTATTGAGAAAAACGGCATGGGTAACCCCCCCCAGCCCATTACCAGGCCTTTTGGGTTATGTATGGATATTAAGGGGGAACCCCGCACCCAAATTTAAAAAAGGCGTGGGGCCCCCAGGACCTACATACTCTGAACAGCAGTATACAGGCGGTACAAACAAGACAGACTGTAGGTTTGTTCTTAAGTTTAATCTGTTTGTAATTTGGAACAGGTACATTTTTTAAGTGTAGCTCCAGCCAAAAAAAAATCTATTTTTAAGCTTTTTGGCTAACATAGAGAAGGGTTATCCTCACCCCTGTAACATTTGTTTTGCTGTCTTTGCCCCTGTTTAGAAGATTTCACCTCACTTTCTGTCCCAATGACAATTGGATTTTGAAAATTTTGGGGTTTTTAGGGAAACATAGATTGGTGATAAAGCATCAGTGGAGACACCTTTTTCCCATATTAACACTTACAGGAGAGAATTTCCCTTCCTAGGGGTAGATTTCCTCTCACTTCCTGTTGTCTCCCTCCGTTTGTAAGTAGGAGTCGTTTGTAAGTCGGATGTTTGAAAGTAGGGGACCGCCTGTATTTACTATATGGCCTGCCCTATATACTCTGCAGAAATTTGGGCCTTAGGTGTTGGTGGTACCAGAACACTGTAAGCCCTCAGTTATGCCCTGTACACACAATAGGGTTTTCTGATGGAAAATGTGTGATAGGACCTTGTTGTTGGAAATTCCAACAGTGTGTAGGCTCCATCACACATTTTCCATCGGAATTTCTGACACACACAGTTTGAGAGCTTGCTATAAAATTTTCCTACAACAAAATACGTTGTCGGAAATTCCGATCGTGTGTACACAAATCCGACGCACAAAGTGCTACGCATGCTCAGAATAAATTAAGAGACGAAAGCTATTGGATACTGCCCCATTTATAGTCCCGACATACGTGTTTTATGTCACCGCATTCAGTACGATCGGATTTTCCGACAACTTTGTGTGACTGTGTGTATGCAAGACAAGTTTGAGCCAACATCCGTCGGAAAAAATCCATGGATTTTGTTCTCAGAATGTCCGATCAATGTCCAACCGTGTGTACAGGGCGTTACTCTTTGTGGGCGCTGGAACGGGCCCTGCTGTGAAATATTATATCAAGAATTGTAACTACATGCCCCTGTTGAACAGGGTCAGAAAAATTGGGCCTTTGGTGGTGTTGCCACAACACTGTAAGCCCTCACAGTTACTCTTGGTGGGCGCAGGAACGGGCCCTGCTGTGAAATATTAGATCAAAAATTGTAATTACACGCCCCTGTTAAACAGGGGCAGAAAAATTGGGCCTTAGGCACTGGTGCTGGTGCCACAACACTACAACCCCTCACAGATACTCTAATTGAGCACAGGAACGAGCCCTGCAGGAAATATTACAGCAAAAATTGTAATTACACGCCCCTGTTAAACAGGGGCAGAAAAATTGGGCTTTAGGCACTGGTGGTGGTGCCCAGAACCAAAAATGTTCATAGAAGCTATCCACATGAACATTGAGGAGGAATAGGATAGTCACTCAGCATAACAGGATAGTCACTCAGCATCAGCATAGGCAGTCTTCAAGGGATTTCACATTCATAAAAATATTAATCGGTTATATCCGCATCAGGTGCTTGGTAGCTTGTGATCCAAGACTGATTCATTTTCATGAAGGTGAGCCGATCAACCGAGTCTGTGGACAGGCGCGCTCTGTGATCGGTTACAAAGCCTCCAGCAGCACTGAATGTGCGTTCAGATATAACGCTGGATGCAGGACAGGCCAGTTGCTCAATTGCATACTGTGCAAGCTCTGGCCAGTGATCCATCCTCAAGACCCAGTAACCCAGTGGATTTTTGGTTGGAAAGGTCTCCAAGTCTGATTTTGCCCCAAGGTATTCCTGCACCATGAAAATCGGACGCTGGCGATGGTTGCTGGAACCGATCAGACCTTGGGGCTGCGGACTAAAAAATTGTTTGAACGCATCAGTCAGACGCCCACCTTCTCCACCAACCTCCCAGGCTCTGGAAACGCATTGCACAAACCTTTCTGCAAGGCCTCCCGAAGATGTTTCATCCTCTGCTCCCTCTGCGAAGGCTGGATAAGTTCCACAACCTTACCCTTGTAACATAGATCAAGAAGGGTTGCCAGCCAGTACTGATCCCTCTCCTTGATACCACGAATCCGAGGGTCCTTTCGCAGGGCCAGGGAGGCCATGCAGCATAGGTTTGCTGAGGCATTCTGTCCGGAGTCCTCTTGGTCACTAAGGACGACATGATCCACAGCCACCTCCTCCAAGCCACGTAAAAGTCCATGGCTTTCTGGGGACTGAAAACAATCCATTGAAGGCTGCTGATGCTGAGTGCCAGGCTCCACCTCCATGCTGACACAATCCTCCTCCTCCTCTTCCTGTGTGATAGGCGGGCCTGCAGGAATACTGTCTAGATAAAGGGGGCCTTGAGAGGTAAGGAAGTCCTCCTCTTCCTCCCTCTGTTCTGCCTCAAGTGCCCTGTCCATTATTCCATGCAGTGTGTGCTCCAACAGGAAGACAAGAGGGACACTATCACTGATGCATGCACTGTCACTGCTCACCATCCTCGTGACCTCCTCAAATGGTGACAGGACAGTGCATGCATCCTTGATCATTAGCCACTGGCGTGGCGAAAAAAAGCCAAGCTCCCCTGACCCTGTCCTGGTGCCATACTCGCACAGGTACTCATTGATGACCCTCTGCTGTGTGTGCAGCCGCTGCAGCATTGCCAACGTTGAGTTCCACCTGGTGGGCATGTCACAGATGAGGCGGTTCTTGGGCAGGTTGCATTCCTTTTAAAGGGCAGCCAGCCGAGCACCGGCATTATATGACCGGCGGAAATGCCCACAGACTTTCCCGGCCTGCCTCAGGAGATCCTGTAAGCCCAGTTACCTGCACAAGAACTGCTGCACCACCAAACTAAGGATGTGAGCCAAACAGGGAACATGGGTCAAGTGTCCCTGTCGGAGGGCGGAGAGGAGGTTGGTGCCATTGTCGCAAACTACCATTCCTGGCTGAAGCTGGCGTGGCGCAACCACCTCTGAACCTGCCCCTGCAGAGCTGCCAGAATCTCTGCCCCAATGTGGCTCCTGTCCCCTAAGCAGACCAACTCAAGCACCGCATGGCATCTTTTTTTGCTTGCATAGCCCCTAGAACACCGATGGAGCACCGCTGGTTCCGAGGACAAATCTGCACAGGAAGAGGCCATAGAGGAAGAAGAGGAGGGGGTGAAGGAGAGAGGTGTGACAGAATCACCACTACCAGCATTTTGGAGGCGTGGTGGCGTGTCAGGAAATGTTCCATCCGCTGGTAATATCTGTCATTTGGCATGCAGTACTGAGGTCTACCAGCAGGTGTCTCCTGGCAGTTTGGAACTGTCAGGAGAGCTTTTCCCTACTGATGTTATGTCATCTTTGGGCCGCAGTACTGGCGTCCACCAGCGGATGGATCCTGGCAGTGTGGAGCAGACAGTACCCCCTACAATCAGGTGTCACTTGAGGCCAATCGCAGGCCTATAAATACCCGGCAAGCACTCACATGTTTGCCTTGGTTTCTTCCTTGCGCCCTGACCTGCTAGCTTGTGATCTGATCCTGATTCTGAACCTGTTCCTGTGCCCTGAACCTGTGATCTGTGTATCTGATCCTGTCTCCCTGTCCCGATCCCTATCCTGTCCCACCTGTTACCTTGCATCCCTGCTTGCAGTCTGATCCATCCATCCTCTCCCTGTCCTGTGTTCCTTACCCCATCTGCTGATCTCCTTGTGTATGACCTTGGCCTGGCTTACGTTTGTCTCTGGAACATCCCCTGTCGATCTGCTGTGTATGACCCTGGCCAGGCTATTGTTTATGATCCTGGTATTTCCCATTTATTGTACTTATCTGTTGTTTGTGGGTCTCTGTCTGTTGGTTGGTTATTGCACTGTGTCATATTGGAGGTGGTTGTACTATATTATTCACTTACTTTAATAAATTATTATATTTTCACTTGTATACATTTTGGTATCCTCTGTCGCAGATCACACGGTTCTGGTCACACCTGTTCATGACATGGCGGAACAAGCTCCAACATTACTACACCCTGTCCTGCATCCTTCCCAGCTGCCAGCAGCGTTACCCAGTGCACCGTGAAAGGTAACGTCCCTGTTGCCTTCCACATGCCGTTAGAGAGCCGGAATGGCCTTCCAAGAGAAAAAATGGCATTTGGGAATCTGCCACTGAGGTACCGCACATTCCACAAATTCTCGAAAGGGGGCAGAGTCTACCAGCTGAAAAAGCAGCAGTTGGAGTGCTAGCAATTTAGCCAAACTAGCATTCAGCCGCCGAGCATGTGGATGACTTAGACTGAATTTCTTTCGATGGTTTAGCAACTGGGGTAGGGAAATTTTGCCTGCTACAATCGGATTTAGGTGTACCGCTAGCAGATTGTCCGCGTGCTTGGGACCCCTAATTCTACACCTTCATTCTTCTCAGTGCAGGTCTCTGAGAGGACTGAAGGTATAGTGGGGTTGGAGATCCCAGCTGATGAGGAGCAAGGAGAGGTCCGCCTTGTTCTTTGGTGTGGGTCTTTTAAGTACTGTTGCCAACGGACTGCATGGGAGCTCCACATATGTCTGGTCAAGCATGTGACAAATTCATCAAAACCACACAAAGTGCGACATGCATATACATTTTCAATAAATCACAAAGTGCATAGGTAGATAAAAAGTGCCCAGTGAACAACATAAATATTAAATTATCATGTAGATTTTTTATAGAGTACATTCAGAAAATCGCCAAAAAAGTGCATATATCAATGTCCAAAAAATGCACATAAAAATGTCCAAGTAAAGTGTCATCCAGCATGCTCATTCAAGTGCTGCAAAAACATGCTCCAGTGTGCCTCGGTGACCCCCCCCCAAAGTGGTTGCGCTCACCTTAGAGTGTGTGACACAGTAACTAGCTGTGTCAAAACACGCTGTGGAGCCACCCCCGGGCTCTATACTGCTAGTTTGGTGCCGATCTCCAGCCTGGATCAATGCAAGGCCAAAAATCATTCAAGATAATAGATATTCATTAGATCCGGTAAGATCAAGTGTTTTTAACGCTAGATCTCACATAATTAGAGACTTATTAAGTGATTAATGAGGGGGGGCTGGCCCCCCCTTATCAAATTTTCGGGCCAAAAATCATTCAGGCTAATAGATATTCGTTAGGTCCGGTAAGATCAAGTGGTTTTAATGTTAGATCTCACATAATTTCAGAGATATTCCACATCAAAATAGAGATATTAGGTGGTACATAAGGATGGGTTGGCCCCCCCACATGCCGATTTCTGACCAAAAATCATTCAGGCTAATAGATATTCGTTAGATCCGGTAAGATCAAGTGGTTTTAACTTTAGATCTCACATAATTTCAGAGATATTCCATAAAAAATAGAGATATTAGGTGGTACAGAAGGTACATCCATCTTCAACCGTCTCTGGATGGTCCCTGGAACCTTCTTTGCATGGTTCTTCAGCGGGTGCCTGTAGTCTCTCCTCACACCTCCGTTCACCTCGCCTCATGGTGATCTCTTCTCAGACCAACAAGCTTAAGTCTTTAGCTAGCCCCCCCTTCTTGCAAAGCAGGCTGGGTTTGGTAGTTCCACCCCCTGTAGAATCAATGGGGCTATATTGTGGGCCGTGGTCCCCTGCTGCTGCTTGATTGGCTCCCTCTCCCTGCTAATAGGGACACAGGAAGAGGAGGGGGAGAAATCCCCCACAGGGACGGACAGGTGTACTCTCCCTCAGTGAGTGCCTGTGTCAGTGTCTATTCAGTCCAGCAGTTGCTGGCAGGAATGGCGGGGGGTGCGGGACCATGGGTGATAGATTAGCCCCCGCTACACACTCCCCCCACCAAAGAACCTTTGGTCCGCCAAAGGAGTTAAAGAGTCTATGACCTATTACATGCTTTACACACGGAAAAAAAAACAGGTTAGTGTGCACAGGAAACCATACAATTTACATCTGCATAAAACCCTGGCAGAGGAACATCCAACCAATTAGCATAGGAGGGGAGGTTAACTGGAATGGCCCAGCTAGATGTGCCAGGGGCTGAGTGTCAGAAACCAAGAAATCAGGTCAAGACAGAAGTACAGTTAAATAACACTTGTTTAATAATAAAAGTAAAAAGAACAAACTTAGTCAAAACATAGCCAAAGTTCAATAACCGGAACGGATAGTCAGCCAAGCCAGAAGTCAGGGATCAATGTAGTGGAACAGCAAGCAGGATCTGGAGCCAGAAGGGATGTCAGCAAAGCAAGTCTTGAACAGGATCGCAGGAGATTGTTTCTGTGATGTTGGCGAAGGCAGAGATCCTCTGGACTGGACGGCTTAAGTAGGCAGGACTGACGAGCAGGATATCATCAACAGCTGAGTAACTGTGGAGAGATAGGAGCTGGCAATTATCCGACAGCTAAGTGGCCAGCTCAGAGAAGGAAGGGCTGAGCCCAGCCCTGACAGTGAGTTGGGATTGTCCACCACCAAATCTGCGGTGGAAGGGTCAGTTTCTTCAAGAGTACTTTTTGCAATGAGAACGACCTCCTCAGAGCTTTCACCCAAAGTATCATATGTTAGTCTTTTGGGCGGGTGAATAACCCTTCGCTCTCGCTGTTCTTTAGGTTCTGGGGTTACAGGCACACTGGTCTCTTCTTCTTCCTGCATATCAGCTTCCTCAATGAAGGATGGAAAATCTTAGGGGTCTCTTGTCAGCAGGGAAGATTGAGGGTCTTCCAACTCTTCAAAAGGTGGACTTTGAGGTACAAACTCAGGAGCCTCTGGCCTGAGAGTCACCTCAGTCATCTTGGGAGGAGAAGAAAGGGGGTGGGGGTGGGTGGCAGGCCCTGGCATTTGAGATGGCCACAGACAATCTTTCTCTTCATCCTCGCTGTTTTCATCTTCAGCAAGGGGTACAGAGTGAAATCTAATCACTGGCTGGGATCTTTCAGAGGCCGTGGGTGTGGACTGTAAATATGGCTGTGGTGGCACATGAACTGCTTCTGACAGAGGCAACAGATGATTGTGATGCTAAGTCTTCAGCAGGCCTGTGCATCCCTCTGGCCAGATTTGATATACTGGGTGTCTGGGCAGATGCTTGCAAACGACATAGGTTAGCCAACTTGTGCTTTCCAGGGACACCCAGGTTTCTCAGCAGTACCTTGTCATCCAGCTGTAGGTCCTGCACTTGTACCCTAAGGTCAAAGTTTATTTTGTTTCTCTGTCCTCAGGCATATGAGGCAGCTTGAGCCTTATCAAAAGTGGTTTTCGGACATCTCTGCAGGCGATCCACATACCCTCTGTGGAAAGTTGCTAAAGTATGGTCGATGGATGTCTCGAAGGCCAAGTCTACTGGCAGCCAGGCCTGCGGTCCGAACATCAAACTATAGGGAGAGTAACCTGTGGCATCATTGGCGGTGCTGTTATAAGCATGCACAATAGCCACTATATGCTTGCTCCAGTGCTGCTTTTGTTCTGAACTTAGAGTTCCAAATATATCCAGGAGGGTTCAGTTGAATGTCTCTGGTTGAGGATCCCCTTGAGGATAAGGGGTGGTTTTAGACTTCCTGATGCCCAACAGGTCTGAAAGTCTCTTGATGAGACTACTCTTGAAATCTCTCCCCTGATCAGAGTGGATGCGTTGGGACAGACCATAGTGCACAAAGAATTTCTCAGCGAAGATCTTGGCCACCATGGATGCTTGTTGGTCCCTCGTGGAAAACGCCTGGGCATACCGAGTGAAATGGTCAGTCACTACCAGGATATTTCCCTGCCCGCTCAGATCAGGCTCCAAGCACAGAATGTCAATGCACACCAGCTCCATGGGTCCTGGACTCTGAAGATGGTCCATTGGGGCAGCTCGAGAGGTAAAGTCTTCCTTTGGATACATCTCTGGATACATCTGATGCAGGAATGGCAATAGTCCTCAACTTCAGCCTGCATGCAGGGCCAGTAGAACTGGTCCCTCACCAGAAGAAAAGTCCTTTTGGTCCCTAGGTGGCCATGGTTGTCAAGTAGGTGTCAAGGCTGGGCTCAGCCCTTCCATCTCTGAGCTGGCCGCTCAGCTGTCAGCTAATTGCCAGTTCCCATTTCTCTCCACAGTTACCCAGCAAGTCGTCCAGCTTACTTGATCTCTGCCTTCACCTTTGTCAACATCACAGAGTCTTTCTCCTGCATTCCTGTTGAAGACTTGCTAGGCTGACGTTCCTTCTGGCTCCTGATCCTGCTTGCTGTACTACTACGTTTATCTCTGGCTCTCTGACATTTGCTTGGCTGACTACCTGATCTGGTTACTGAACTCTGCCTTGTTTTGACTATGCTTACTCTGTTTACCTTATTATTATTATTATTATTATTATTAAACAAGTGTGATTTAACTATACTTCTGTCTCAGTCTGATTCATGGTTCCTGACAGTAGGGCAGTTAATACCGTCTCCGTATGTTTTTAAGGTAGGAATAGCTGCCATTTTTCTTCAGAATCGTCAGAGGGGCCCCTTCGGTAGACCAACCATCTGTGCACCTGAAACCGATCCCACTCTCGGTGCAGCAGATGGGTTTCCTTCGGGGAGTCAGTGAGGAGCAAGTCAGGGCATTGGCTCTCCAAGGCCTTGAATGCCAAGCTACAGGGAGGGTCCTCCAACTGGTCCCTCCACAGGTCTTTGACAGCTTGGGCAGACCTTCATCCCCGACTTGGGCGACATTGCAATAACATCTGGGGACACCAACGGCTGACTCTACAACCTCTTCGGTCCTGGATCCTACTCCAGGTTGATGTTCTGCTCCTTGACATAAGGCTCGTATCCTTCAGGTGTCAGTTGGGTCTATTCTTCTGGAGGGTCTCTGGAACAATGGGGCATCAGCGTTTTGTTTTCTGACCCCAGTCGATACTTCAGGCTGAAAATAAACCCTGAGAGAGCAGCCAACCATCTGTGACCCGTGGCGTCCAACTTGGTGGAAGTGAGGATGTAGGCGAGAGCATTGTTGTCGGTCTTGATCACGAACTCCG
Organism: Lithobates clamitans; assembly: GCA_037952925.1. Lineage (NCBI taxonomy): Eukaryota > Metazoa > Chordata > Amphibia > Anura > Ranidae > Lithobates > Lithobates clamitans. The sequence continues at coordinate 3,150,260 of JBBGZY010000082.1, forward strand.
CTCCATACAGTTAATTCCTCAGCTTATCCACCCACTTCAAGGCCAGGAACTCAAGTTTGTGCATGGGATAGTTCTTCTCGGCAGGGGCCAAGTTCCGACTCACGTAGGCAACAGGCCGTAGATGGCAGTCATGCTCTTGATATAGCACCCCACCTAACCCATCTCGACTGGCATCAAAGTGTAGCTCGTATGGCTTGGTTGGATCTTCATAGGCCACAACTGAAGCAGTTGTTAGGCTTCACTTCAGCTCCCTAAAACCTCTTCACACTTCAGAGTCAATTGTTCCTGAATTAACTCTCTAGGTTTTCTGGGCCCTCCAGCTGGTCTGACAGGCTTCGCCAGATCAGGGTCAGCGTCTTGGCGAATCCCTCGACAAATCTTCTGTAATAAGAGCATAATCCCAGAAATGACCTAAGCTCAGTCACGTTGGTAGGCCTCGGCCAGGAGGTCAGTGGCTACTTCATCAGCAGACACAATGTGACCAAGGTAGTTGACCAAGGGTTGATAAAACTGGCACTTTTCCAGAGACAGCTTAACCCCCTCACCATGGAGTCTCTTAAGGACCTTCTGCAGAAACTCTACGTGCTCTTCCAGGGTCTTGCTGAAAACGATGATGTCGTCTAAGTATACCAACACCTCGATCAGTTTTATGTCACCCACGGTCTTCTCCATTAGCCTTTGGAAGGTGGCTGGGGCACCAGAGAGGCCTTGATGCATACAGTCAAATCCAAACATCCCCTGCGGGGTAATGAAAATGGTCTTCTCCCGATCCTCAGGGTGCATGGGGATTTGGTAATACCCACTCTTCAAATCCAGCATGCTGAACCACTTCGCTCCTGACAGGCTCTGCAAGTCATCTTATATCCTTGGGGTGGTATATTGATCGGGAATGGTCCTTCAGTTCAGCGTCCGGTAGTCAATACCCATCCTCAGTGACCCATTCTTCTTCCGTACCACCACTATTGGGGAAGCGTATAAACTCTGGGACTCTCGGATGATACCTGCCCTCTTCAACTCTGCCAGTTGTTTATGCAGATCCTCCAAGTCCCCTAAAGTAATCCATCAAACGCTTTCCCTGAACGGCTTATGCACTCGAAGAGATGGATCTGGTATTGGGCACTTTTTGTACACCCCACATCAAATTCCCTCTTGGAGGATGCAGCCTGCCATCTCAGGAGCTGAGTCTTGGCCCTTTCCTTCCATTCAGGCAAAAGGGGAGTATTTTTCGGATAGAGCCCCTCCACAGAGATCCCATCCTTTGCTCCCCCCACCAAATCAGACGGTCAGGACTGGGGTGGCCAGATTCACTTGTCCCAGCAACATCTGAGCCGGCATCTTCACTGGCGAGGCCGTTATGTTGCGGACACTAACCAAGATCTTCCCATGACTTCTTTACAACCCTTTTTTTGAAACCACCTTGGGAATTATCTGCACTCCCATGTCTTCTCTCTGTCCGTCTGATTGAAGGACAATGAAAGGGCCTGCTTGCTTCCAATTTAGCTTGACAGATACTCGTAAATAGGCCACTTTACCAGGCTGTAACACCTTCTCACACTTGTCCAAGCGCCAGATCTTTCTCTTCTGTTTTTGTACCAGGTGCTGGTAGGCTTGTCTCAGCATGGGGTGCAAACTTGTAGATGAAGTGCCCGGCTCCAGAACAAGAGATGTCAACAGCGTTCTGACAAGATCAGTATTGGTCCCTATGATGAGAGAACTCTTACTGGCCCCTGGTGGGCGAGGACAGACCACTGCCTGAGTTTCAAAAGTCTCGGCTTTCCCAGCCATGGAGGGATCGAAGGTCAGGTTGACCGGTAGATGGCCATCATAGGGGAAGTTCTGAGTCACAATGCCCCATATCTGTTACTCTTCCAACTTCTGCAAAGGCAGGTGCTTGAGGTGCCCGTCATAGAAGTCTCTGTAGAGAAGGGTCACTTAAGCTCCAGTATCCAGAAGGGCCTTGGTTTAGACTCCCTTTACTTGGATGGGAACAACAGGAGAAGGTCCCACCAGCTTGTCAGGGAGCATGGAGGAAGTGGTGGTTTGTATCCGCGCTCCTCTCTGCGAGGTTCTGATTGGGCATAAGTCTGCGCTAAGTTCTGGGACTCTGGTGTGCATTGACTCTCCGACACCAGGCAGTATTTGTCAAAAGAAACAGGACACTGGGTTGCTTGGAGGCAACAACGGGGGGCCCTCTGCAAGGGTTTGGACTTTCGCTGCTGTCTCTTCGGGTCATTGGTTTTGAGCCAGCTACCGTAGATGGGCACCCGGTTGGCTCCTTCACCAGAGCCCTCCGAAGTTTCCCTCCTGGCTTCTGGCACTGTGCTTCAGGCTTCAATGGGCTTGGACACACCTGTTGATGTCCCACATAATTTCAGCATACCTCGGTATGCTCAATGGCACTCCTCACTGGTACACGTGAAAATGCCCATCACCGCCTCCAATATAGACACTAGTATGGATATGCGTGCATCGCTACCAAATATTCATAATATCCCTGTAATTATGGATAATCAAACATTAAAATCACTTGATCTTACCGGATCTAATGAATATCAATTAGCTGGGGTGATTTTTTTTGGCCAGAAAATTTGATAGGAGGGAGCCAGCCTCCCTCAATCATTTAAGTCTCTAATTATGTGAGATCTAACGTTAAAACCACTTGATTTTACCAGATCTAACGAATATCTATTAGCCTGAATGATTTTTGACCAGAAAATTTGATAAGGGGGGGCTAACCCGTCCATATGTACCACCTAATATCTCTATTTTGATGTGGAATATCTCTGAAATGATGAGATCTGACGTTAAAACCACTTGATCTTACCGGATCTAACAAATTGCTTCCAAAATAGCTAACTGTTTGGTCAATTTTTTGATAGCAAATAACTGTTAATATTGCTTCTTCTGTGTGAGATCTAACGCAAACAACGGTTGATCTAACCTGATCGAACAAAGATCTAACAAACTGCATAAGATTTTTTCAAAAAATTTGATATGGGGAGGCTAACCCAGCAGAGGTCTGTTTGCATATGTTAAGGGAAAAGTGGCATGCATAGTGCATACAATCCTCTCACCTCTCTACAGCCAAGGAAGTTCCCCTCACTTACTCACTCACGCCACGCTGGAGCTGTCCCTGGAGAAGATAGAGGGAGGAGGTGGGTGGAGCCAACATTCACACACTAGGCGTGGAGGAGGAAGAAGTTAAATCCTCCGCTCGCTCCACTCTGAAAGCTCGGACCTCCCTCTCCTCCTCCTTGGCTCTGACATGACATCACTGGTTGCTACACGCCAGGCGGGCAGGCGTTAGCAACCAGTGAGAGTCCAGGCCAGAAGCGTGGCCGTTCAACAACACCGGCGCTGCTGCTGATTCTAAACAGTGAGAGAGACACTCGGCAGTCAGTAATATTTCTCGGGGGGAGCAATTGCCCCGTTGCCCCCCCCTGGATCCGCCCCTGCCCGCCCCCTGCCAGCCCATTTACTGGGGATTGGCTGGGGCCCTCATCAATACCCCAGGCAGCTCTTTCTAAACTTAACCCTCTACTTCTGGAAGATTCTCCAAGGTTCCAGAGAGCAAGGGGAGTTACCAGAGATGCTTCCTGCTGAGTCATCCAGCCTCCCTGAGTCGCTCAGCCTTGACCCAGATTCAACCCAGACCTGGTTCTCAGCCAGGCCAAATTTTTCCACACTAACATCTAACCTAGTCTAGCAAACTAGAGGGTGCTACATATGTTAGGGTTTACAGCCACTTGCCTACTGGGCACTTTTACCCCCTTCCTGTCCAGGCCAATTTTCAGCGCTGTTACACTTTGAATGACAATTGCGCAATAATGCTACACTCTACCCACATGATTTTTTCACACAAATAAAGCATTATTTTGGTGGTATTTAATCACAACTAAGGTTTTTTTTTTTTTGCTAAATAAACAAAAAGACCAAAAATTTTGGAAAAAAAAATTAATTTTTTTTTTCAGAGTTTGTTATAAACTTTAGCAAATGGGTAATTTTTCTCCTTCACTGATGAGGATGCACTGATGAGGCAGGACTGATGGGCACTGATAGGCTGCACTGATGGGCAATGATGAGGCGGCATTGATGGGCACTGATAGGCTTTAGGGATAGGTGAACGGTTCGGCCCGAGCATAAGTTTGGGCCGAACATTGGCTTGTTAGCCCGTTCAACACCCGAATTATCAGGGTGTTCGACCGTTTGCTCGGCCAGCTGAATGACCACAATGCACTGCACCACCGCACAGTGCATTGGAAGCCTTGATTGGCTGAAGCAATCAAAGCTTTGCCCAATCAGGGCACAAAGCACTGTCAGAGAAATGATTGGAGAAAGTAATGATGACTATCAAATCATTGCTCATTGCTCTTTGTCTCGCCCCACACTATAAATGTATTCTTTAAATAGCAGCCATTTGTAGTGCAATATCGGTATGGAGAGAGATAGAACAGGGCTCTGGTCAGTGCTATTAGACAGTTAGTATGCTATTCTGATTCTATTGTCAGTGTAGAATATCAGTTTAGTGTAAATCTAGTGATAGTTCAGTCAGTGTGAGTGTAGTGACCATTCATTTTTACATTAGTGTCAGTTTATTTTGTCAGGGCAGGTTCAACGCAGTATAGATTTGTGTGCTACTGCATGTGTTAACGCAGTATATTTCAGTGTGTTACTGCGCATTTAACGAAGTTCATTTCAGTGTGTTAGTGCACATTTAATACAGTATATTTTGATGCATTACTGCATGTTTAACACAGTATATTTCTGTGCGTTAGTGCACATTTAAGGTAGTACATTTTAGTGCGCTACTGCACGTTTAACACAGTATATTGCAGTGCATCATTTTGTTAATAACCCCCGCTCCCCATCATGTCTGGGAGGTCAACAAGGAGAGGCAGCCATTCCCATGGCACTGTGAGGGGGCCAGCAGCGTATGTGTCTACAGGCAAAGGTAGATGTGAGCAGGCATAATTTCCTCTGTATTTAGTGTTGTTGCCCATGCTATCCAGCCACAGCATGCAAAGGAGGTGGTGGACTGGCTTATTAAACCATCCTCATCATCCTCCATTACCCAAGCAGAGACTAGTGCGTAGTCCACTGCAGCTGCCAGAGTGCTAAATCTGCATCCTTGTCCACAGCTATTCCTGCCATAGCCTCAGCATCAGGCATGGAGGAGTCAGCTGAGTTATTTGAACACAGCATTAGCCACTTGCTCCTTGAAGATGTACACCAATTACTTGATTCAGATTTTGGTTCTAAGGTTGAGGAAGGTAGGAACATGAGCCTACAGAGAGGGGAGAGTACTGGTACACAAATTGGCAGCCATGTTCTCCCAGCCGCAGCATATTGCCAAGTTGTCTCCAGTGGTAATGAGGATTTAGGTGATGATGAGGTCACTGACGCGACTTGGGTGCTAGATAGAGCAAAAGGGGAAAGTGAGGATGAAGCACAACCCCAACGAGGAAGCCATCATGGAAGAGTATATTCCATCACATTGTGCAGCTGTTATCTCCCAGCCCACTTCCCACAGCTCAGCCGTCTGGGCCTTTTTTAAGCACGTATGCAGCCGATTGCATAGTTGCAATTTGCAAACTTTGTCTCAAGCACATCAAGCGTGGCAAAAACACCTGCCAATTGGGAAACACGTGCTTGACAATGCATTTAACCTGCCACTACTCAGCCCATTGGCAAAAGCACCTGAAAGCCACACAAAGGGACGCATTTCTGTTCTTCCTCCTTACCCATCTCAGCCTACCCCCGCTATACCTCATGACCTCTCAGCAGCCTCTACTGACAGGGATGATAATATAGCACAGGGTGTCCCAGGTCCTTGCAGCATATCTGCCAGTAGCACACCACCAGCTGTAGACTATAGCTGGCAAATTTCTCTGCCCCATCTGCTGCAGCGAAAAAAAGAGTCACTGCCACCCACATGCCCAGCATCTAAATGTAAGCTTGTCAAAGCTGCTGGCTTTACAACTTCTGCCTTTCTGTCTGGGGTATTCTGTCCCTGTCCGTGAATTTGCAGAATGTGCTGTACCACAATTGCAGGTTCCCAGTCACTATTTCTTTTCATGCAAGGCCATTCCAGCTCTGTACCATCACGTGGAAGGCAATGTTGTGGCATCGTTGGGCAAGGCAGTCAGCCGCAAAGACCACATTACTGCTGACACATGGTCCATCAAGCATGATCAGGGACGATATATTTTGTTTACAGCACACTGAGTAACTCTGCTTGCAACTCGGAAGGATGCAGGACAGGGCTCGGTGCTGCAGCTTGTTGTGCCACCACGTCTCTGTATAGATAGTAGTGATGATGCAAGATTTGTCAGCTCTACCACCTCCTCCTGCTCCATGCCCTCCTCTGCTAAATTGTCCTATGAAACACAAGTACCCCCTAAGAGTTCAAGGGGCTTTTCAATGGGTCAGGCTAAAAGGTGCCATGCAGTGGTTCAGTTAGTGTGTCTAGGGGACAGGAACCACAACGGAGCAGAGATTCTTGCAACTCTGCAGGGGCAGGCCCAGAGGTGGTTCATGCAATGCCACGCCAGCTGGAGCCAGGAATGGTGGTTTGCGATAAGGGCACAAACCTCCTGTCCGCCCTTAGACAGGGAAAGTTGACACATGTGCCATGCCTGGCAAATTTCCTCAATTTGGTGGTGCAGCCTTTAACCATTTCAATACCAGGCACTTTTGCCCCTTCCTGCCCAGGACAATTTTCAGCTTTCAGTGCTGTCGCACTTTGAATGACAATTGCGCGGTCATGCTACACTGTAGCCAAACTAAATTTTTAGCATTTTCTTCCCACAAATAGAGCTTTCTTTTGGTGATATTTGATCACCACTGGGGTTTTTTTTTTTTGCTAAACTAAAAAAGAGCGACATTTAAAAAAAAAAAAGTTTTTCTTTGTTTTGGTTATAAATTTTGTTTTCTTCTTCACTGACGGACACTGATGAGGCGACACTGATGGGCACACTAATAAGGTGGCACTGATATGTAGAATTGATGGGCACTGATGGGCACCAATAGGTGGCACTGATAGGCCGCACTGACAGGCGGCTGTGATGGGCACTGACAGGCGGCACTGATAGGCGGTACTGATGAGGTTCTGACAGGTGTTGCTGTAGAGCACTGATTGGCAATGTGATGGGCACTGACTGGCACTGTTGTGGGCACTAATTGGCACTTTATTGGGCACTGACAGGCGATCCTGAGGGGGCACTGACTAGCAGCTGATGGGAAACTTTTTTGGCAGCTGTGGTGGCACATCTGACAGGGAGAGCTGCCGATCGGCTCTCCCTGTCAGCCCGAACTGAGGAATGCCGTTTCCCGGCACTTCCTAGTTCATGCGATGATCCGCTGTGATTGGTCACAGCTGATCACGTGGTAAGAAGCCTGTGTCACAGGCCTCTTACCAAGATCCGAGATGCGGTGTGTCAGACTGACAGGCTGCATTCGCGATCGCCACGCTGCATGCCCCCCGTGGGCGCACCGGCATGTTATCCTGCTGGACGCCGTATGACGCCCAGTCAGGATACCGGAACCACTTCCCGGCTGTCATTCTGCTATAGGCCGGCGGGAAGTGGTTAAATAGCTACCCAGGTTTGGAAGATCTGCTAAAGCAGGCCAGAAGAGTCGTTAGCCATTTCAGGCGGTGATACACAGCCAGTGCTCAGTTGGCTGAAATTCAGTGGGAATTCCACCTGCCCGTAAACAGCCTGATTTGTGACATGACTACCAGGTGAAACTTGACTTTGGCAATGCTGCATCGGCTGCACATGCAGCAGAGGGCCGTCAATGAGTGCCTATGTGAGTATGGTACCACGCTTTTTTCCCCACGCCAATGGCTGCTGATAAAGGATGCATGCACTGTACTGTCACTATTTGAGGAGGCTCAGGGATGGTGAGCCATGGCAATGCATGCATCAGTGACACAATCCCTGTTTTCCTGCTGGAGAAGACTCTGCGTAGCAATAAGGACAGGGCACTCTAGGCAGAGCAGCGGGAGGAAGAGAAGTACTTCCTTTCCTCTCAAGGTCCACTTTTTGCAGACATCATTCTTCCTATGCCACAGAACACACAAGAGGAGAGGGAGGAGAGGATTCTGGCAGTTTTGGAGGCATTGAAGCAAAGGAAAACATGCGTCAAACCTTTAAGAGATGGTTCTCCATCCCCAGAACCCTTGGGGGCAGTATGTGGGTGGGAGGAGGCAGGTCCAGATACTGTAATCCTCAGTGACCCCAAGGAGTCTGTTTCTCATGCCTCCACAAACTTGCGGTGCATGGGCTCCCTCATGCTTCAAAGCCTGCGAAAAGACCCAAGAATACGTGGCATCAAGGAGAAGGATCACTATTGGTTGGCAACCCTCATTGACCACTGTTACAAGGGGAAAGTCTCAGAACTCATCCCATCCCCACCTCAAAGAAGAGTTTGTCTAACACTTTTCCCTACTCTGGTAGGTTACAGTGTCATGGAAAATGCATTTTTGAAGCTTCTGTTGGTCAAGAGGAGAGGTGGATAAGGGGGCCGCTTAAGTGATGCATTTCAGAATTTTTTTGTCCCCGCCACCCAGGGCTGTTAGCTTCCACATCCCATCAGCAGCATCTGCATTATATGGTGGAGAGCTTTCCAGTTGACGATCCACTGGGTTACTGGGTCATGAGAATAGACCACTGGCCAGAACTTGCCCAGTATGCAATTGAGCTCCTGGGCTGCCCTGCAGCCAGCGTGCTTTCTGAACGGGCATTCAGTGCTGCTGGAGGTATTGTTACTGACAAAAGAACGCGTCTGTCCAGACTCCATGGACTGTCTGACATTTATCAAAATGAATCAGTCCTGGATTACCAGCAACTATGAAGCCCATAATTCTGATGTCGCTGATTAAATGTTTTTGGGATGTGGAATTTCTGCAAGACGTCTAGGCTGCCTAGCATTGTGGGTGTTAATTTCATCTGGTAGATTTTTTTTGGTCTAGGTTTCATGGGCACAACACCCAAAGACCATCTTTTCTGCACCTGTTTGACAGGTGCATATTATTTACATTTTTGACAGCAAGGCAATTCATGCTTTCATGAAGAGTACAGTTGTGCACATAATTTTACATACCCTGGCAGAATTTAGGATTTCTTGGCCATTTTTCAGAGAATATGAATGATAACACAAAACAATTCTTTCACTCATGGTTAGTGTTTGGCTGAAGCCATTTATCAGTAAACTGTGTTTACTCTTTTTAAATCATAATGACAACAGAAACTACACAAATGACCCTGATCAAAAGTTTACATACCCTGGTATATAACGATATCCAAGGAATTGAGAATGCCAATCAGCAGTGTTCAAACGCTAATCAAGAAGTGGAAAATGAGTGGTTCTGTTGAAACCAAACCACAGTCAGCTAGACCAACTAAAATTTCAGCCACAACTGCCAGGAAAAATTGTTTGGGATGCAAAGAAAAACCCACAAAGTTCAGGTGAAATACAGGACTCTCTGAAAACATGTGGTGTGGCTGTTTCAAGATGCACAATAAGGAGGCACTTGAAGAAAGATGGGCTACATGGTCGAGTCGCCAGAAGAAAGCCATTACTACGCAAATGCCACAAAGTATTCCGCTTACAATACGCCAAACAGCACAGAGACAAGCCTCAAAGCTTCTGGCACAAAGTCATTTGGCTTTTTGGCCACAACCACAAACACTTCATTTGGAGAGGAGTCAGCAAGGTCTTTGATGAAAAGGCCACCATTCCTACTGTGAAACATGGAGGTGGATCGCTGATGTTTTGGGGATGTGTGAGCTAAAAAGGCACAGGAAATTTGGTCAAAATTGTTGGCAATATAAATGCAGTATATTATCAAAAAATACTGGAGGAACATTTGCATTCTTCAGCCAGGAAGCTGTGCATGGGACGTACTTGGACATTCCAACATGACAATGATCCAAAACAGAAGGCCAAGTTGACCTGTCATTGGCTACAGCAGAATAAAGTGAAGGTTCTGGAGTGTCCATCTGTTTTCTGAGCTCAATATCATTGAGCCACTCTGGGGAGATCTCAAACCTGCCGTTCCTGCAAGACAGCCCAAGAATTTACAGGAACTAGAGGATTTTTGCCAAGAGGAATGGGGAGCTTTACCATCTGAGAAGATAAAGAGCCTTTTCCACAAATACCAGAAAAGACTTCAAGCTGTCATTGATGTTAAAGGGGGCAATACACAGTATTAAGAACTGGGGTATGTAAACTTTTGATCAGGGTAATGTATGTTGCCATTATGATTTAAAAAGAGTAAACACAGTTGATTTGATAAAAAATGGCTTCAGCCAAACACTAACCATGAATGAAAGAAAAGTTTTTGTGTTATCACTCATATCCTCTGAAAAATGGCCAAGAAATCCTAAATTCTGCCAGGGTATGTAAACATATGAGCACAACTGTACCTCTATAGGGTTATGGTGTGAAGGCGACACCCAAAGACCAAATTTTTCTGCACCTGTTGTTATTTTTATCCAAAGTCTGCGGTACAGACACCAGAATTTATCCAAAAAATCTCTAATCTTGTTCCCAGTGCACTACATTGTGGCCTCATCATACCCAAGCTACCCAAGCTGTTATTTACAAAATAAAGAAAGCTTGCAGGGACAATGCCATTTTTTTTTTTTTTTTGGCTTTATAAATGCAATTATTGGGGGGCGTGGCTTGAGGGTAGTCTGAATAGGACGTGTTTGTGGAGAGCTCCTGCCATCCTGTTATACATCCTTGGCATCCCTTCTCCAGCGGACCCATTTTGTTCCCTCCACAGCACTCAGGGCTCACCAGATGGCCCGGCGCACCGCTCGAGGCCGACATCATGGTGCTTCTCCGTGTCTGCAGCCGCCTGAAAGACCGTGGCTCCAGGAGCGGCAGCCATCTTGCTCCACCGGGCGGCAGTACCAGCGCGCACTCCTAGCTTTCCTGATCACCCTGCGCCTGACTCTTTCCTACACAGCCACCAGAGTTCACCTACCTGCTAACCGCCACCTGCAGCACTCAGTGACACTCCTTCACAGCAGCCTGTAGGAGAAATATCAGATCCGGCCCTGTGAGCGGTGGCGATCTTGACTCCTCTAAGCTTGATCCAAGCCACCCCTGGAAGCCAGAGCACACTAGCCAGTCAGGCCAAGACCGCCAGCAGCGGATAGCTATTTTCATCTGTGGCATGAGTTAGTACCGCAGCCCTAGTCCTAGCTCCAGAGCCACATGTAGTGGCCATCTTGCTCCACCCGGCTACAGTGTCCACAATCAGTCCTGATCTCCTTGCCCCCTCTGCACTCGGCTGACTCCCTACACTGCCACCGGAGTTATCCAACCTGTCAAACAGCCACCTGCAGCTTCCATAGAAGCATTCCTCTGCTTCTACAACCGCGTGACAGACAACTCACAGCGTAGCTCTGGCTCCCTTGCCTGTTAAATTACCACCCGACGAGGAGCATGGCTGTCTACCGGGATGTAAGAAAGCCGTTTGCCTGAATTCCGTCTGTCCCGCTCTTATCCTAGCCTGATCCTGCTGACCCAATCACCCCTGTGGGAACCCACCAGCCTTCTTACCCTCCTGAGACCACCGGGAACACCTTAGGATGGGGAAAGCCCTGCGCTGGAGGATATTGCTGAATTCCCGCCACTTCTCTCTCCATGTGAGCCGTAACAAAATGGCGCCAGCCAGCCTCATGGAAGGGATCACAGCAAGCCCTCCTCTTCATCCACGGCAGCGCAACACAAACCAGGGAAGTGTGAGTCACAAACCCCCCCTGCTTCTAGCCCTGATGACCCCCTGCTGCTCTCACAGCCTGAGGACACAGCACCTCTCTCCACCAGCGCTAACCAGGCTGAGACAGGCCCTGCAGAACCCACGCTGACGCAGATCATGGAGGCTATTCAGCACAACCATGCTTCCCTCACCACTCAGACGCTATCAGATCAGATCTGTCCTTCCTGAAACAAGATGTGCATAATCTCCGCCATAGAGTGATCTATGCAGAACAACGCATAGGAGATTTGGAGGATGATACCCGTCCTTTGCAGGCCTCTGTTAGAGAATTATGCCAAACCCAAGACTATACCACCGATAAGTTAACAGATATGGAGGACTGCTTGAGGCGTAATAATCTGCTTTTTTTGGGCTTTCCGGAGCGTTCGGAAGGTAGGCCCCTGAGGCTTTCATGGAGCGGTGGTTAACATCTACTTTTGGTGCCTCCACTATTTGCCATAGAACGAGCGCATAGAGTTCCCCTGCACCCTCTACCTATTGGGGCACCCCCACGTGCTATGCTCATCAAACTGCTGCACTTCAGGGACAGGAAAGCAGTTCTCAGGGCCGCCCGCACAAAGGGCCGCATATCCTTCAATGGCGACGGGATTACTATCTTTCTCGATTTCTCAGTGGCTACGCAGAAACAGAGGGCTACTTTCCTGGCCATTAAAAGGAGACTACAAGATCTCCAACTACTCTATGATATGCTATACCCTGCACGACTGAGGGCCATCCATAAAGAAAGGCCTACTTCTTCACAGATCCAAAAGAAGCGGACTGAAGATGAAAACAAACTGTGCAGCTTGTCCTTGCCTTTAGGTGTAGGCCATTTTACGTACCTCATGAAGCCTGATTGAATAATGCCTAGGACGTTGTTAAAGGCCTAGCTGTTACTGTTCACCTTCACCATCCCATGAGCCAGCTCCCAAACGCTGAGCTTAAAGCTACTGCATCAGGGAGAGAAATCGCATAAAAGGGAGTATGAATCAAAAACAGAGCTTACTCCTGTGATGGTGAAGCTGAACTTTTCTAAGAGACACCTAGCTGGTAATGTCCTAGAAGTTTTCCAGTCAGGCTATAGGAGGTATGTAAATGGCCTACACCAATAGCAAGGGCATTATTCAACTTGCTTCCCCACTCACAGCTGAGTGGGGAAAAAAAAAAAGCTGAAAAAATCCTCCAAAATCCACACCAGACCCTTATCCGGGCATGCAGCCTGGCAAGTTAATAAAAGGGAGGACAAGCTAGCGCCCCCCCTCCGAACCATACCAGGCCATATGCCCTCAACATGGGGGTTGGATGCTTTGCGACCAGGGCCTCATCCCCACAACCATGGCCAGTAGTTGTGGGGGGATCTGTGGGCAGGGGGCTAATCGGAATCTAGAAGCCACCTTTAAGAACGGGGCCCCCAGATCCTGCCCCCCACATGTGAATGAGTATTGGGTACATCATACTCTTACCCATTCACCAAAAAAGTGTCACATGGTAATAAAAACAGTTTTTGACAAAAAACAGCTTTTATTAAAAAATAAGAAATAAAATATAGTGTGCCACCGCCTGCCGGACCCGAAAAAGGAAAAAAAATATGCCCCCGCCGTCAGTGAAGGTTGGCTGCCTACTGACATTTCTTATATAGGTAAGGGGTGGGGCCATCTGGGTACGTCACCTGGTGGCCCGGCCCCTTGTGAAGTCAGACTGGTGGGTCGGTGACATCCAAAGGGGGTGGGGCTACCAGGTGACGTAGCCAGATGGTCCTGCCCCTTACCTATATAAGAATTGTCAGCCTGCAGTGGGCAGCCAGCCTTCACCAATAGTGGGAGCGTGCTTTTTTTTTTGGGTCCGGTGGGCGGCGTGATTGGCGACTGATTTCCATCGGGGGACACTATTTTATTTTTATAATAAAAGAATTGTCAAAAACTGTGTGTGTGTTTTTATTACCTTGTGACACTTTTTTTGGTGAATGGGGGAGGGGAGGCAGGATCTGGGGGCCCCCTTCTTACAGGGGGCTTCCAAATTCTGATTAGCCCCCTGCCCGAAGACCGCCACAAACAGGAGCCATTGTTGTGGGGATGAGGCCCTTGCTCGCTCGTCGTCCCCCCCCCTTTCCTGACCTGCGGCTGCATGCTCTGATAAGGGTCTAGTATGAATCTTAGGGGGGGTACCACCCTGTTTTTTGTTTTTTTTTACTTTGGCATGGGGTTTCCCTTAAAATCCATACCAGACCCCCACGCCATTTTTGTTTTTCATACTTTTTAATTGTTGGCTTTTTTAAATTAATTACAATCAGCTGTCAGTGGGAAGCCCGCTGACAGCTGATGAGTCATCGGTTGTTAAGGACGTGGCGGCCGGCTTCCTGGTCCACTCCTTAACAACCAGCTCAATGCGGTAATTACCACTAATCTGAACAAATACCGCATTCAGCATTTATCTCCAAATTCTTAGTGTATTGAACACTTGCACAATCGTTACCGCATACCAGGGGCGGACTGACCATTGAGCCCCTCGGGCACTGCCCATGGGCCCTGGGCCACTAGGGGGCCCCATCAGGGTTGCCAGCCTCAGTAAAACCAGGGACAGTATGTATAAATCTGTGGGTTTTTTTCCATCCGTCTGTGTATACTGTGTGTACATGTATGTGTGATTGTATACTGTGTGGCCCCATAATCTCTGATTGCCTGGGGGCCCCATAATCTCCTATTGCCCGGGGGCCCCATGAGTTATCAGTCTGCCCCTGCCGCATACTGTTATTTACCGCATAATATTAGACATTATTTAACTCTTAGTGAACTGACCCCTTCCTCAATTTTCCTGTTTTGGTGACAATCCAAAATATATGAAGCTGAAGTTATCATCTTATTCGGCCAGCTTCCTATTCATATGCAGGAGATGGCTCCTTATTTGGCCAGCATTTTATTCAGGTTGGATCTTTATTCACAAAAGTGATTATTTACTAAACAATCATCTGCAATGCTTATACTAAAATTGTGAACTTTAACAACAATTCTATCTCCCTAAATGCCATGTATTTAAAGGGGTAATTCTGAATAAATATCTTAAACCATCTTGGCTCACCAAGATTCCACTTGTTTTATACTCATTGGGCATCCTTCTTTTAGTTCAAGTTCAATTTGGCCCGAGCCAAGTGATGGAAATCCTAAAATATGGCACCTTCACAGCCATATCTTTCAATGGGAAATTCTGAATAAGAAACCAAGATTTTCCTATATGAAAACCAACTTGGCTCACCCAAATTCCACTTGTTTTATACTTATTTTAAACTCATTATGCATCCTACTATATAGGAAAGTTCAATTTGGCCCGAGCCAAGTGATGGAAATCATAAAATATGGCACCATAACAGCCATGCATTTCAATGGGAAATTCCAAATAAGAAACCAAGCTATTCCTATATGAAATCCATCTTGACTCACCCAAATTCCACTTGTTTTATACTCATTGGGAATTCTACTATATAGGAACGTTCCATTTGGCCCGAACCAAGTGATGGAAATCATAAAATATGGCACCAAACTTGTCACCTATGCATTTCAATGGGAAATTCCAAATAAGAAGCCAAGCTATTCCTATATGAAATCCATCTTGACTCACCCAAATTCCACTTGTTTTATACTCATTGGGCATCCTACTATATAGGAAAGTTCAATTTGGCCCGAGCAAAGTGATAGAAATCCTAAAATATGGCACCTTGACAGCCATATATTTCAAAGGGAAATTCTGAATAAGAAACCAAGATTTTCCTATAGGAAAACCAACTTGGCACACCCAAATTCTACTTGTTTTAAACTCATTGGGTATCCTACTATATAGAAAAGTTCAATTTGGCCTGAGCCAAGTAACGGAAATCCTAAAATATGGCACCAAACTTGTCACCAATGCATTTCAATGGGAAATTCCGAATAAGAAGCCAAGCTCTTCCTATATGAAAACCATCTTGACTCACCCAAATTCCACTTGTTTTAAACTCATTGGCCATCCTACTATTTAGAGTAGTTCAATTTGGCTAGAGCCAAGTGATAGAATTCCTAAAATATGGCACCAAACATGGCACCATGACAGCCATGCATTTCAATGGGAAATTCTGAATAAGAAGCTAAGCTATTCCTATATGAAATCCATCTTGGCTCAACCAAATTCCACTTGTTTTATACTCATTAGGTATCCTTCTATTAGCTAAAGTTCAATTTGGCCCCAACCAAGTGATAGAAATCCTAAAATATTTCACCATGACAGCCATGCATTTCAATGGTAAATTCCGAATAAGTAACCAAGCTATTCCTATATAAAATGCATCTTGGCTCACCCAAATTCCACTTATTTTATACTCATTGGGCATCCTGCTATATAGGAAAGTTCAATTTGGCCCGAGCCAAGTGATGGAAATCTTTAAATATGTCACCTTGACTGCCATACATTTCAATGAGAAATTCCAAATAGGAAGCCAAGCTATTCCTATATGAAAACCATCTTGGCTCACCCAAATTCCACTTGTTTTAAACTCATTGGGCATCCTACTAATAATTAAAGTTAAATTTGGCCCAAGCCTTGTGATAGAAATCCTAAAACATGGCACCTTGACAGCCATACATTTTAATGGGAAATTCCAAATAAGAAGCCAAGCAATTCTTATATGAAAACCACTTTGGCTCACCCAAATTCCACTTGTTTTATACTCATTTGGGCATCCTACTATAAAGGAAAGTTCAATTTGGCCCAAGCCAAGTGACGTAAATCATAATGAAAGCCATGCATTTAATTGGGAAATTCTGAATAGGAAGCCAAGCTATTCCTATATGAAATCCATCTTGGCTCACACAAATTCCACTTGTTGTATACTCATTGGGCATCCTACTATATAGGAAAGTTTTTAATTTTGCCCGATCCAAGTGATGGAAATCCTAAAATATGGCCCCAAACATGGCACCTTGACAGCCACGCATTTCAATGGGAAATTCCGAATAAGAAGCCAAGCTATTCCTATATGAAATCCATCTTGGCTCACCAAAATTCGACTTGTTTTATACTCATTGGGCATCCTACTATATAGGAAAGTTCAAATTGGCCTGAGCCAAGTGATGGAAATCCTAAAATATGGCCTCAAACGTGGCACCTTGACAGCCATGCATTTCAATGGGAAATTCCGAATAAGAAGCCAAGCTATTCCTATATGAAAACCATCTTGGCTCACCCAAATTCCCTGTGTTTTCTACTCACTGGGCATCCTTCTATTAAAGTTCAATTTGGCCTAAGCCAAGTGATCTAAATCCTAAAATATGGCACCTTGACAGCCATACATTTAAATGGGAAATTCTGAATGAGGAACCAAGATATTCCTATATGAAAACTGTCACTGAATGTCCCGCACTCCGCTTGAGTGCTTCTGTCAGTATACCACTTCCTCCCAGTCTAGATATAGATATCAGATATTCCAACCGCTCACAAAGCACAAAACAAGGCGAGACTTGCTTAGCTGCTAACATGAACTGTTTTATTAGAACCAGAATACAAGACTTTTTATACAGTAGAAGAGGAGGTTCCCCCCTCCTGCTCATATTACTCTAACAATACAACTGTAACCTAATTAACATGAGCTAGTTTACTAAATCATTTACCCAGACTAGGTAACTCAGAGATATGACCTTTAGGACACAGATTTGTGGTCACCGAGCTACACACAGTAGTATAAACACAATAGCAGGAGCTAATTACAATTAACAATACAATTATGTTTTACATAATTCACCTATATGGATCCCATTAAAATGGTTTTAAAAAATAGATTTTTTGTTTCGTAAGCTATTATGGAAAGGTCAGAGCTCTAGGATTAGACTGTCTACCCTTCAGAGATCTACAGAAGGAGGGGGTCTAGCAGTGCCACAGCCAAGAGTGTATTTTATAGCTTCCCAATTGCAGCATTTTGCGGGGTGGGGGACGATGGATTGGAGAGATCCAATACAGGCTATGTTATTAAGTCAATGTTCGAGCTATAACCTTAGGGCCCAACTAGAATCAGGATCATTTGCCTGCATTCACTCTAGCCCAACATTGGTGCTAATGAATAAAGTATGGCAGGAAATGAGGCCTACAATGAAATATGAAGGGGTGTCAGAATTCTCTCCAATATAGGGGAATAGGTACTTTGGAGAACTCTGTAAACTAGAGGGGTTTGAATATTGGCGTTCTAAAGGAATACAATATATTCCTCAGCTTTATGCTCAAAGCGCTATACGGTCTTTTCAGGAGCTACAGGAATTATATAAATTGCAGCATAATAGCTTTTATAAATATCTACAACTACGACATGCAGTCTATTCCCAGTTTAAAGGAGGAGGGATGAATATAAGACCAATGCCATTGATATCTTTATTAGCAGGTGCAGGGAGAAAAAAAGGTTTAACCTCTCTAGTATATAGTCAACTTATGGCGAATTATCAAGATATTTTGGATAGCCCAGGCAGAAAGGGTTGGGAGATGGATCTGGGGGTTATACTGGACGAGGAATGGCAAAATATTTTGAAGAGGGCACCGATGGTTTCTTTATCATCTACACAATGCCTATCACAACTGTTCATTATCTATAGGACATATAGGACTCCAGTAACATTATATAAGTGGAGGCGGAGGCCCAAGATGTAAGCAATCCCAGACAGATTTGCTTCATATGCTTTGGAAATGTCCTAAACTGGTTAGGTACTGGCAAAAAGTGGTGTCTACAATTAATGGGGCTTATAACAGCCAGATAGAATTGGACCCCAAAATATGTTTACTGGGTTATCTTAATAAGGAGCTATACCCGAGGGAAATGTTAATTTCAATTGGTAGACTATTATTTACAGCCCGTAAACTAATAGCTAGAAAATGGATGTCTTCCAGTGTACCAGTATTTGAGGAATGGTGCTCCCAGGTAAATGAGGCAATATTAATGGAGCGACAGGTTTATCAGAAAAGGGGTACAATGGATATATTATCTAAGCTGTGGGGTCCCTGGTTAATAACACCAGGTCTGGCCTCATTCTCTTGGATTCCAAATATAATAGTAAAGAATGTAAGAAGAGAGAGTAGATAGGAAAAGTATAGGCTGTATGGGAAGTGTTGAGCAGTGTGGGAGGAGGAGGAGGTGGAGGAGGAGAGGGAGAGGGAGGGGGCTTGTTTTATTTATTTATTTTTATTTTTTTCTCTTCTTCCCCTTTTTGTTTTCTTATTTGCTTTTTCTGTTTTTTTGTTTTATGAATGGTTTTGTGTAGGTAATTCTACTTGTGGTATATAGTCACTGCTGGGGATCGATGGAAATAAGAAATAAGAATTGAAAAACATATACTTTGTAAAATCAGTGTTAAAATTGATATTGTAACACTGGTAAATAAGAAAATGTTGAATAAAGAAGTAATGTATAAAAAAAAAAATTATTAACAATACAAACAACAATGAGTTGAATACTCCTAGAAGCTGTGGTAAGCCAGACCAGACTTATTTACAATAAACACATTATAGCAGACAACAAGACAGGTAGTTGGAGTTGATGATATTAGCATCTCCTCACAGTATTGCCTCGTACACACGATCGGACATTGATCGGACATTCCGACAACAAAATCCATGGATTTTTTCCGACGGATGTTGGCTCAAACTTGTTTTGCGTACACATGGTCGCACAAAGTTGTCGGAATTTCCGCTCGCTAAGAACGCAGTGACGTACACCACGTACGACGAGACTAGAAAAGGCCATTTCAGAACCAAGCGCAGCACCCTTTGGGCTCCTTTTGCTAATCTCGTGTTAGTAAAAGTTTGGTGAGAGACGATTCACGCTTTTTCAGACTCGTGGTTTTCAGATCGTTTTCTGCTGTTCAGTTTGTGCTTGTGGGTTTGTATCTGCTCTTCAGTGCGTGCAAGCAAGCTCCGCGTGACTTAGTCATTGTGTTCTTGTTCGTTCGTTACTGTTTTTCAGGTCACTCTTCATAGGCCTTGCTGTTCTTCAGTGCGTTCTGTTACTTCGTTGTGAGAAGCCGACCGTTGGCTTTGCTGACCCCCTATATTAGCAGGCAGGATACCAGCATGAGACAAGCCATCACTCCGAAGCAGAGGCTCGTCACCACCCTGAAAACTTGAAGTTCTCGACAGGCATCTCCCCCCAGGCTCTGGGAATCATTATCTCGGAGACCTGTTCTGCCATCATCCAGGTCCTGCAGAAGGAGTATGTTAAGGTAAGATTTTTATCCTTTAATATCACATTATATTGTATATAATGTTTGCTAATATATTGTATTTCTTTCCTCATTCCCTAATTACCATGATTGTAATATGCTGTGAATGTCCCCTTTGACCTGATGCATGCTGGATTTTTAGGTAATTATTTTTTTTGTCCTTCATACATATTTGCCTTCACTTACCTCCCCAGCATGGTCTCCTGGCCCTATATTCACCTCATGTAGTCACTTAACAATGTATTTTATCAGCTCCATAGTAGTGCTCTACCCCCAAACACCCCCTAAAATGTTTTAAAATGTGATTAGTGCTTCAATTTCAGGCAGAGTGCCAGAGGCTTTTTTTGGGGGGTCCCCAAATCATTTTGAACCTTCCCTCCCCCCAACTGCTAAGTCAGCTGATACCAATTCTCTATCTATCCTCAATCATCTATCTGCTGACTTTGCCAAACCCATACACACTATACCCATCTCTTCTGTGCTCAGATTTATGGATGAATTCCCCAAAGCATGTAGTGCAAGGGCCTGCCTGTATACTTGCCTGTATACAAATGGTACTGTTTAAAGTTTGGGTATCCTATTATTATCTTGATAGGTAATGGCAGTAAGGAGGGTCTGTTCAAAGTAATACACATTATATAGGCATTCATCTCTCAATGAAGTGGAGAGGGTTACCTGTCCAAGAGTTCCCCCCCTATAATGTTAGAAATGGCCCATGAGAGGGGGGGAGGGGGAATCTGATAGGTGTACCTTCTACTTTGGTCTTTAAAAATTCCCATAAATAAATGGTATCTTGATGTTGGCCAAGAATGTTTGTGTCTAATCTGCTTTCCATGTTTATGTGCAAAAAGACTATATTTTTTTTTTGTTTTACTCCACAGTTTCCTTCCACGCCACAGGAATGGCAGACTGTGGCCTCCCACTTTGCCCAGCGGTGGGACTTTCCTAACTGCGGAGGGGCAATTGATGGGAAACACGTCCACATCATCCCACCACCCAACTCGGGGTCGTACTATTATAATTATAAGGGGTTCAATAGTATTGTGATGTTGGCGGTGGTGTCGGCTACTTATAAATTTCTGTATGTGGACGTGGGGAAGATTAGCCGGATGTCCAATGGTGGAGTCATCGCCCAGTCGGAGTTCTACAGGCGTCCCCAGAATGGCAGCTTGGACTTGCCACCTCCAGAAGACAATGTGGAAGGACTCCCATTCGTCTTCGTTGCGGATGAAGCTTTTGCGCTGGGGGACCATCTTATGCGGCCATTCCCGATGAGGACCCTCACCCCGGACCAGAGGGTTTTTATTTACCGGTTCTGCCTATTTCTTACACCCATATATATGGCGGAGTACAAACTGAATCACATTATCCTGGCGTGCTGTGTTCTACACAACTTTTTACGGCAACATTCTGCCAACTATGCTGGCTCAGTTGGGCCTGAGGCCGGAATTCAAAATGAACCAACCCTGACGGCGTTTGAAAGTGGCCGTCCTGGCTTGCCCCCCCCTGAGTGCCCGTGATGTCCGGCTAAGATACCTTGAATTCTTTGCGGGTAGGGGGGCTATCAATATGCCAGACAATGTGTAAAACCTTTTTCAAATAAAAAAAAAAAATATGCAAATCTTTGGTGACATTTACTGCTTGTGTTTGTTTTAGCTGACCCTGACAGAAATGTGGTGATTCCTGAAAATGGCGTGATTGTGTAACCTTACAAAGCACTGTTGGGTGTTATTTCCTAAAGACAAAGACACTTTGCACTACAAGTGCACTTGAAACTGCACTTGTAGTGCAAAGTGGATTTGCCCTTAGGAAATAACACCCATTGTCACAGAAAACAGCAGTTAGAGCACCACAAAAGTGTTGTAGCATTGAGACAATAATCCACACATTCTTGATTAACAATCTTTTTAATACCTGCACAATCACATGTGCATTTCAAAAAGGTTTTTAAAACAAACCAACATGTTTGTTGTATAACAATTTTTGGGGTCACATTAAAAAAAGTAGAAATGTCCATTTAAGATAAAAGGCATGTTTAAAACCAACAAGAAAGACACAAATCTTGAACTTACAAAGTTCACATTTAATAGAACTTGAAGGCAATATCAGACATGAGTATTTAGAAACTGTGTTTGATATTGCGTTCAGATGGGGTGAAGTCACCCCTTCAAAAGCCAAATGTTGAAGATGCACACAAATAGCCGAATGTCAACATGTGCTACCTGCCATCACGGGGGATCAAGGGACGTGTTTTGGGGGTGCAACTCCTTCCTCTCAGCTACTTTATTATTGAAGAAGGGGTTGCACCCCCAAAACGCGTCCATTAATCTCCCGTGATGGCAGATGGCACATGTTGACACACTGTGTGCCTCTTCAAAATTTGGCTTTTCTACAAATTGACAAAAAATTTTAAATTGTAGCACACCAAAAAACAAAGGGATTTGGAGGGGTTTTAAACTCTCCCAAAAACATCAATGATGTTCTTATTTTTTTTGAAGAACATCATTGATGTTTTTCTTGATGTTTTCCAAGTCCCTATTACACCCCATGATCTTCCCGATCAGGATCTGTGCACTTTCCGAGGTGAAAGGATCTGGATCCACAATATCACGATCACCTAAAAAGATAGAAACCAAAAAAAAACATGTATTATAAATATGACGGCATCCCTCTCTTGATTAAGTCCCATGATTAAGTCGGTGTATGATGAAACATGTCGGGGCGTGGCTGTGTGACGTACCCCACCAATGACGAGTGATGCTGCCGCATCGTATGAGGAAGTGACACATCGATAGAGCGGGGAGGCGCCGGGGAGTAGGTGAGAGAGCCTGACACCTGCACAACTCGTGTCCGCCGTGACCACAACTCATTAAGTGGCTGATCTAGATACGTTTGTTGCTGTGCTGTGAAGATCGATTTGCTGTGGAAGTGTTTATCTGCGTATTTGATACTTGTTACATGTGAGTTTTATACTGAAGATTTGGAGTGCTTTTAAATAAATTTGTAAACGTTTTTGCACTATTGGAGTATTTTTTATATTTCACATATGGAACAATCCCTGCACACGATTCTGATATAGTGATCTGCCGATGTGACCCATGTGATGTGGTCAACAAGCTTTCAAGCCCTAACACGAGAGTGTGGGCATTAGGAGTTGGTGAGTGGATTACCATAGGGAGCGGGATCACCAAACACTTGGGTGTGGTGGAAGTTGAAGAAAAGAAAAGAAAGTCAACATTTAAAAGGACTGTTGTTGGTTCTCTAGCAGTCGTCCGGAATATTTATGTTTACATATGTTTATGACTTGTCACTGGGTGGGCACTTATTTATGTTATATATATATATATATATATATATATATATATATATATATATATATTTATTTATTTGCTTTGCTTATTATTTGGTTTAATTTTGGATATTTTATAGGTCCATATTAAGCACTAGCGCCACTGTGTTTGCTTTGTGTCACAAAGTTATTCATTTGCATACAGAGAAACACCATGTACAGTATCCTGATTCTTTAAAGTGGCAGCTTTAGATTAAGTTTGGGTTTTACATCTGATGCGCAGTGGTGTGAAGTGAGTTAGGAGGGTAGCATTAGGACTCACATCCATCTCTAACCTGAGCCTGTGGTCGCAGACACTCACCTGTTGTGGTGCCAATTTCCACCACGTCTTCCTCCTCCTGCTCTGTTTGTCTTGGGTGGATTCCCCCTTCTTCCAGAGGTGGGGGGTCTCTGGTCTCCTCGGATGAGGGGTATCCTCCGAGTCTTTTCTCCCCTATGTAAAAAAAAATGGTATACTCAGAACACAGATATTTGATGGCAGAACTATAAATATGAAATATTGTTTGGAAATGGGGTACAATTTTTTTTGTGGCCAGAGTTCCAAGATGTAGCATTTTTCTTGTCCTTTTGTCAAGCTTCAATACTTTACCTGTCTTGTACAAGCGTCACAGATGGAGACACCCCTATAGTATACACTGGAGCACCTGTGTGGGACCCCCTAATAAAAAGGTTGTTCTTGTGTCCCACACTAGTGCTCCAGCGTCCAGATGTGAAAACTGCTGCTGAGTGTCCTCTCCTTACACAGAATCTAGTTTGCATTTAATTCTAGTTACAAACCCATCTGCCCAACCAAATTAGTTTCAGACAAGTAGGCCCTAAAAAATGTGGCCAAATGCATATGGACAAAACCATGGTGTTTTCTAGGCCGAACTAACAATGTTTGATACGAACAAATAATGTGCCCATGAACATGAAAGTTGCCATTTTAAACTGGACAACAGTTAAGAAAAGAACAAGGAGCAGCACGAACGTAATAAACATAAAAAGAATAGGAACACAGCACAACTATTTACTTTTTTGCAGCACTCTCCGGATCTTTCTGTACTGCTCATGCTCTCTTAATTTTAGGTCCGACCACCGCTTCCTGAGCTGATCTTTCGATCGTCGTACCCCGAAACTCCGGTGCAGACTTTTGACCACTTTCGCCATGATCTTGGCCTTTCTGACATTGGAGTTGGGGTAAGGTCCATACTACCCGTCATAGTCGGCCTTCTTCAGGATGTCCACCATCTCCAACGTCTCCCCAAAGGACATATTTGATGCCTTAAATCGTCTCCTTCTGGATCCAGACGTTTCAGGCTCCGGGCTTTCCTCCCCCTCCTTTTTGTTGCTATAATTAGCACGCACCTGCTATGTCTCCGCCATGTGCTCTTCCCCCACTGCGCCGAACGAAAAGGGGCGGGGAATAGACCAGAAAGAACGTCAGGGGCGGGCGGAGTTACACGCATGCGCAGTGTGTATAAAGCGTAACACGCGTGCGTAGTACATACGATCTGTGAGCGGAGGAAGGAGTATCGGAGGCGCCGATCATGATAATGAAGGTAAGATCTAAACTTGGGCCTATACTGCTTCTAGATTGAGGCCTATATTGTAACAAGATTAGGAGAGTTTTGCCTGACATTAGGGTTTGTCTCGTGTTGTGTCTTGCAGATAAAATGGATGGCTTCAATGACCACAACTTCCTCCCCCTGTTCATAGACAAGTACAGGGAGCTGCCGAGTCTGTGGCAGGTGAAACATCCACATTACAATAATAAACAAAAGAGGCAGACAGCGCTGGAGAAACTGCTGGAGTTGGTGAAGCCGGTGGTCCTCACAGCAACCATCCCCTATTTAAAAAACAAAATTGGTGGCCTAAGGAGCACTTATCTTAGGGAGCGCAAGAAGGTCACGGATTCCCAGAGATCCGGTGCTGGAGCAGATGACTTTTATGTCCCCAGTCTGTGGTACTATGAGAGACTGTGATTTCTGTCAGACCAGACTGGAGTCAGGGAATCCCTCTCAACCCTTCCTTCCACCCTATTTTCCACCCCAGCTGAGGCTTCCGATGTCCAACCTGGGACTTCCAGCCAGAAAGAAGTGGAGGAGCCCAGATGGAGTCAGGTATAGCATTGTTCTACAGATTTCTGGACAATAAATAAATTATGTTTACTAGATGTTATTATTGATCACTAATTGCTGATTTAAGAAAGTGTTTTACATATCAATAGACAGTAGTAGCCAAAAATAATTGGGACAAGAATTAAAAATGCTGGGCTCAGAAGGATAGTCTGTTATATTTGTTAACATTCAATTTGCAACAATCATGAGCTGAAAATTGTGTGTGATTGATGAATAAAAAACTAAAACTATGTCCCTTTTTCATACACAGGAAGACCTCAGCCAGGACGAGGCTGTGGAATGTGGCAGCCAGGAGGAGGCGGGGGTAAGTGGCAGCCAGGAGGAGGCGGGGCTAAGCGGCAGCCAGGAGAAGCCTGGGCCCAGTCGTAGCCTGACCAAATCGCAGGTTCCTCCCCTCCGCCTTCCATACAAAAGACCCAGGAAGGGGAGTCACGTTCAGGATTCAGCGCTCAGGCTCATTCAGGATGCTTCTGCGTCCCTCAGAGCCACTCCCACTCCTGAAGAGGCCTTTGCCTGCATGACTGCCACCAAACTGCAGGCCATGCAGGAGGGTCAATGCAAGCTGTGTGAGGACCTTCTGTATAAAGTCCTAACTAAGGGGGAAATAGTTATCACCGCTCCAGGCAAACCAGGCTGAAGTCTCCTATCTTCCACTGTGCAAAAGGGTGAGAGCCCCAGGTGCTGGCAGTTGCTGATGCAATTATATTCGTACAGGAAAGATCTGGACAGCCGCATACAGGGATGAGCAGATAAAATCTTCTTTATTCAAAACGTGGCATAAAATCAGTACATGACACCGCTGGAGCAATACAGCTTTGCTGCTAACGCGTTTCACGCTCTTACAGAGCGCTTACTCATAGCTGGCTTACATAAGAGTGATAACCACTTTCATGCATAAAACATACACGTCACATGACCCAGCATTAATGAGAAAATACTAGGCAGCTGAAGACTAGCTGCATGGGATCTCAGTGCTCGTTAGCTAGGTTAATGACATGTGGTGGAATCACATTTGGTACAAATGTAGACTAGGAAAAAACAAGCATAGATGAATAAACATAAAAAATAATAAAAATAAAGTTGGAGATCGAGATAATAAAAGGGAATAACTTATGTGAATTGCTTGTTGTTAGGATGGAATCGTGACAAATAAAGTGCAAAAGTGAAAATTATGAAAATTATATATAAAAGTAAATGGAGTGCAACTGACGTGAGACTGAAATATCTAAAAGGATTTTTAATGTGAACCTAGTATAAACACATATGTGTGGAGTGTATACATAAATAAACACACATGTATAAAGGGCATGGGTATCATTAGTAGACATGACAGGTATGTATATATATATATATATATATATATATATATATATATATATATATATATATATATATATATATATATACACACGTATGTGCAATGTGTGTAAATATAATGATGATACAATAACCAAGCCCTATAAAAATATGTATATATATGTGATTATAGTATAACATACTGAAACATGCTAGTGAAATGTGCTAAATATTATAAGTGAAAAATGAATCAATATATGTGTGTTTTTATATATATATGGACAAAAGAACAAAGTGCAATGAGCAGGGTGCAAAAAAGATTAAAGAAAAACGAATACATCCAAGATGTGTATCGAAATTAAATAAAGCTCAAGAGACTGTTGTAATGGGGAAATAAACAGCGACTGACATCCGCATTGTCTCGGTGAAACCCAACCAACAGCACCGAGATCTCGAGCAGCAAATATACACCTGGACATTGGACTATCGGTCTATGCGTGTGTGGTCTTTAACCGCCAATCACAAAGTCTAAAAATGAAAACATAAACACAGCACATATCAATATCCTCAAGAAACTTTTTGTATATATGCACATATAGATAATCCCTCATAGCGTCATAACTAAGGGGGTGAGTAGCGAAATCACACCCAATACCCACCTGAGTGAGTTGGAACATCCTCCTCCTGCTGCCACAACTCCACCACCACAGCCACAGCGTGGAAGGAAGCATGGAAGGAAGACCAGAGAGTGATGGCCCTGGGTTCAGTCTGGTCTGACAAAAGATGCAGTCTCTTGTATGACCACAGCCTGGGGACACAGATGTCATCTGCTGCTTTCCGGATCTCTGGGACTTCTGGACCAGACTGCACTCCCTTAGATATGGACTCCTCAGGCCACCAATTTTGCTGTAAAATAATTGATGTGTGCCCTGGGGGTCAAAGGCTTCACCAATTTATGCTGTTTCTCCAGCGTTGCCTCCCTCTTTGTTTGGTTGTGAGCCCTTAATAAAGGAATTTTTGCTTCAATTATACTCGCCTATGTGTGTTTTCGTTAAAAAACAAAACAGTTTGTTGGTGAGGAGGCAGGTACATTTCAAAATACAATGTAAAATTAACAAGGGACACCAACACCAAACAATCTCATTGAGATTAAATAATACAAGATATCAATGGTGTTGTGGTAACTTGACACACTAAACACACACAAAAATATTCTGGAGTAAAAACCAAAAAAAATAAATAAAAAAACAGCCTTGAAAAAAATACAAACCCAAAAAAAAAATTAGACCGCCTTGAAAAAAAATTTTTAAAAAATTAAAAACAACCAAAAAAAAATTGGTCCGATGTGACAAATCAAAATATATTGAGGGAATCCCGATAAAGAATAAAGAAAGAAGTTTGTGAGAAGTCTGTGTGAATATGAGCAGCAAAACTACTTTCTACATTCTTCTTACATCGTATCCATCGCGAACGCTCATTTTACCAGACCGAGCTGTTCCGTCTCAGAATTTCTTCTGAGCATGCGTGGCACTTTGTGCGTCGGAACTGGCCACACACGGTCAGAATTGACGCGATCGGATTTTGCTGTCGGAAAATTTTATAGCCTGCTCTCAAACTTTGTGTGTCGGAAAATCCGATGGAAAATGTCCAATGGAGCCCACACACGGTCGGAATGTCCGACAACATGATCCGATCGCACATTTTCCGTCGGAAAATCCAACCGTGTGTACGGGGCATCTGTTTCTCAACAATATGAATCGGTCACTATTGCTAATATGGCAAATACAGGGTCCCCAGAGTCTGTGTGTCCTGGGGGACAAGGACCCGAATCCAAAGTAACAACACCTCAAGGGTACCCCAAATGCCAGGGGTACCATGCCATAATCTGTAGGGAAGAGGCTGACATTCAGTCCCCTCCAAAAGCCTCTGTTCCGGGTGAGTCTGTCACAAAAACCACTTTGGCTCACCCAAATTCCACTTGTTTTATACTCATTGGGCATCCTACTATATAGGAAAGTTCAATTTGGCCCAAGCCAATTGATGGAATTCCTAAAATATGGCACAAAACGTGCCACCATGACAGCCATGCATTTCAATGGGAAATTCCGAATAAGAAACCAAGATATTCCTATATAAAAACCACTTTGGCTCACCCAAATTCCACTTGTTTTAAACTCATTGGGCATCCTACTATATAAGAAAGTTCAATTTGGCCCGAGCCAAGTGATGGAAATCCGAAAATATGGCACCAAACGTGGCACCATGACAGCCATGCATTTTAATGGGAAATTCAGAATAAGAAGCCAAGCTATTCCTATATGAAATCCATCTTGGCTCACCCAAATTCAACTTGTTTTATACTCATTGGGCATCCTACTATATAGAAAAGTTCAAATTGGCCCGAGCCAATTGATCTAAATCCTAAAATATGGCACCTTGACAGCCATTCATTTCAATGGGAAATTCTGAATAAGGAACCAAGAAATTCCTATATGAAAACCACTTTGGCTCACCCAAATTCCACTTGTTTTACACTCATTGGGCATCCTACTATATAGGAAAGTTCAATTTGGCCCGAGCCAAGTGATGGAAATCCTAAAATATGACACCAAACGTGGCACCATGACAGCCATGCATTTCAATGGGAAATTCTGAATAAGAAGCCAAGCTATTCCTATATGAAATCCATCTTAGCTCACCCAAATTCCACTTGTTTTATACTCATTGGGCATCCTACTATATAGGACAGTTCAATTTGGCATGAGCAAATAAAATGTGAGGAGTGTACTCACTTTTGTGAGATACTGTGCATATTTTTTGTCAGTCTAAGCATTTTTTTTGTTAACTCCTTCATTACGGTGACATGCAAAGAAACTATATGAAAGTTCTTTTTTTTTTATGGGGGAGGGGGGGTATAACGGCAAAATGCACCTTCGCCTGTTTAGATAAAAAAACCTTACACCTGCCCTGATGCCCAGTAATACATATATTTGAATGCAACTAACATTTTCTGTTTCTTCTATTTTTAGGTGTCCGCGGACAATCACCAAGAATGACAGCAGATATGTACAGTCCACATCATTCACTTATCTTTCCTTCGCCAGAGGACAATGAAATTGAGGCTGAGCTGTCATTTGTAGCTCAGCAATGGACTCCTTCCCCTCAGGGCCAGAAGAGCGAATAGACAACATCCTTCAAATCCAACTTGCCAGATACCTGCAATGGCCCTGTGCAGTGGAATTCACCCTATCTGGCATTACCATTGTCACTACCAGCAGACATTTGCTTGCACCTTCAGTCAGCCCTGGAAGAGAAATATTAAGGATGCATGAACCCCTGAAACGACTGGGTCAATAAACCAAGAGGCTGAATTATTCAGTCAACGTTTAACAATAGGACTCCATCAATTTTGCTGCTTTACAACTACATATGTTTGGTTGAGAATAAAGCCTTAATATGTGCTGATAAGGATATAAGCTTAACTGACTTCACCCTTGATCACACTAAAATTGTCAAGAGCAGTGTTTCTAGTACTCTGAGATTGAGAGATATATCTATCTATCTATCTATCTATCTATCTATCTATCTATCTATCTATCTATCTCTTTACAGAATTCTGCATTTTAAAGTCAGAATTCTGAGATTTAAAATCAGAATTCTGAGATTACAAGTTTGGGCCATGCTAAAATTTATGAAACACAATTCTGAAATGAAGTCTAGGTTCACGCTGACAGCAGGAACTCGCATGATTTCATTCCCACATGTCAGTCCCGAGGTGGAGTTAGGAGGTGATTTCAGAGACATCTGTGTGGGTTGCTGCACAGATGTCTATACAAATTGCACCCCGAAGTCGACAAAAGTAGTACAGAATCTACTTTTGGGAATCGATGTGGCACTGCAAGGTCGGCATGACACTGATTCGGACGGTGCCATTGCCAGCAATAGCTGCCTATTTGGCATGCAGTTTGACATGTCAAATTCAAATCGTTGCAATGCAAACCTAGGCTAAAAGTCAGGATTCTGATAATAAAAGTCAGAATTCTGAGATTCAGCCTGGGTTCACACATATGCGAACACAGACATTGCATGTGATTCGCACCTGCATTGCTGTGCCGATCACATGCGATGTCTGTGCAATGCGAGTTCAGCCAGTTTGTATGGCTGAACTTGCATTGGATTCGCACAAAAAAAGTGCAGGGACTTTTTTTTTCTCGCACTGGAATCGGATCGCATGGGTATTCATACCGAATCCACAGTTCGCACTGCGATCTGTGAAACAATCTGGGGGGGGGGGGGGGGGATAACAGCTCGGTTTGCTTTCCACTTCCATAGATATCAGGACACTGGCCAGTACAGTTCTAAACCCCAACTTTTAGTAAACATTATACTGTTGATCCCACGTGAGTGAATTGTGAATGGCTAGAACTGTACTTATACCATTGTGTTGCAGACAATAAGCCTCATATCACGCATAAAAAACAGAAAACTACTGAACATTGGACCCAGTTAAGAGCATGTTTATTAACCACTTTGCGAACGCGCTATAGCCGAAAGACGGCTGCAGCGCAGACGCTATCTGCCGGGTGGCCGTCCTGCTCTTTACTTCCGCGATGCACGCACCCACGGGCGCGCAATGGGGAAGTTCTGTGCTGCCCGGGTCCTTTGGACACAGCCAGTCACAGATCGCTGAAAACGGCCGATCATAGCGGCCGTTTTCAGCGCGATCGGCGGTGCCAATGAGAGATGTTTTCAAATGTAAACATATGAGATCATCTCTCATTGCCGGCTCTCCCTCCTCACACAGAGACCTATGCTTCAGAGTTTTAGATTGTGAGTGAAAAAAACACATACACCGTGCCAACACTATAATATCAGTCCCATCTGCCAGTGCCACCTGCCAGTGCCATCTGCCAGTGCCACGTGCCATCTGCCATCAGTGCCACCTGTCAGTGCAACCTGTCAGTACCATCTGTCAGTGCCACCTGCCATCAGTGCCACCTGCCATCAGTGCAACGTGCCATCTGTTATCAGTGTCACCAGTGCCACGTATCAGTGTCACGTAAGTGTCACGTGTCATCAGTGCTACGTAAGAGTGTCAGCTATCATCAGTGTCACTTGTCATCAGTGCCTTCTGTCATCAACAACAATGGCTAGAAGATTATATTCAGCCGAGGAGGCGTACAATATTCTTGCGGGCGACGAGAGCAACGGGGAGCTCTCCGCTTCGGATTCCTCCTCATTTTCAGATTCTGAGTCTGACGTGGACTACGAGCCTGTCCTAACCAGTGGTACACTGACAGCCTCAGAGGAGGAGGATGAGAGTCCGCCCGCCAGACGAAAGTGTACTGGTGAGGAGGCAGTGCCATCCACCAGCACCGCAGTGCCATCCACCAGCACTGCAGTACCTCTGCAAAGGCCACGTACCAGTGGGGTGTCACCTCAGTCCCAAAGGGTTAGGTCCCATACCAGCCTTCCCTATTCCCTTCAAAACCCCTTGTGGCTGCCTCCTAATTCAGGAGAAGCTAACGTTCCCCCTTTAACTGCCCAGCCAGGAGTCCAAGTGGACACAGAAAATTTTTCCCCGATAGACTTTTTCCACCTTATTTTTACTGAGGACATGCTTGCATCAATTGTGGCCCAGTGCAACCTATATGCCCAACAATTTATAGCAAGTAACCCAACGTCATATTATGCCGTCCCTACGAGTGGAGAGCCCTAACAGTGGAGGAGTTTAAAATTTTTTTGGGCCTCACATTCTGTATGGGACTAAACAGAAAAAATGAATTACGTTCATATTGGTCTACGCTCCCCATCTACCACATGCCCATCTTTTCCTCAGTAATGCCCAGGACCAGATATCTCATGATTATGAAATTCCTACACTATAACAACAATACCGAGTGCCCTCCCCGAAATCACCCAAATTTTGACAAGCTTTTTAAAATTTGGCCCCTAATAAATTATTTTTCTGAAATCTTCCCCCAGTTGTTTACCCCAGACCAACACATATGTGTGGATGAGTCCCTTATCACATTTTCTGGCAGGCTGGGCTTAAAACAGTTTATTCCCACCAAAAGGGCCTGCTATGGGGTGAAGATGTACAAATTGTGCGATCGTGCTACAGGGTATACCTATGCCTTCATGGTATACGAAGGGAAGGACACCCAGCTACATCCCCCTAATTGCCCAGAATACATTGGATCGAGTGGGAAAGTTGTTTGGGAACTCATAAACCCACTCCTGGAGAAAGGCTACCATCTGTATGTGGACAATTTTTATTCTAGTTTGCCCCTGTTCCGAAACCTTCACAGAAAGAAGACTCCAGCATGCGGCACCGTAAGGACGAATCGGAAGGGCTTTCCTCAAAGCCTCGTCAACAAGAAGTTAAGAAGAGGGGAGGCGGCGAGCTTACAGAATGAGGAAATTCTGGCTGTGAAGTGGAGGGACAGAAGGGACGTCTACATGCTTTCTTCGATCCACAACAATACATTTGTTGAGATCACCAGGAGGAATGGCCCAATTCAAAAGCCAACATGTATCCATGAATACAACATGTATATGGGGGGTGTCGACTTCAACGACCAGATGCTCGAACCCTACCTTTCCACTAGAAGAACATACCAGTGGTATAAAAAAGTTTTGATTTATTTATTTAATTTGGCCATATACAACACCTATGTAATTTATCGCAACTCCACTGACAGACCCAAACCCTTCCTTGGCTACCAGGAGGAAATCACCACTGCCCTTATATACCCGAACGGCCCACCAGAAAACATTAGAACCGATGTAATTAGCAGACTCTCTGAACGCCACTTTCCTGATAAAATCCCTCCCAGACCAACAGGCCAAAAACGTCAGAAAAAATGCCGGGTGTGCTCCAAATGAGGGGTGAGAAGAGACACCACTTATCATTGTCCCCAATGTCCTTCCCAACCAGGCCTCTGCATAGTTCACTGTTTCTGCCGTTACCATATTTCACTAAATTATTAGTGAAGTATGGTAAACATAACCCTCACTTCCTGCCATTTACCTTCACACCCCTTATGCCTCTGCTTGCTCTGTAACTGACCCTGGCTTGTTATTCGACCACGCTTCTGCCTACCGATTCTGTTTATACCTCTGCCTGATCTGGAACTGACCCTGGACTGTTATTCGGCCAGGCTTCTGCCTACCGTTTCTGTACATACATCTGCCTGATCTGGAACTGACCCTGGACTGTTTGACCATGCCTCTTGCCTGCCTCTTGGGCTGATATTGTACCCTGCCAGTGGACTAGTGGGATTCAGAACACATGGGTCTCACATATGTGAGGGGCTCCAGAATTGTTTTTCTGGATGAAGAAAACAATTTCATTTGTTTTTTCATTCCTAGATTAGGGTCTGGAGACTCTGAGGCTTCAAAGAGATTTGGGTGGGAGAAGCCTCTACCCCTGTCCCCATTCTGTCCTGAACGAGGCCCTACTTCTGCCTGCTGCCTGTAGGACCTATGCCATCATACCTCTGCCTGTCGCATGAACTGACCACACCACATGGACCTGCCTACCAGGACCAATATATTGGCACTGCTGACAATCTCTGCCTGCACTGACCCTGGACTGTATATGGACAGTATCCCTACCTGCTGCCTGTACTGACTATGGACAGTATTCCTGCCTGTTGCCTGGAAAATTGTGTTCGCTTTTGCTGACCAAGTCCCTGCCTGCTGCCTGGACCAGTGCTATCCTCCTGTGTACAACTGCGCTACTACAACCACAGGTAATCTTTTGTTTACTCTTTGCTCAGCATAATGTATTTTGGGGTGTAATTCTTGGTATGTGAATGCTATGTGTCCCTAGAACACCTGATGGTGTTCCTTGCATATTGGGCCTCTGTATGTGGCCAGGCTGTGTAAAAGTCTCACACATTTGGTATTGCCATACTCAGGAGGAGTAGCAGAATGTATTTTGGGGTGTGATGTTTGCTATGTACATGCTATGTGTTGGAAATATCTTATAATTGCACAACTTTGTGTAAAAAAAAAAATGCGTTTTCATTTTTTTTTCCACATTTTCCAAAAACTTTTTGAAAAAAATGAACTGTTCAAAAGACTCATTATGCCTCATAGATTATACATTGGGGTGTTAGCTTTCCAAAATGGGGTCACTTTGTGGGCGTTTCCATTGTCCTGGTGCTCCTATTCAAAAGTGTACTAGGTGGTTGAGAAATGAGATGTGTAATTTATGCTCCTAGAACGCCTGATGGTGCTATTTCAATGTTGGGCCTCTGTATGTGGCTAGGCTGTGTAAAAGTCTCACACATGTGGTATCGCCATACTCAGGAGGAGTAGTAGAATGTATTTTGGGGTGTCATTTGTGGTATACACATGCCATGTGAGAGAAATAACCTTTTACAATGACAATTTTGTGGAAAAAAAAAAATCTTCATTTTGCAAAGAATTGTGGGAAAAAAAAATGACAATATCAAAAACCTCACAATGCATCTTACTAAATACCTTGGAATGTCTACTTTCAAAAAAAGGGGTCATTTGGGGGTATTTGTACTTTCCTGGCTTGTTCGGGTCGCAAGAAATGAGATAGGCCACCAGTACATCAGGTGTGATTATTTTTTTATGATTTGCACCACAGCTTGTAGACTCTCTAACTTTCACACGGACCAAATAATATCCATTAATTAGTTTTTTTTTTTACCAAAGATATGTAGCAGTATAAATTGTGACCAAAATTTCTGAAGAATAATTAATAATTTGCAAAATTTTATCACATAAACTAAGAAAAATGCGTTTTTTTTCAAAATTTTCGGTCTTTTTTCATTTATAGCGCAAAAAATAAAAAATCCAGAGGTGATCAAATACCACCAAAAGAAAGCTCTATTTGTATGAAAAAAAGGACAAAAAATTCATTTGGGTACAGTATTACATGACTGAGTAATTGTCATTCAAAGTGTGACAGCGCTGAAAGCTGAAAATTGGTCTGGGCAGGAGGGGGGTTTAAGTGCCCAGTTGTCAAGTGGTTAAATATATATATCTTTTTTAAATATGTTTATTTTATATTAAACATATTTTAAAATATGAGTTAGTGAAGGCTTAAATTGTATTTCATCCATATATCTAAAAAAAATTATGTTATGTTAATATGGTAATGCAGACAAATTGATATATTCAGCACCCAAAAATTGTTGTTAGTTTGGTTACTATAAATTTGATTTGTTTACAAATCTGTGTATATATTAGGGTGATCAGAGTGATATCTTCATTTCCTCAATGGCAGTTCTCAATTTCAGGAGACTGTCCCTGGAAGCTGCATTATAACCATCATGCCTCACAACTTAGCCCTGGGTTCTGAAGCTAAACTGTGCATGTGTAATATACAATGTGCATGCACACACAAATATCTCCCCTCTGCTGAATGGCTGCCTGCCTACCTATACACTATTGGCCAGCACTGAGCTACAGGGGAAGCAGGTCCGGGACAAGTGGGTTTACAGAAGGGGCATTTGTGTCTCGTGCATCCAATGGAGGGGCTGGAATTTGGTCACTCATCCAGCTCCTCACTCACAGGAATGACTGTGTCACCCATTAGAAGGCG
This sequence comes from Lithobates clamitans, assembly GCA_037952925.1. NCBI lineage: Eukaryota > Metazoa > Chordata > Amphibia > Anura > Ranidae > Lithobates > Lithobates clamitans. The sequence goes on from JBBGZY010000082.1 coordinate 3,186,609, forward strand.
TAATAGCTGCTGAAGGGAGAAGTTTGCTTCCTCCTCCCTCCAGACAGCTATGGGTGGAGGAGCGGGTGCTCTCCCTGTCTCCCTTGTCATGTGACATCACATGACCAGAAAGGGGAAGAAGAAGAAGCTGCCTTTAATGGCAAAGGCGACATTAATTCTTACTGTCATCCCCATGCACCTTGCCACTGTATTCACTTTTACACACGTTCATCTGTATCAAAACGCAGGGTAATAAAGTATTATCCATTTTGGTGTGGCATGATTTTTCTAAATTTTCGGTGGTGTGTATATACAGTATGTATTCTATATTCCCCCCTGTACGTTACTCTCTTGTGTCCTGTAGTCCTGGCTTCTCCATGGTTGAAGTGTCCAGCCTATCTTCCAGCAGACTCTCCACCAGCTGCAGGTAGCGGCTCCCAGCAATTCCTCCCTCCTGGGCCGGAAATCCGTGGAGACATATCCAGGGCACACCTCCACCTGCACTTTGGTGAAGTCAGCCTGGCTGCAGCTGTAGGCTTCTTGCTTATATCTGTCCCAGGGGCGGACTGACCATTGAGCCACTCGGGGGGCCCTGGGCCACTAGGGGGTCCCATCAGGGTTGCCAGCCTCAGTAAAACCAGGGACAGTATGTATAAATCTGTGTTTTTTTTTACATCTGTCTGTGTATACTGTGTGTACATGTATGTGTATACTGTGTGATTGTATACTGTGTGTGTGTGTGTATACTGTGTGGCCCCATAATCTCTGATTGCCTGGGGGCCCCATAATCTCCTATTGCCCGGGGGCCCCATGAGTTATCAGTCCGCCCCTGATTTGTCCCATCATAGTTGTCTCCCAACAAGGCAAAGTTTAGTTACTAATGAAACATTGTCCCTCCGCTTCCCCTAAGAGTCCTCCCACTATAAAATTCAGCCCAGGACTTTGGTTAGTATGCAAGGCCAGTGCAAGGATTTTTGTCAGGAAGGTGAATGTGTATTTTACTGCCGCTTATCAAGGGGCTAGGGTTGCCACCTGTCCGGGATTCCCCCGGACAGTACGGGTCTTGAATCATGTGGCCGGGTTTTGTACTGCCTGTAACCTGGGCACATGATTCAGTGCAGAACAGGAAGAGACCATTCAGGCGGGAGGGGGCCATCGGCACACCTGTCACTGTGAGACAGCAGCAGTGGCATTGCTTTTAAATAAGTACACTGTGCCTGCGATGTGTGCTGGAATCCAAAGCTCCTTTCTGTCTAACCCCCCCCCCATTTCCAGTCTCATAGAAGAGGGACCCAAGAAGATGAGGATTTGGGCCGCTCTGTGTAAAACCAACTGTACAGAGCAAGTATAACATGTTTGTTATTTTTATAGTAAAAAAAAAACAGGACTTTACAATCACTTAAAAAAATTACAAAGCCAGCCCACCTGTTATCTGTGTGTTTATTTTGTCGTATTCACAAGTCATATACCTATCACAATTACAATGCCATAAGTAGAAGGTTATGGAACTGTTATGGAATCAGAACTCCACACATAAAAAAATGTAGTAGAAGGTAACAAGCAGCAGAAGTTGAGACAGTCATTTAACCACTTCCCGCCCGCCATAAAGCGGATTGACTTCCGGGAAGTGGTTCAGTTATCCTGACTGGGCGTCATATGACGTCCAGCAGGATAACATGCCGCCGCGTGCCCGCCGGGGCGCGCATCGCGGCGATCGGTGGATCGGTGTGTCAGTCTGACACACCACTACACCGATCTTGGTAAAGAGTCCAATCATGGCTGATCACGCTGTCAATAGGAAGAGCCGTTGATCGGCTCTTCCTCACTCGCGTCTGACAGATGCGAGTAGAGGAGAGCCGATCGGCGGCTCTCCTGGCAGGGGGGGTCTACGCTGATTGTTTATCAGCGCAGCCCCCCCTCAGATCACCACACTGGACCACTAGGGATCGCCACTAGGACCACCAGGGAAGGGGCAACATGTGGATGGCCAGGTATGTACCCCATGGCCATCCACATGTGCCCAGTGTACCCAATCTGTGCCAGTGCCCACAAATGGGCACTGATTGGCACCATTATGTTGCAGTGATGCCCAGCAATGCCACCCTTAGGGGCATCACTGCAAACAACCAGTGTCATCAGTGCCACCCATCAGTATCCATCGGTGCCACCTGTCAGTGCCCATCCGTGCCCAGTGCCCACCTATCAGTGCCCATCCGTGCCTATCTGTGCCAACTATCAGTGCCACCCATAAGTAACCATCAATGCCACCTACGAGTGCCCATCGGTGCCACCTATGAGTGCCCATCAGTGCCGCATATCAGTGCCCATCAGTGCCACCTATCAGTGCCCGTCAGTGCCACCTCATCAGTGCCACCTCATCGGTGCCCATCAGTGCTGCCGTATCAGTGCCCGTCAGTGCAGCCATATCAGTGCCCGTCAGTGAAGAAGAAAATGTACTTATTTACAAAAAGTTTTAACAGAAACAAAGAAAAACTTGTTTTTTTTTCAAAATTTTCGGTCTTTTTTTATTTGTTGCGCAAAAAATAAAAACCGCAGAGGTGATCAAATACCACCAAAAGAAAGCTCTATTTGTGGGAACAAAATGATAAAAAAATTTTGGGTACAGTGTAGCATGACCGCGCAATTGTCATTCAAATTGCGACAGCGCTGAAAGCTGAAAATTGGCCTGGGCAGGAAGGTGTCTAAGTGCCTGGTATTGAAGTGTTTAAGTTGTTCCTTCACACTGAGATCCCAAATGCAAGGCTATCAGGGTTTCAGGTGCAGTTCAATATTTCATTAGTAATGTTATTTGGCTCCAGCCCAATTTTATTTTTCTATATAGTTGGATGCCAATGAGTAGAAAACAAGTGGAATTTGGATGAACCAAGATGGTTTTCATATAGGAATAGCTTGGGTTCTTATTTGGAATTTCCCATTGAAATGTATGGTGACAGGGTGACAAGTTTGGTGTCATGTTATGAATTCCATCACTTGACTCGGGCCAAATTGAACTTTCCTATATAGTAGGATGCCCAATGAGTATAAAACAAGTGGAATTTGAGTGAGCCAAGATGGCTTTCATATAGGAATATCATGGTTCCTTATTCAGAATTTCCCATTGAAATGTATGGCTGTCAAGGTGCCATATTTTATGATTTCCATCACTTGGCTCGGACCAAATTGAACTTTCCTATATAGTAGGATGTCCAATGAGTATAAAACAAGTGGAATTTGGGTGAGCCAAGATGGATTTCATATATTTATTCTGAATTACCCCTTTAAATTCATGGCATTTAGCCCCGGTTCACACTGGGACGACTTGTCAGGCGACCTAGTCGCCTGATAAGTCGTCTCCCGTTCTGTGCTATGGAACCGTTCTAAGGGGAGCGACACAAGTCGCTCCGACTTAGAAAAAGGTTCCTGTACTACTTCGGGGGCGACTTGCATAGACTTCTCTATACAGAAGTCGTTTTGCAAGTCGCCCGGGCAGTCGTTTGCAGGTCGCCTCGCTGAGGTGTGGCGGTGTGAACCGAGGCTTAGGGAGATAGAATTGTTGTTAAAGTTCACAAAGTTATTATAAACATTGCAGATGATTGTTTAGTAAATAATCACTTTTGTGAATAAAGATCCAACCTGAATAAAAAGCTGGCCAAATAAGGTGCCATCTTCTGCATTTGAATAAGAAGCTGGCTGAATAAGAAGATAACTTCAGCTTCATCCAAAATATGGGATTTTCTTTTACTTTCACTGTCAGTGATAAACAGGAGAAATGGGTAAAGACAGAACAACAGAACAAAAAACTGACAGGGGTTCTAATCCCTTCCTGCTTTATCCAAATCGAAAAAAGTCATGCCTTGGGTTCTACTCTGTTCTACACAATACTATCATTACACAGTATGAACTCCATAGAGAAGACAGTTATATAATTATTATAAATGAGCACCCGTGATGTAGGTGAAGCTAGAGAACACGCTCAGGTATTCTCCTCTCCCTAGTAACCGCAGCGTCTCAGTTTCCATGGTGACTACTGACGTGTCCACCCAGAACTCTCTCCCATTGGCTGAACCCGAAGAGATCTCGAGAAAAGTCCAGAACGCGGAAGCAGCATGTGTAACCGGCTAGTGCTGAGAATCTGCAGCTTCTGGAATCTTCTTCCACAGCAGCTATATGAAGCGCCTCCTCCTCCCCCGACCAGACTGACTCAGGCGGCGCTTCAGACAGATCCCGATTACCGGACCATCTTTCATAGGATACCGATCTGCAGGCTACACTGAAGTGGTTGGACTCCTCGCCTCATCATGTCTGTGGTCGGCTTCGACCTGGGATTTCAGAACTGTCATGTCGCTATCGCCAGAGCTGGTGGGATCGAGACAGTGGCCAATGAGTTCAGCGACAGATGTACCCCGTGAGTATGGAGAAGGGAGAGCGATGGGGCACTGGTAGTGGCTGTCAGATCCTCTGGGGTCATGGTGTGCCAGCCTCCACTGTGGGGCATCTGGGGGGGGGCTGAGCCTCCACACCATGGGGCATCTGGGGGGGAACGCGCGGAGCCTCCACCGTGGGGCACCTGGGGGGGTGGGCGCTGGGCCTCCACTGTGGGGCATCTGGGGGGGGGGGACGCGCTGGGCCTCCACCGTGGGGCATCTGGGGGGGGGGACGCGCTGGGCCTCCACCGTGGGGGGGGGGGGGGGCGCGCTGGGCCTCCACCGTGGGGCATCTGGGGGGGGGGAGCTGGGCCTCCACCGTGGGGCATCTGGGGGGGGGAGCTGGGCCTCCATCGTGGGGCATCTGGGGGGGCGCTGAGCCTCCACCGTGGGGCACCTGGGGGGGGGCGCTGGGCCTCCACCGTGGGGCATCTGGGGGGGGGTAGCTGGGCCTCCATCGTGGGGCACCTGGGGGGGGGGCGCTGGGCCTCCACCGTGGGGGGCTGAGCCTCCACTGGGGAGCTTCCAGGGGGCATGCCAGATGCTTCTTTTGTATAGATTTATGTACTATCATCTTGGCTAGTAACACTTTATAAATTATCTCAAACACACTGTAAATGCCATAGGATTGTGGCGCATTTACATTGACAACGGTGGTAGCGTTGGGGGGGGGGGGGGCCTGTAACGCCTAGAAAACTACACATCAGGTCAGTTATGAGGCAATGTGACATGACACTAACGCAACTATGTGAGCAACACTGGGCACGTCAATGCACACAATTTTCACAGGTATTCATTAAAGCTTCAAATGCGCTCATGAAACACCTGCTTTATTGTAATACTGTATTATTGTAAAGGTCTTCAGAATAGGGCCTGTAAGGAAAAAACAGGGAGGGGGAGGCGCCAACCTGAGTGTAGTATTAAAATGATGACTTTAATAGGATAAGATTAAAACCACTTACAAGATGATAGAAGATGCATGCTTGTCAAGGTAAAGTGCGGTCCTGGCATTCCACTTGGCTCTGTGGGTCCCACCACTGGAATGGATCAGTGTTTCACCAGGAAGCTCCACACTGACCAGCGTGGAACAGGAAGTGATGTCACCAGGGTCTGATTGGACCAAGGCAGGGGCCAATCAGATGCCGTGACATCACTTCCTGTTCCACAGTCCACGCTGGTCAGTTCCTGGAGAAACACTGATCCATTCCAGCCATCTGCCCAATCCTTTCCAGCTATCTGGAACAGTGGTGGGACCTGCAGAGCCATGTGGAATACCAGGACTGCACTTTGACAAGCATACATCTTCTATCATCTTGTAAGCGTTTTTAATCTAATCCTATTAATGTCATCATTTTAATATTACACTCAGGTCGGCGCATCCCTCTCCTTGTTTTCTTCCTTACATGTCTTGCGGAGTTCTGGACACACTCGGATGGCTGCCTTCTCTTTTAACCCTTAAAACCCCTTTCTTTTCCAACCTCCCAACCTATGGATGCATCATCATCCAGCTATTGCAGCCACAGTCTATACCCCTAAGGATTACTCCATTCGGAGCGCCAGATAACACTGACTATACTGCTATCGGAATAGGGCCCGACCATCAATGATTTTATAATACAAGGGTCCGCAGAACACGGACTGAACACTGATAACGATTACTTTTATAATACAAGAGTCCCCCGAGTAGGGACTGTAAACCAATGACTTTATATTACAAGGGTCCCCCAGAAGATGGACTGAACACAAAGCCCCCGACTAGGAATGATGCTCTGCTGGACCTGGTAATCTCAAACCATGCATAGCTTATTACCAATATTGATATAAAAGAACATCTGGGTAGCAGTGACTAGAACATGATTTCATATAATGTTAGCTGTAAGCAACAAACCCATACAGGTAAGATGAAAACACTTAACTTTAGGAGAGCAAATTTTCTAAGGCTGAGGACTGCTCTCCAGGGCTTAGACTGGGAGGGAATATTGGTATCAATGGACACAGAACAGAAATGGGAATTCTTCAAGGTGACTGTATGTAAACTCGATGCATAGTATAGTCCCATGGACAATAAGCTTAAAAGGCTAAAAATAAAGGACCCCACCCCATTTATAGGGTTGATCGCTTTATGCCCTTGGTGCTTTAAGGTTCCCCATATTAGGCAAAGTAGACCCCATGTTCATAGGCTGATAGGGGCTGAGCACCCCGTGCTTGTATAGAAGAGGCCCCATAGGAGTGAGCACTTCTCTGCTGGCACAGCCTCTATGTACATAGTTCTAGGAATGTATAGCCTAAGGCAGTATATGAGTCCGGTAACAGGTGTCCTGTTCTATTATGTGAGATGTATCATTGTAAACCTGTTCATGTATAGTTCTATTGTACTTGTCTGGAAATATTGCAGTAATCAGAGGTATTTGACAATCTGAGTCCCTTAGGTCATGTGTTATTATTGCTGAACTCCAATTATAGATATTTTGCATAGTTAGATTGGACCAATCTAAGCATTTATGGTCCATACCTGAGGGATCCTTTTAGAAGCTGGAAATCACTGCTGCTCTGGGTGATCACTAATGTTCAGGTCCCCATGCCAAGCGAGCGACCTACCTCCTGTGTTCACATTGAAGCAGAGCAGGTGCTCGGCACGGAATCTGGAAGATCGTGAAGATCACTGGAGTAGCAGTGTTTACTACATACAGGGATTTCCAGCTTCCAGGGGGATCCCACAGGTATGGAGCACACATACATTACATACTTAAGCCCCATACACACTATCAGTTTTTCTGCTGAGTTAGTCCTTCAGATTTACCAAAACCATATAATATGAGGTCAAACCTTAGGAGTTTTAATGTGTATGCAATCAGGCAGGCCCTTGCACTACATGGTTTTGGTAAATCTGAAGGACTAACTCAGCAGAAAAACTGATAGTGTGTATGGGGCTTAAGAGTAGTCTATACTCGTCCTATGTAATTATGCAAAAATCGCTATAGTTGGAAGTCAGTTTTAAAAAAATGAGACAATCCTGTGTTTTGTTTTGTTTTTTTTTTTTGTTTTTTTGTTTTTTCTCGCCTTCTGACTGTTTTACATACAAGTAAACTTTCTTCTATTAGAAGTATTGTGTGAATTGGCTTGCTTCATTTTTCTGAGGCTGAAGAGGAAAATGGTAAACTGTCTCGAAAGTTCTGATCTAGACATTCAGGTTTGCAGGCAGTGTGAGTTCCCCTGGGATATGTATTGCATTGTTAGATCCAGTTTGTGTTCAGACGTGTACTGTGGGCGACGACTCTTCTGGATGTGGTTATGTAATTCTTCTTGGTGGCTGGCTTTGCTGCATCTCTCTGGCTGTATTCCCTCCCTGTGAGCTGAGCTTCTCTGACTTGTTCCCATTCAGTAACATCATATAGGCTGTGTGATGACAGATTTAATGTACCGTATATAGATGTCTGCTGCAGAGCTTTATCTATAAATATGTACAGAGCTGGTGTCAGACCTGGGGGGGGGGAGGGGAGGAAGTGTCTGGAATGTTCTAGAATTTCATCTTCTACCTCCTGCACACAGCGGAGAATCCATTCGACACATAGATTATTCGAAGTACTCGATTTGTATGGCTTACATTTTAAGGTCCCTCACATACAGAACTGTCCAGATGCAGGGCATCCTCTGTTTTAGTGCCCCCGGGAGGGACAGTTTCAGTGTCAAGCCCCACTGCAAGCAGCCTGTCAGTCTATGGTGGGCTGAGCGCTGTACTGAATGGTGCTGATGTTTAGGGCCCTGTACATTCATGGATGAAGGTCTGGAACACAGGGTTTCTTCTTACCCTGGACATTGTGTGTTTTTATAAATACAGATTACAGGGAGTGGGGTTTGACTGTAGTCTATGGCCATAGAAAAATCAAGAGCTGGTCGGACTTTAATCTTCTAGTAGTGAAAACAGCCTTGGGGCCCTTTCACATGGGCTGTCTGATCAGGTTCACCTTTCAGTTTTTCATGCGGACCTAATCGGACCCTCCGGCCTCCCCTATGGAGCGGCAGATGTCAGTGGACATGTCCGCTGCGACATTATGGCGGACACATTTTTGGGACCATTGGCATTTATACAGCGATCGGTGCTATAAAAATGCACTGATTACTGTAAAAATGTCACTGGAATTTTGAAGCTCAGGATCGCAGGGGAGCGGCGCCATTTTCAAACTGCGAGCTGCAAGGCTGCACTGGGATAAGGCTGCAATGGACACTGGGGAAGGCTGCACTGACATGGCTGCACTGAGAAGGCTGCACTGAGAAGGCTGCAATGATGGGCATTTAAATGTAAGTTTTTTTGTTTTTTTTTTCCCTTCCCTCGTAAACGTGGGGTGCATGTTATACGCCGATAAATACGGTATTTATTTTTTTGAAGAAGAATACAGATCAGCCTTAACTGAGAAAAAAAAAAATTGCTTTTTTAAGAAAAAACAATTGGGTTATTTATTATAGCAAAAAGTAAAACTTTTTTTTTTTTTTTTTGTTTATAGCGCAAAAAATAAAAACCACAGTGGAGATCAAATACCACCATCTCTATTTGTGTGTGTGTGTGTGTTGGGGGGGGGGGAACGTCAATTTTGTTTGGGTGCAGCGCGCAATTGTCAGTTAAAGTGTCACGGTGCCGAATCGTAAAAAATGGCCTGGCCATTCAGCAGCCAAATCTTCCGGGGGGCTGAACTGGTTAAAGCAGAGTTCCACCTGCAAAAAAAAAATACTGCAGCTGCTGACTTTTTAAACAAGGACACTTGCCTGTCGATGGTAGCGTTGCAGCTTCACAGCCTGTTTCCTATTGTGCATGCGCGAGTCTTGCTGCATGTTCTGAATGGTCCGTGCTGTCTTCAGGGGGGGGGGGGGGGAGGGTCCGGACATGATGTAGTTCGCAGCAGATTCTGCGGTGCTCTTTTGTCAGAAGTAGGGCTGGTAAAAGCTCATGCCCGCAGCGCCTCAGGACCGGCGCGGTTTCCAAAAAAAAAAAACTCGATTCGAATCGTGAATCGAGTTGTTTTTTTTTTTTTTTTTCTCAAGAAAATCTCCCAGCCCTAGTCAGAAGTGGGAGCAGATACCTGGATTAGAAAGGTATCTGCGCCCCTCCCCCCCCCCCGAAAGGTGAAAAATGTGACACTGGAGGGGGGGGAGGAACCGAATCAGAGGAAGTTCAATTTCTGGGTGGAATTTCGCTTTAAAGAGCCCTATATAATATAGATTGATCACCACTGCTTTGGAGCACTAATCAGGTATTGCATTCACACGTTTCACTTTTTACACAGCAAATTTGTAAGCATGTGTTTTTTTCATGCAAGGCTAACATATAGGACATGGTTTTTATAACCACATAGCTGCAGTTTGCCATTCCATAGGGCATATACACCACTTGGCGCTGTTGTTCACCGGTGTCCAATAGATCAGCAGCACCTGAAAGCTCTAATTGGAATGAGAGACCTGGTATGCCGATTTCTGCCTTGCAGAAGAGACTGCAGCAAGGTGTAGCCGGGCCTGATGATTACAGCTGGAGGGTAACATTGGTAAATTGCTGTCATTATGTACTGTAGCTTTCTGTATTGCCAGTGTTCCTTCCTTGCGCAACTCTACAACCAGTGTTATTATAGTTGTTTCTACTATGTTTAATTCTTTTGTTGGCATCTTAATGGATCTATGGATGTACTTGGGAAATTGACATTTATTATCTTGATCTAGCTGCACTATTAAAAACCTGTCTGAACTCATAAGGGTATGGAGAGGATTTTGGTCTATTATGCAGCTATCTGGCTTAGAAAAAAAAAACCATGAAAACCAAGTTCAGCTGCAGAGGTTATGTACCCTTGAAAGGGAGGTTTTTAGACATGTAGCACCCTGAAGTTTAGGCGGGGTTGCTCCTAAATTTACCTGCCAGGTATTGTTGCCTTGGCCAATTGTTAGGGATCAATTGATTTCACCTTAAGTCTGGAATTGCGGCACTTCTCTTTTTTGTCGCTGGGTGGCCGGGTACCTGGTGACATTCTTGGGCCCCTTAGTCTGCTGGGAGAATTTTATATATTTGGGTGGAGTTCGGTGCTGTCTGGGTGGACGTGTGTTTGGGTGCTCGGGCTGCTAGGCCGGAGTTTGGGCCTATCCTGGGTACATCTGGCTGCTAGGCTGTCTGAGGGCCTATCCAAAAGCAGGAGAGCAGCATAGGGTTGGGACTGCGGCTTGCAGTCAAAACAGAAGTGACGGTTCTGCCGGCCAGAGAACCTGTACAGGGGAAGCTATCGCTACTAAGGTACCAACCACCTTATTACCAGGGACCACAGTGAGTAGCTGAAGCAAGTATCGAAGAAGAATTAGGAAACTTCAGCAGGTGCCAAGTCAGGGACACAGCCAGTGGGGTGACACTTGAGGAGTATCTGGAGTGCCAAGCCAGAGACCCAGCAGGGAAGCGGGGGTGACGCTTGAGGAAGATACTGAGTAAGAAGATTGGAAGAGCCCACAGGATTCAGTGGCAGTGAATCAGCAAGTCTAGTGAGAGACTTGAAGATCAATGGGCTAGGGATCTACAAGAAATGATTGTAGAGCAAGTAAAGGAGTTCATTACAACTTTTGTGTTAGGAACCATTCTAATGCCCCGTACACACGGTCGGACTTTGTTCGGACATTCCGACAACAAAATCCTAGGATTTTTTCCAACGGATGTTGGCTCAAACTTGGCTTGCATACACACGGTCACACAAAGTTGTCAGAAAATCCGATCGTTCTGAACACGGTGACGTAAAACACGTATGTCGGGACTATAAACGGGGCAGTGGCCAATAGCTTTCATCTCTTTATTTATTCTGAGCATGCGTGGCACTTTTTCCGTCGGATTTGTGTACACACGATCGGAATTTCCGACAACGGATTTTGTTGTCGGAAAATTTTATAGCCTGCTCTCAAACTTTGTGTGTCGGAAAATCCGATGGAAAATGTCCGATGGAGCCCACACACAGTGGGAATTTCCGACAACGAGGTCCTATCACACATTTTCCGTCGGAAAATCCGACCGTGTGTACGGGGGCTAAGACTGTTGCAGATGTGGTGACTTGGTGGATGCCTTTCCCTGCATGGCTGTCTACCTGGAGAAGTCTTGGAGTCTGCTAGTTAACATTGCAACTACCTAAGGGTGTCCTGGCCCTAAACACTCTCTCCCACAGTTCTGTTCAAGAGAAAATAAACCTATGCATTCAAAAAGTGTCTGGCACACAATTATCTATCTTGCACTGGCATGTCACATCATTATTCCAATATATGGTGTCCAGACTCCGCTCACCGTGATGACTTCAGAAGCTAGCCCCACACGTTGTGCCATCAAGGCTTTCTCAAAGGCTGCTTGTATATTACAATTAATGCTTTTATCAGCTGCATTCTGAGGCTTGAAAATAATGGCACCCAGGCCATTAACCTGGGCCCTTCTTCCCGCCTAGCTTTCCTCATCCTCTCCCTGGCTCTCCACTCATTAGGTGCTCCTTCTCTCTTTCCTTAGCGCCAGCTTTCTACTTGCATTCCTCCTGGTTTCTGATCTATCTCCTCTTAGATCTGTGTAGGCTATAAATGGCACCATTGTGTGGGCCTAGTGGACACCCTGTTGTTGTAGAGAACCTCCCTAGGATCCTTTGGCCCTCATGACATTCTAAAAAGGCCTATCTCCTGTTACATTAGGCCCCCTTTCACTCGAGGCGGACTCCGTTTCCACGGAGCCCGCCTCTGTCCGCCGGCTCAGCGGGAGATCAGTCCGTTGATCTCCGATGAGCCGGCAGATGACAGGTCCCTCTTTGCTCACTGAGCGGGGAGGGGTTTGTCGGGTGCCGCTGCTGCCTATGGAGGGATCGGACGAAAACGGACAGCATGTCCGTTTTCTTCAGATCTCACCCGATCCGCCAGCGACTGACCTGGACATAGGGCCATCCATCTGCTTTTAGCGGATCGGATGTCAGCGGACATGTCTCTGCTAACATGGTGCGCCAGTTCAGGTCCGCCGTCAAAACTGACAGGCGGACCAGAACGGTCCGATCGTGTGAAAGGGGCCTTAGTTTGTGTTTCATGCTGCTGCAGTTTATCTATCTTTTGTTGGCTAACTTGTTACCACTTTCAATGCTAGCCCCTGCGTGTGCAGAACGATCGCATGTTAGCTACTTGTTAAAATGAATACAAATTTATTAAAACAAAAAATAACAGCAACAGTATAGGTATACAGGTTCTGCTTAAGAAGCACCATACTATGTGTGATATATTTAATATATAATATATATATATATATATATATATATATATATATATATATATATATATATATATATATATATATATATATATATATATATATATATATATATATATATAATTTAATATATATTTATTATATGTCAGGTCCATAAATATTGGGACATTGACACAATTCTGATCTTTTGGCTCTATACACCACCACAATGGATTTGAAATGAAACAAACATGTGCTTAACTGACTGCAGGCTTTCAGCTTTTAATTTGAGGGTATTTACATCCAAATCATGTGAACGGTATAGGAATTACAACAGTTTTGTATTTGTGCCTCCCACTTTTAAGGGACCAAAAGTAATGTGACAGATTAACAATCATCCATCAAACTTTCACTCTGGTACAAGTTGATCTTGGTCTCATCTGTCCATAGGATGTTGTTTCAGAACTGTGAAGGCTTTTTTTAGATGTTGTTTGGCAAACTCTAATCTGGCCTTCCTGTTTTTGAGGCTCACAATGGTTTACATCTTGTGGTGAACCCTCTGTATTCGCTCTGGTGAAGTCTTCTCTTGATTATTGACTTTGACACACATACACCTACCTCCTGGAGAGTGTTCTTGATCTGGCCAACTGTTGTGAAGGGTGTTTCTTCACCAGGGAAAGAATTCTTCGGTCATCCACCACAGTTGTTTTCCGTGGTCTTCCGGGACTTTTGGTGTTGCTGAGCTCACCGCTGCATTCTTTCTTTTTAAGGATGTTCCAAACAATTGATTTGCCCACACCTAATGTTTTTTGCTATCTCTCTGATGGGTTGGTTTTGTTTTTTCAGCCTAATGATGGCTTGCTTCACTGATAGTGATAGCTCTTTGGATCTCATATTGAGAGTTGACAGCAACAGGTTCCAAATGCAAATGGCACACTTGAAATTAACTCTGGACCTTTTTATCTGCTCCTTGTAAATGGGATAATGAGGGAATAACGCACACCTGGCCATGGAACAGCTGAGCAGCCAATTGTCCCTTAAAAACTGGGAGGCACATATATAAACTGTTGTAATTCCTACACCATTCACCTGATTTGGGTGTAAATACCCTCAAATTAAAGCTGAAAGTCTGCAAAGTACATCTTGTTTGTTTCATTTCAAATCCATTGTGGTGGTGTAAAGAGCCAAAAAGATTAGAATTGTGTTGATGTCCCAATATGTATGTATGTATGTATGTGGAATGTATTGTCTTAACTATTTATACTATGTTGCAGACACTAGTCTTGTGTACTCTTGAAAAAGACGATTGTTTGAAACGCGTTGAGTTTTTCATGTGAACCAGTTTCATCATTCGATAAGAATTGTCCCCGTGATTGATGTGCAAACCTGTAATTTGCCCAAAAGTGGACATTATGGTTTTTGTTTATATGCCATGTTGTCTAATAAATTGCATAGTTTTAACTGTATCCACCTACTATTACCATTCTTTGAGTGCCCTAAAAAGTCCTGACTACATACTTGATGCTCAGAAGAATTACAAACAAGGAAAAATGCACAAAGCTGTACAGGGAAGCCAAGTTTGCATGTAATCAACAAGTTGTAGCTACTGATTACATCCATTCAATAAAATACACAGAGGGGAATTTACTAAAACTGGAGCAGCTGTGCATGGCAACCAATCGGCATCTAGCTTTCATTTTCAAAGCTTAACTAAACACTGAAGTTAGAAGCTGATTGGTTAATATGCACAGCTGCAACAGATTCTCTGCTTTATGCCAGCCATACACGGTTCGAATTTCGTAAGAATTTTCTTTCGAAAATCGCATGAAAGAATTTTCGTATGAATTTCGCACCATTAGTGGGCGGCAACAACGGCCGATTTTCGTGCGGTAATCAAATTTGAGGAATCGGACATGTTGGAAATTTTTTTAAAAACGAACGATTTTCTAATCAATGATGGAGGATCGTGCAAGAAAATGTAATAAGAAAAGAAAATTTACGGAGAGAAAAGAAGATTCCCGGCCAAGAAAATTCTTTTTCTGTAGCAACATGCGGTGAAATTAAAGGCTTGGTCGGCCGAATTTCGAAAATCAATGGTGGCATCATCGGATCACAAAAAAAGAACTTTCTGATTTGAAAGAAAATTCATTCGAAATTTGACCGTGTATGGCCTGCTTAACTCTTTGTGGAAATTTCCCTCAGTATTAAGTGGAAGGCATCATAGACATCTTGGCCAACCAGCTCCCAGAAATCTGTGCAAGGAAGCAATTTTTTTTTTTTTTTTTTTTCTTGGACGGTGATCAATTGCATCGTGCAACTGTATTTTCTGACTATAGACAGGGAGACATACTTCTGATATCTATGGAGCTCAACAAGCTTCAGCTGGCTGGTCACCTATAGACACAGTTGGCTTCTCATTCCATTAATAATCTTGTGCCTGATCCCTTCCCTTTCTCTCTCTCTCTCTCTCTCCTCTCTCTCTCTCTCTCTCTCTCTCTCCCTCTCCTCTCTCTCTCTCTCTCTCTCTCTCTCTCTCTCTCTCCTCTCTCTCTCTCTCTCTCTCTCTCTCTCTCTCTCTCTCTCTCTCTCTCTCTCTCTCTCTCTCTCTCTCTCTCTCTCTCTCTCTCTCTCTCTCTCTCTCTCTCTCTCTCCATATATATATATATATATATATATATATATATAAATAATATATAATTTTTTTTTTTTTTTTTCCCAATTTAGGGCTGTGGTTTCCTTTGGCACCAAAAACAGGACGATTGGTGTGGCTGCTAAAAATCAGGTGGGTTTTACCAAAAGTAAAAATGCTGCTTTAACATTTCTTGGGGAAACAATTTAGAGAGTAAGTAGAAAATAGAATTCATGCTACCCACAATTGATTCTGCATTTTCTGTAGTTCCCTGTGAAAGAAATACTTTTTCGTTGTAACCAATGGGCACAGCAGGAGGTAAGAGGACATTTCCCCAAAGTGAGGAAAGCTCCAGCAGACAGTTGCCATTGGATCAGGTGTCCCCATTGGAGGATGACCCCTCTACTCTCCATTTTGTGATGGCTGAAATGTTTTAATGTCGATGACTGATTGTAAACACCAGGACATATAATGTGCTCAAAATGGTCTTGGAGAGAAATAAAAACCTGTCAAAAGTTCTAAATTTCACCTACCTCTCTTCTAATAAATGCTGTGCCCCACTGTATGTGTTTTCTAAAAAAATCTGCTGATAAATACCTTATTGTATAGTGCCAATTGGCGGTCACGTGAATGCCTATCTCTCTCTTCTCCTCCCTGGGGTGCTGGTGTGTGTGTGTGTGTGTGTGTGTGTGTGGTCTTTTGCACATTCACTGCTAGGGAATAAGTTTGACAAAAGAGCTTAAAGCTCTTCCACTCATTCTCCTACCCAATACCCCCCCCCCCATCAGGTGCGGATACCTGTCCCCACTTCCGGGTGACCGGGCCGCGGTGAATTATGTCAGCAGCTCGGCTCCCTTCTCTCCTTCCCCGGCTGCTGGGCCAGTAGAAAAGTGCAGCGGTGCCTCACACATGCGCAGTAGGGACCTACTGTAAAGTCATAATGCTTCACTGCCGGGTTCCCTTACCGGCAATGGCGGCAGCTAGTAGAAACATTAGCTGCGGTGCCGACATTACTGGACTCCAGGACAGGTAAGTGTCCTATTATTACAAGTCAGCAGCTACAGTATGTGTAGCTGCTGGCTTTTAATTTTTGCAGGGGTGGGCGGACCTCCGCTTTAACAATGATTGTCACAAATGAGCTCTGTACATTGAACACTAGGTGCTGTCAGAGCTGTATATGCAACACAAAATGTTTCTGATATTTGGTTTCCCTCTACATACAGCTGATCACAAATGCTACAAATACAGTGTCCAGCTTTAAGAAGCTCCATGGTCGAGCGTTCAATGATCCTTTTGTTCAGAAGGAGAGGAAAAATTTGGCCTATGAACTGGTTCAGACAAACAACGGAGGAGTTGGGATTAAGGTAGGAGGTTGTCGAAAAATCAAGTTCCAGTTTGCTCCCAGCGATTGTCATCACCTAATTATTCACATGGTTCTTGTAGGTGATGTATTGGAAGAGGGTCACGTGTTCAGTGTAGAACAGATAACTGCCATGCTGCTCAATAAACTAAAGGAGACTGCAGAGCACAACTTGAAGAAGCCAGTCACCGACTGTGTCATATCTGTAAGTATGAATTGTATTTAATAAGGCTATATTCATCAAGTTGCCTAGAGCAAGGACACTTTTAGTTGCCACCAGTAAGATGCTGTGTGTGTGTGTTGTGTTTTTGTTTTTTTTTGTTTTTTTTCCTTCTCAGTTCTGTATGAGAAAATAAAATAGATAATCTGTTACAGGCAGCAAGAACACTTCTTGTTTCAGACACTTTGATTACAGGGAATGTAGTTGTGCATTTTATGATTCCTATGAGATCTGGGGGGGGAAAAAATCTTTTACTTTACGTTTACGTTTTTTTTTTCTTGGTAGGTTCCCTCATATTTCACAGACTCTGAAAGAAGATCTGTTTTGGATTCTGCTCAGATAGCTGGCTTGAACTGCTTGAAACTGATGAATGATATGACTGCAGGTTTGGAAGACTTTGTCATTTCTCGAAAAAAAAAAAAAAAAAAAAAAAGGATATTCAGTTCTTTTGTTTGTTTTTTTTATTTCTGTATTTTGCATCTAGTTTACATTTTGCTAAGATGTGACATTTCATTGGAAGATCCAGAAACAGTTAAAACATTTAACCATGAAGAAGGGGGGGGGGTGTGTATCTGCCAATAAGCAACTTCCTTTCCTGCAACGCACAACCTCTTCGTTTTTTTTGATCATTTAATTTACACCGTCACTGAATAGGTTATACGCTACATGACCAAAAGTATTGGGACGCCTGCCTTTACACACACACACACGAACTTTAATGGCATCCCAGTCTTAGTCCGTAGGGTTCAATATTGAGTTGGCCCACCCTTTGCCGCTATAACCGCTTCATTTCTTCTTAGAAGAGCTGAAGCGGTTATAGCGGCAAAGGGTGGGCCAACTCAATATTGAACCCTACGGACTAAGACTGGGATGCCATTAAAGTTTGTGTGCTAGTAAAGGCAGGCGTTACTTTTGGTACTAATAGTGTATATCCTCAGACTGTCTGACAAAAAACGATGCTAGGGCAGCTATTGGCTACTGGCTATGAACTTCCTTGTTTTAGTCCGATCGTACGTCATCACGTACGAATCCGTCGGACTTTGGTTGATTGTGTGTAGGAAAGTCCGCCGAACCAAGTATGCAGTAAAGTCTGGTCCTGTGTATGCAGCATTAGAAGGCTTTGAGCTTCTGGCTTCTTGCTACTTCTGGGTCACTCATGTCACTAGAATAAAAAAAGTACCACTCTAGTACTTCAGAACTAGTATGCAGCTGAGGCTCAAGCCATTGCTGTTTTACATTGAAGGGTTCATACCAGGGGCGGATCCAGGGGGGGGGGGGGGGGGGGCGCGCGCAACAGGGCAATTGCCCAACCACCCCCCCCCCCCCCCCGATACCCCCCCCCCCAGTCCATCAAAAATTTACTAGCCTGTAATCCAACATTTGTTGGCGTAAAATTGGACAACAATTGTCAAAAGGAGTGTACTAACGGTAAGATTTTAGGACAACAATCTGTCAACAGACAATCCCCTGCCAACAATCGTACCTTGTGTACGAGGCTTTAGAATGGGGGTGGGAGCAGGTTTAAAGCGGAGCTTTGCTCGTTTGCACTCTCTACTGACACTTTTGGCACTTTTTTTGGGGGGGGAGGGGGGAAGCAGGTATCTGGTTTGGAAAGGTACCTGCGTGCACACACCACTTCCTGCTCAGATTGCTGCAGTAAACTGAGCCAGAAGTTCAGCCCCTCTCCTTCCTCAGCAATCTTATGGGACACACAGGTCCCAAAAAACTATGGGGCCATTCACAAAGCGCAGTAGGAAACTGGCTGTGAAGCTGCAAGGCTTCACTTCCTGTTTCCCTTCATTTGCCAGTTTCTGCACCCCAAGTGGATTTTAAGAATCAGCTCATGTGAGGACATCACTGGATCCAGGGGCAGAGTTATGTGTCCTTATTCTAAAAGTCAGCAGCTACAGTATTTGGAGCTCCTCCCAGATTAGTATTTGACTGAACTTCTACTTTGAAGATTGTTAAGCTGCAATATATTGTCCTTCCCTCTCTTTTTATTTTTTATTGGAGTGGGGGGGAGGGGGTTTAATACTGCTTTACATTGTTAGTCTCTATAGTCTTCATTATCCATGTTTCTTGATATTTTCATTTTTAGTTGCATTGAATTATGGGATTTATAAGCAAGACCTTCCAGCTCCTGAGGAGAAACCCAAAATAGTTGTTTTTGCGGATATGGGCCATTCCTCTTTCCAGATAACTGCCTGTGCCTTCAATAAAGGCAAATTAAAGGTATGATTTTAGGAAATAAAAAATCAATTTTTCTTTCAATAAGGCCAGATCTCTTCTCGGCCAATAACCTCGCAAAATATTGTTTCTTAGGTTCTTGGGAGAGCATTTGATCCGTATCTAGGAGGAAGGAACTTTGACGACAAGCTAGTGGAACATTTTTGTGTCGCGTTCAAGACTAAATATAAGTTGGATGTAAAGTCCAAAATCCGGGCTCTTCTGCGTCTTTATCAGGAGTGTGAAAAGCTGAAGAAACTGATGAGCAGCAACAGCACCGACATCCCTCTTAATATTGAATGCTTCATGAATGATATAGATGTGTCTGGGCGTATGAGCAGGTGAGACCTTGTTGGGTACCCTGTCATCATCCCCTTTTTTTTTTTTTTTTTTATATGTTCCTGTTCATTCTTTGTACCTTTTGCCTAATAATTGGTGTGTACCTTTCCAGATTTGAGTTTGAAACCCTCTGTGCTGACATTATACAAAGAATCGATGCTCCTATGCATTCACTGATGGAACAGATTCAGCTTGGAGTTGAAGACATCAGCTCAGTGGAAATCGTAGGAGGTGCTACCCGTATTCCTGCTGTCAAGGAGAGGATTGCTAAGTTCTTTGGGAAAGAAGTCAGCACCACTTTGAATGCAGATGAAGCAGTTGCAAGAGGCTGTGCTTTACAGGTAATGTCTTTGCTTCTGGTGTTTGACCCCCTCAGATATTCTGTGGTTTCATGGATAGTATGGATAGGCTTTTGGAATAAAGGTTTGGTCAGCATCTTTTAAAATTTTATGACGGAAGCTGTATTGCTAAATGGAATATGTACTCTTTTTAGATCCGAAAGTGTAATTTAAACTAAACCCTAGGGGATGTGTTGGTTTTTTTTTTTTTTTTTTGTTTTTTTATTTTGTGTGTGTGTGTGTGTGTGTGTGTGTGTGTGTGTGTGTGTGTGTGTGTGTGTGTGTGTGTGTGTGTGTGTGTGTGTGTATAAAACTTAGAAAAGATTAAGCTCTCTGATTTTAGTATGGCTAGATGTGATTTTTGATTGTTACTGATTTAAAACCCACTGAAGAGAAAGTGATTAGCTTGTTTCAGCCATTTAGATTACTAGTCTTACTCCCATTAGCAAATTTGGATTTTGGAAGTATTTGCATTTGATGCCAAGCGACTGTTCCTGCGCAGCTCTTGGCCTGAAAGTGCCATATGCAGCCACTCCATTCCAGCACAGGTGAAGAAGTGTAAGGTGCGTTTTGGTGATGTACAATACCAGCCTCTACAACCATTCCTCATACATCATGTTGCTTCAGCAACAAGAGTGCAAATATTGACCCATGGATGCATTTTTAGCCCTGAAGTACATCCTACTCTCTTCTCTGATCAATGACCTCTTCATCCTAAGACTGAGTGCTGTTGAATTGATGATTGGGTTAATGGAGATGGCAAGGTGATGCTTTCTTGATACAAAATATAGCTATTGTATGATATGTTAAAGTGGATGTACACCCCATGTCCTCCTTTCTAAACTACTACCATAGGGGTTATCTATAAGGATATACATGCCTCCTGAATGTATCTTTACCTGTCAAATGTCTCCCCTCTGTCTGTTATGAGAGCTGAAAAACTGCATATTCTGTGGGTGGGTCTGTTGTCTGGAGCTCGGTGGGTGGAGTTGTGATGTCAGTAGACTCCCCGCCCACCTCTACACTCCCCTTATATGCATTTTCTCCTGTGTATTTCTTACACTGAACTTCTGCTATGATCTCTAACATCCAGTGAAAAGACAGGAAGACATGACTTCAGCATGCTCAATTATGCTGAGGTGTGGAACAGCCAATCCTTGCAGAGCTGCTGAAGAAGGGAGTGGGGGTGGGAATTAAAAAATAATGCATGTCTTAGGCTAATGCACGAGATATGTAAATCACCTGTCATGCACAGCAAGGGGGAGGATTTGACAAAGTTTTTCTCTGTTTGTCAAGATTTATCTTGCTGAACAATAAAAGAGGATTGCTCAGAGCTGGATTAACTCTTTGTGGCAAGACTGGGCTCAAATGATAGGAAATCTTATACTCTATATTATGACATAAAAAAATTGGGTCTACACCCACTTTAAGGGATTAGAAGATGTCACACACACTGTAACCTAGTGTGTGTGTGTGTTTAACTTTTTTTAATTTATTTTTAAAGTGCAATACAAGTCTGTTTTTGGACAGAGCAGGAGAACAGGGTGTTTTCTGTTTTGAGATCTGTGCTCATTTTCTGTACCTCTGGGTCTTTTATACTCCTGATATCTCCCCTGCCCTCCAAAGCAACTAACCTAACACCGATCATGCCTGTTTAGAAGCTTCCCTGGTTGTAACAGCCAGGACCATACGGCTCTGAAACAGTGACAATCCTCATCTCTTATGGGAACATTTGACAGAGGAGAGTAGCTGTTCCTTGATCTCCTCTGCATGCTGCCATCCAATTGTGTACCACAATCTCAGGCTCCATGGAGGAGCTCCATGGAGGAGCAGAAGAGCCCCAGAACCACTGCAGAAGTTCGGTGGAGGAAGCTTTCTGGCTTTAGGGGTTAGGACCTTCAGTGTGCTGTAAAAGTTATCACCTCTCTGTGAAAGCCGGTCACCAGCTGATTACATCTGTTGATATTTTTATTGAGAAAATTCATGAAATGGCAATCCTTCTTCCTTTCCCCCCCCCCCCCCTCATTGGTGTTTTTATTTAATACTACCTTTTATCTGGAAAAACCCTGTTTGAGTTCAAATCCTAATGTTTACCTGTTCAAATATGTCAAAAAGCAACAATTTCCATGACATGTACTTGTTCACATGACTGTATATTGAGCTTATTGTTTCAACTGTTTAAAAACGATAACTATTGTGGTCCATCCAATGTGTGAATGAATACCTGTTCTTTTGCAGGAAAATGCTTTAAAGTTTACTATTTTTTTTATTGTTTTGTGCAGTGTGCAATTCTGTCACCGGCCTTTAAAGTCCGAGAGTTTTCAGTGACAGATGTAGTACCTTATCCCATCTCCTTGAAGTGGAGCACTGAAGCAGACGAGGCTGAAGGGTAAGAAGTGCTGACTTCCCAACTCGTGTTTTTTACATTTTAGTCCAGACACTTCTCTTCAGTTCTATTAAAAAAAAAAAAAAAAAAAAGTCAAAAACCTCTCTTCAGGTAGAGCAGTTCCGGGAGTCTAAACATCTACATCTAAAGACACACAAAAGCAAAATTGCCTAATTCAGTCTTTTATAAAGTGCCATTAAGTTCTATGAACTACCCATGACAAAGACTGAATTACGCAATTATTTAGCTTTTTTGTGTCTTTTTTTTTTTTTTTTATACATATTGTTTGCTGTTTCTATAATATAAAAATGCCAGTGGTATCTTTTTTTTACTGATGTGAGTAGAACATCTGCAAGGCAAAGTACAAGGGGTCCCCGGGTTACAAACAAGTTAGGGACTGTAGGTTTGTTCTTAAGTTGAATCTGTTTGTAAGTCGGGACAGGTAAATTTTTTTTTTTTAAGTGTAGCTCCAGCCAATTAAACAATTTTTAAGATTTTTGGATAGCATAGGAAAGGGTTATCACCCCTGTAACATTTGTTTTGCTATCTGTGCCCCTGTTCAGAAGATTTCACCTTACTTTCTGTCCCAATGACAATTGGATTTTGAAAATTTTGGGTTGTTGTGGAAACTAGCCTTGGTGATAAAGCATCAGTGGAGGTACCTTTCCCCATAACTCTTACAGGAGTGAATTTCCCTTCCTAGGGGTAGATTTCCTCTCACTTCCTGTTGTCTCCCTCCGTTTGTAACTAGGGACCCCCTGTAATTGCTTAGTTTCCATTTTTATAACTGTCTTGGTACTACAGTATAAATACTGGAATTCTTTGTAACATGTGGAAGGATTGTTTTTTGCTGGTATTGCATTAAACTTAAATGCTAGGCAGATAAGGCATACATAAGCAGCTCTGTTATCATTAATACATTACGTGTTTGTGGTTTTTTGTTTTTGTTTTTTTTTTGCGTTTTTTACCTGGAGTTGAGCTGAAAGCAGTCAAAATGTTTATGGTAGACCGGTCTACCGAATCCTCACTTGCTTGGTGTAGGTTTCTGCATGTGTCTACTGGGCTGAAATCCATCATTCTGTGGTTTTACAGTTGTCAAATTATCCGATGCCAGGCAGACCAGAAAATAGTGATTTATTTTATCCAGTGTTTGTTTTTTGTTGTTTTGTTTCAGAATTCATGAAGTCTTCAACAGAAACCATGCTGCTCCTTTCTCAAAGGTCCTTACCTTCTATAGAAAGAATCCATTTCAGTTGGAAGCCTTTTATTCTGATCCCACTACAATCCCTTATCCACAGCCTAAGATAGGTACGGGGTTCCCAGCAATGCTTTAGGCAATGCAGATCTTAAAGTGTAGAGCTTTTTGGCTATTTTGTTACATTTTGTTTTCTGTATGTAGTGTAATTTTTATTGCTTAAAGAACTAGACCTCATTTTACCAATGATTTGGTTTGGTGCAAACGTCTGAATAATTGTAACTTTTTTTTTTTTTTTTATTAATTTTTATTTTATTAGAATTGTATTTTGTTTAGCTAAATCGTACTCTTTTTAGATCAGCCATTCTCAACCAGCGTTCTGTTGAATCTTAGAGTTCCACCAGAGGTTGCTTAGGGGTTCCTTTTGAGCTATGGTTTAAAGTATAACTAAAGACAAAACTCTTTTTTGTTTTGGTTTTTTTTGATAGAGTGGAGAGGGAATATAACACCTGCCAGTTTGTATTGTTGTCTGTGCCCCCATTTGGGGGATTCACCCTCTCTATTTGTCCTATTTACCATTATTGAAAATCACAAACTTTGGATTCTGCCCAGAAAATTTATAGAGGGGAATTTTCCAATGGGGACACTAGTTACGGTGACCTGAGGGTCCCCAAGGGATTCCCTTAATTTGCAAGGATTTCCTGTTTTGACTATGGGACAGGAAGTGAAGGTAAATCTCCCCATTAAGATACGGATGCAAAAAAAAAAAATTCTGACTGGGGTTATTGCCCTCCCTTGCTCAAAGTTCTACTTTAATACAATGGGCTCCGCAGCCCACACAGATATTTGGTTAAGTGATGAAAAGTGACTGACAAATTTCCACCATCAACACATCAAACTATTAAGAGTTCTGTAAATGAACTGGAGGATGGTAAATCTTTCCAATGGGACATGGATGCAAAAAAAAAAAAAATCTGACTGGGGTTATTATCATCCCTTACTCTATATAAAATGAAGAAAACAAGTTTTGGCTATATTTCTACTTTAATGACCTCCCATGGTGTCTGGATAGTTTCAGGTTTAACACCACTTGACAGAGCCAGTGGTATAACACTGATAATCTTTTTAGCTGTTTGAAAGAGTGGCACTCTTAGCACGATGGTAAGGGTTGCATTTTTCCTAGTGACGCCCCCCCCCCCCCCCCCCCCCTCCCCAGGTGTAAAGTGATTTTTTTTTTTTTTGCCATTGACATCCCCCACCAATTAGATTTTGTAAGGGTTCCACAAGACATGAAAACTATTTTACGGGGTTCCTTTTGGAGAGGATGTGAACCGCTGCTTTAGATAGTCTGCATGCCTGCATATGGTTGGTTGTTGTCAGCCACTTACTAAGTAGGGAAGGATGACAATCCTGTGCACAAAGCTTCAAAAATCAAACCAACAGTAACAGCTCCCGTATTGTAACAGTCATTTCCTTACATTATTTTTTTTCAACAGGCCAGTTTGTGGTCCAGAACATTTCTGCTACTAAAGGCGAGAAGGCAAAAGTGAAGGTGAAAGTTCGGATCAATACACATAGCATTTTCAGTGTCTCCACAGCCTCTGTTGTAGAAAAGGTGGAGGTAGAGGACACTGAAGATCAGTTTGCAGAGAGTTCTCAAGATGTTAGGAATCATGACATGTATACTGTGGAAGAGGATGTAAGTATTTCTGTACAGGTATAAAGTAAATGTAGTTAATGGGATGATTGTAGTTTTGAGTGTCTTGTATGTATTGTTTTACTGTTTAGAATGGGGGCATGGATCCCGACTATCCTGGAATTACTTTAGTCCTTTGACTGTGTGAATGGTGCCTAGAGGACTACCCTTCAGGCTGATCCTCTTTATACTTGTAGTAGTAGTATTATCACTGGCTGGTTAATCCTATTTACTCTTCTCTTAGGTTCTCATATCCCCTTTTAACATCTCTTTGTGCCTGGGTTTTTCTTTCAGAAGAATGTCCAGCAAGACCATGCAGAAGCTGGAACACAGCCCCAGGTACAAACTGATGTGCATCCCCCTCCTCCACCCGAGCCTACCAGTGGTGAACACAAAGTGACTGACACTGAAAAAGTGAGTGATTTTATTAACTAATGTGCTTATCTCTGCCTAATGTAAGATTCCAGATAATAGCCACTTTCCAGTTGTGCTGTCAAAATAAAAAAAAAGTAATGTGTAATCTTTAGACTAGTAATATGGCTGTCACAATTCAGTGAATCTCTCATGAGAGACAGCTGTTTATTCTTGTGACAGTTTTTTTTTCTCCAGACCTGGTTTTAACATGACAAGCAAAGGAAATTTCAGATTAAATCTTTAACTCACCCGGATTATAAAGGCTTTTATTGATTCTGTACATTGACATTCACAACTGAACAAATGGCTAATTGGATATGTGTGCCTCGGGGAGGGGGGGGATTTGGAGAGCACATCGTTAACAAAGGTGCTTGTTTTCAATAAAAAAGAAAATCCTATTTATAAGTAAAAGTGGTCATATGAAAAGGAGGGAGAGCTTATTACATCTATATATGCAGTCTTGCTGAGCCATAATTTTCCAGGTCAGTAACATCTGTGTCCTTCACTAGTCAGATCCAAGGACTATGACGTCTGGACTGACACCTGATGTAGATCAGGGCTCTTCTCTGCTCAGATGATTTTTCCCAAAATGTACTGACCACAAACTATGCTAAAAGACTGGCCCTTTCACTGTGACACAAACCCAGCAGAGCTTTCCCTGTAAAAGCCAGTAAGTAGTTTTTTTTTTTTTTTTTCCCTCTGCCCACAAGACAGAACACTACTAATTTTGCTATGAAATGGTCTCTTGATACCAGCTGGGAAATGGACATACCTTTGCTATTTCTTAGGTCCCCTGCAGCTATCACTGGTTCCTCCTGTTCTCTGCCATGTCATTAATGTTATGTAATGAGTGGAGGCCAGAGGAAGAAACCAGTGCAAGCAACAGGACCCAGGAGATGACAATTACTATAAACGTCAGTTACCCTGTAGCCTTTAGGGAAGGAGCACCTTAATCTTGGCAAACCACAACTGTAGAAAATTGTAGATGTTTGTATAGTGTTTTTACATCTCTTGGGAAATGTTTTTTGAGGGCTTTTATTTATTTTAGGAAAATGAAAAGAAGAGTGATAAACCTCCTGAAGCCAAGAAGCCAAAGATTAAAGTGAAGAATATTGAGGTGCCTATTGAAGCAAACTTTGTGTTGCAACTAGGGAAGGATTTGCTCAATATGTACATTGAGAATGAGGTGAGTAGGAGGAAAAAAAAAAATTATATATATATTACGCGCGCACACACTATCTCACAAAAGTGAGTGCACCCCTCACATTTTTGGAAATATTTTATTATATCTTTTCATGTGGCAACACTGAAGAAATGACACTTTGCTACAATGTTTAAAGTAGTGAGTGTACAGCTTGTATAACAGTGTAAATTTGCTGTCGACTCAACACACAGCCATTCATGTCTAAAACGCTGGCAACAAAAGGGAGTACACCCCTAAGTGAAAATGTCCAAATTGGGTCCAGTTGGCCATTTTCCCTCCCCGGTGTCATGTGACTCGTTAATGTTACAAGGTCTGAGGTGTGAATGGGGAGCATGTGTGTTCGATTTGGTGTTATCGCTCTCACTCTTACTGGTCACTGGAAGTTCAACATGGCACCTCCATGGCAAAGAACTCTCTGAGGATCTGAAAAAAAAAAGATTTGTTGCTGTACATAAAAATGGAATAGGCCATGGGTGCTCAACCAGTGGCCCTCCAGCTGTTGCGAAACTCCAAGTCCCATCATGACGTATGAGTGCTGCCAGCATTGCTGCAGAGGTTTGAGGGGTGGAGTGTCAGCCTGTCAGTGCTCTGACCATACGCCGCACACTGCATCAAATTGGTCAGCATGGCTGTCATCCCAGAACAAAGCCTCTTCTAAAGATGATGCACAAGAAAGTCTGCAAACAGTTTGCTGAAGACAAGCAGACTAAGGACATGGATTACTGGAACCATGTCTTGTGGTCTGAGACCAAGATAAATGTATTTGGGTCAGATGGTGTCAAGCGTGTGTGGCGGCAACCAGGTGAGGCATACACAGACAAGTGTGTCTTGCCTACAGTCAAGCATTGTGGTGGGAGTGTCATGGTCTGGGACTGCATGAGTGCTGTCGGAACTGGGGAGCTATAGTTCATTGAGGGAACCATGAATGCCAACATGTACTGTGACATACTGAAGCAGAGCATGATCCCCTCCCCTCAGACTGGGCCGCAGGGCAGTATTCCAATATAACGACCCCAAACACACTTCCAAGACGACCACTGCCTTGCTAAAGAAGCTGAGGGTAAAGGTGATGTACTGGCCAAGCATGTCTCCAGACCTAAACCCTATTGAGCATCTGTGGGGCATTCTCAAACAGAAGGTGGAGGAGCGCAAGGTCTCCAACATCCACCAGCTCCATGATGTTGTCATGGAGGAGTAGAAGAGGACTCCAGTGGCAACCTGTGAAGCTCTGAACTCCATGCCCAAGAAGGTTAAGGCAGTGTTGGAAAATAATGGTGGCCACACAAAATATTGACACTTTGGGCCCAATTTGGACATTTTCACTTAGGGGTTTACTCACTTTTGTTGCCAGCGGTTTAGATATTAATGGCTGTGTGAGTTATTTTGAGGGGATAGCAAATTTACACTGTTATACAAGCTGTACACTCACTACTTTACATTGTAGCATTGTTTCTTCATTGTTGCCACATGAAAAGATATAATAAAATCTTTACAGAAATGTGTGTGTGTATATGTATACAGCAAATGGCTAATCTTTTGTAGTGCTAGTATTGATAGTTTAATACATTATGTAATGGTATTCAGGTACAATCTGAACATCTCATTCCTGCTCCTCACGCTTTTTAGTTTGGCAAAAATGTAAAACCCAGTCGTGATTAAATAACACCAAAAGATAGTCTCGAAAAAGCAAAAGATTTCGTTTGGGTACAATTTTGCATGACCGCACAATTGTTATTCAAAGTGCGACACACTGAAAGCTGAAAATTTGGCCTGGGCAGGAAGGGGGGTGAAAGTGCCTAGTATTCCAGTGGTTAATGTATATTCTATAATGTGGTCTGCTGCTGGTTAGATGCATGTGCCCCAGGACTGCCAATTAGCTGACCAAATTAATATACGGACATCTCAAACCATCCTGCTGTAACAACAAGGGATGAGTTAATTGACTTGTGAAATTAAATTGCACATCCATGATTATGAGTCCTGATTCAATCAGGCGTCAAAGCAATGGATGATCCTTCCTGAACACTTAAATAGAAACTCCTAAATCTGAAGTTTGATAAACACGGACTTGTTTTCATCATGCAGATTGAAATTTGCTTCCTTGACCAGTTTACACGTTTCCACTCTCCCTGCAGTTTTTGTGTTTTTTTTTTTTTTTTTTTTGTTTTGTTTTTTTTGGTAATAGGTGTAGACCCAAACCTGAGATTCAGCACCAGTGGCTGGCTTCTCTTGTTCTGGTGAAAGGGTTACTGGGCCAGTTCTGTCTTTCCTTGGTAAATGCTGTTCTGGAGTTATTTCCAGTAAAATGTCATCATTTCAAGAGCTGAATTTGTCTGTACACCTAAACTTGTTCAGCCATGTCCTCATTTTCACATTCAGCGATTAATATCCTGTAATTACTCCTGTGTTCTAGCAGTGATAATTAGTAGCTTGGTGTAGAAGATTTATTCTTCCACATGCACCTGCCTTCTAAGAGTGATATGTGCCTCTGCTGTGTGTACACACATCCTCAAATACAGCAATTTACTGCAGACAAGTAGCCCACTAAAAATGCTGTCTTCTGGTATTTGTAGGGTAAAATGATCCTCCAAGATAAACTGGAGAAGAATAGGAATGATGCCAAGAATGCTGTTGAGGAATATGTTTATGAATACAGAGACAGACTCTCTGGACCCTACAGCAAATTCATCTCTGAGGAGGTACGTTTATGTGCTGGTCATTCAAAATGATTTAGCCTAATGTGCAATGTTTGTTACGTTTACATATCTGTCTAAATGTCCCTTGATGGTAAATATTATTTGATGATTTATGGTTTATTATAATAGGACCACAGACAGTTTTCTGAGCTTCTGACAGCAACTGAGGACTGGCTATATGAGGATGGAGAAGATCAGCCAAGGCAGGTCTATGTTGAGAAACTAGAGCAATTAAAGGTAAATGTTCCTTGTTGGTGGGAAGTAACTAGTTATTGGACCTTGTCATTTTGTGTTTTATAAATGGTTATAAAGATTTAAATTTGCTATGGTGAGTTTTCATTTATGGAATTCTGTAAAGTGTATCTAAATCCCACATTCTTTTGTTCTTGTTCAGATAGAGTAGTGGATGGGGTAAAACGGGTGGTTAAGCGGCGGTTTTAGTGTCCATCCTCCTAAAACATGGCACACAGGCAGGAACGGGACTTAACACGCTAATCTAACACTCCCTGTTAAACTCATGTGGATGCTGATCCAAATTCTTGGCTCATAGTCATGTCAGTACCATTTTAAAATTGCAGTTCAGCAAATGGGGGGGGGGGCGTGCAAGAGTCAGATCACCTCCCTTCCTGAATGGCTGCCTGAAGACTGCTGATTAGCCACTGATTGCTTTCCAGAGATGCTAGTATGAACTTAGGCTAGCATACAGCTCTTTAGTGCTGTCCATTTTTAATACATATTGCCTATTATGATTATCTTTTTAACCAATTTACATCTGTCCATTTGGGTTTTCTTTGTGTGGGTGTTTTTTTTTTGTTAAGCATAAAAAAACAAAACAAACTGTAGTACTGAGGAAAGAAGATATTTTCCTACAAACTGCTCAACTCTTGGGTAGAAAATAGTAAAAGTACCCCTATACTGAAGACGTGTGGAGGCTGCTAATGCTGACAACTTGTGAAAATACTAGTTCCCTGACTGTCATGCTGTTTCAGTGGCTTCCGTACGTTCTTATCCTGCCCGCACAGTAGTAGATGTTCAGACCAGAATATTCATACGAACATTTGTACAAAAATTGTTTGCGTTTTATGAATGGGTGGCATGTCATTTGAGAATGTGACTTAACATTTGATTTAACAATTAAATGTTGTTCTTAAAGGAAAGTTCGTCCTGAAAGTTCCATCCTGCTTCTTCAAATTTTCTAATCACTGGTCGCAAGTGAACGTTGATTTGATTCCATTAAGAATCCTTCAATTTTTCCATTAGAAAATCAAATGACTGTTTCTAAATACATTTTTTAACAGTCTAATCGTTCATGGCCATCCTTAGTCACCGGCTTGGTGCAAACATCCATTTAAGGACTTGAGTGTATTGGGTGGGTTTATAGATAGGTGTGCTTGATCCAGGACCGTGTTTCTGCTAGATGCAGCGAGGCACCTAGCATTTTCAGAGGCAGCCTCTGTATTGCTTCTGGTACAATTCAAACTGGTTGTGTTCTGGAGGCTTGTCTTGCATATATTCCTTTCCCACTGGTAACCACTGTTTTCATTAATTTTAGAAATTTGGTTCTCCTGTCCATGAGAGGTATAGGGAATCGGAAGAGCGCCCAAAAGCATTTGAAGAACTTGGAAAGAGGCTGCAGCACTATGCAAAGATTGTAGATGAATACAAGTACCAGGTAATGTGTGTTTACAGATGTCCCACCTTATGACTAGTAGAAGGGCCCTTTGATTGTCTGCTGTCGCCTTCATGTTGAAATTAACTTTATAATGTGACACTCAATCTTTATTGTCTTATAAGTGTTTCTTTGTGTTTTGTACAGAATGAGGCTTATCAACATATCAGCACTGTAGACATGGAGAAGGTGGAAAAGTGTGTGCGGGAGACCATGGAATGGATGACTAATGCCATGAATGCTCAAGCTAAGCAGCAATTAAACCAGAATCTAGCAGTCTATACCCATGAGATCAAAGCACAGCATTCTGTAAGTATCAGATTTTTCATTTTATTTTCTTCAGTTAGGTCAGATTTACTTTACTTGGCATCATAGGCTGACACACACTTCTGTATTTAGGGCCGGCGCCAGCAATAGGCAGATCGGGCAGCTGCCTTAGGGCGCCAGGGTACAGGGATGGCAAATTCCAGATCCCCAGCCACCTGCTGAGGATTTGGATTTTTAAATATTATTATTGAAATGTATATAATTTTTCCAGCATTTAAAAAAAAAAAACACTAAAACTTCCACCCTGCGCTCCATAGAAGAGAGGGTGCAGCATGGAAGCTTTAGTTTTCCTGCTATTTAGTAGGCAGGCTGCTGTCAGCGTGAAAGAGCCAAAGGGCAGACGGCAGGCAGGGCGATGAGTATGTACTGCTGTCAGAGCGGATCTAATGAGGCAGAGGAAGGCAGAGAGGTGAGCGGATTCCCATGTGTGCAGGGAGGCGGCAGGGGACCCGTGCCAGGCTGCAAGGAGGTGTGCGCTGGCTGTGCAGGCTGAAGTCAGGCCGGCGGGGGAGGAGGTTGGGATGGAGGAGGCTCCCCACTCTTTGCAGCTACTGCTACCATGATTCGGATGAAATCTTGTCATGCGTGCCCCTAGTGACAGCTAACCCACCCTGGTTGCTGCAGATTCCTCCACTGACATCTGGAGGAGGAACTGCTGGACTGGTGAGATCTGAGGGGTTGGTATACCCAAGGTGTGTGTGGGAGGGCAGGTGGGTGTGTGTTAGGGACGAGTGATCAGGGTGGGGGTTGTATGGGGAGATGTGATCTGGAAGTTTGCTTATCGAGGGAACCCAGCTATTGGAGGTTTTAGTTGGCCTCACCTGCCAGCTGTCTATGGCCAGTGAGGGAAGCTGAGGAATACATAACCCCACCCCCTCATTACACACTGCAGTTTAGAGGAAGTTCAGCAAAGCTCCATTTTCACTGGTGTGTGACATCCTTCACGCCATGCCCCATGACATTACGGGCGTAATGTGAAGGAGGTGCCAGCTCAGTTTTAGACGGGTAGTAGCAAGAGAATGGTGAGGATGGGTTGGGGGCAGCAAAATGCATCTTTGCCTAATGTAGACAAAAATCCTTGCACCGGCCCTGCCTGTTTTGCCCTGCAAAGAACGATAGACTATGGCTCCTTTTAAGAAAATTTGCCATATGCACCTTAATGTTTCTCTCTCTGCTCAGAAAACGAATTCCTGAATATACAGTCTGTGCACAAATGCCTTGAAAAGCCACTCTGAAATCCCAACAAATACACTGTGCTTATAGGTGTAACCGCAGACTTGTGTCAGACTTGGGTAAAAAAAAGTTTATGTAGGAAGTAAGGCTAAGTTCACAATTCAGGGAATTTTGTAAATCTGACACTCGAACAAATGTGCTTCTAGGATTAACTTTTGTGCTTTTTGATGCAGTTTTCAGGTTCATTAACCACTTCAGCCCCGGTAGATTTGGCTGCTCAATTACCATTTTTTTTTTTTTCATACTGCACTGCGTCGCTTTAACTGACAATTGCACGTTGCAACATTGTACCCAAACAAAATCAACGTCCTTCTTCTTTTTTTTTTTCCCCAGTTTAGGCCGATATGTATTCTTCTTCTACATATTTTTGGTAACAAAAATCACCAGCGTATATTGATTGGTTTGCGCAAAACTTATAGGGGAAAGATTTTTTTTTTTATCAGGACTGCGAAATTATGGTGGACAGATCGAACACTTTTGGGACCATTGACAATTCTAGAGTGATCAGCGCTTTAAACATGCACTGATTACTGTGTAAATGTCACTGGCAGGGAAAGGGTTAACTGTGTTCCCTGTGTTCTAACTGTAGGAGGATGGGAGTGACTGGAGGAAATGACAGATCGTGGTGCCTAGCTAGTAGGAACTTACGATCTGCCTCTCACAGAACAGGGGTTTGTGTGTTATATGCACACAAATCCCTGATCTGCCTCTCGTTCCTGCAATCACTCGTGGCCGGTGGGCATAGGCACCCCAGCAGTGCAGTGAGGGCGCGCCTGCTATCCCGCTTAAATGGACCGACTTACAGCTACGACGGTTCGCGGGATCGTGACGACCTGCCGCAATATGACGGCGGCTGGTCGGCAAGCGGTTAAACACCCCAGTCACCCTCTAAGTTTGTTTGTTTATTTATCCCCCCACCTCACTATTTGCTAAACTTTTATCAAGCGTGTTGTAAACCCTACAGGCATATTTGATAAGCGTTATCATATATTTGAATGGAAGGAGCTGACAAGCTTCAGCTTATCCTGGACTCGACATGTAGCTTAATTTTTGCCACATAGTGATGCAAATGCTAACTGTTTTTCAAATGTGCACAGCTCTGTTTGCTGTCCATATTATCCTTTTTTGTAGGCTGCTTAGCTAGGCATCCAGGGAACAGCAAAAACACATTCCAAACTCCTGTTTCTAATGCCAGTGTGAACAGGGCCTTAATCTCTCATGATCAGGATGAAAACCTCAATAAAAGCACATTTTATTAGTCAAAGGATTACAATCTGTCAGGGTTTGCTGTAGTTGGTGTACATTGGTGGGTTGGTTGTTTTTTTTTATTTATTTATTTATTTATTTATTTATTTATTTTTGTATGACGTACCTGTACATCACTTTGACAAAGTGGTTGTACCGGGGGAAAGCTTGCAGGTGCAGGCTTCCCCTCGGAACCGTTTTTTTAGAGCTGGCGGCTTTCTGGGAGACCTGGGTGACCATCCGGCACATCTGCTGGCTGGCCGGAGTCCCGAACAAAGCCGGAATCGTCTTTGATTGGGTCTCCAATTTGTAGTAACCCAGAAGTGACGTCACTTACAGTTTACTCAGCGGCCAATTTTAAAAAATCCAAAGTATTCCAAAATGCAGATTTTGGCGTTTTGAATACTTTTAAGTTTAGGGTAAGAATTTGGGGTCTTTTAAACCCAGATCCCTCCATAAAGAATACCTGTCACTGCCTATTACTATCACAGGGGATGTTTACATTCCTTGTGACGGCAATAAAAGTGATCAGATTTTTTTATTTTTTTTTTAAGACCGTCTATAAAAAAATTAAGGGGGGGGGGAATAAAATTTAAAACTCCCCGCGTGTTTGCGCACCAAAGAAAACCCATGCGCAAGTCGTGCCCACAAATATAAAGGATGTTCAAACACATATATATATATATCTATCTCTATCACCAGTGAGAGCAATAATTCTAGCAAAAGACCTCCTCTAACTTTAAACAGGTAACTGTTTAAATTTTTTTTAAAGCGACGCCTGTTAGACATGTTAAACCATAACATGTAATCGACATGTTAAACCGTAACATGTTAGGTTACTCGGTGTAACCTCACCTTTCACAATATACAAAAAAATTGGGCTAACTTTACTGTTTTTAGTTTTGTCTTTGCTAAAAAAAATGTATGTGTGTTTGGGGGTTCTAAGCAATTTTCTATCAAAAAAATACTGATTTTAACTTGTGTCAAAAATGGGCATTGTCCAGAAGTGGTTAAACAGTAGGATATTTTCCCAGTAGGGGACACGCTAATATATCTGAAATAGGTTCTAACTCTTCCTCACTGTCTCCAAAGCTGGAAAAATATAAATTGTGGTCAGAGTTTGACTTTGGTATTTCTTCACCAGTGTTCTCAGTACTCACACTGATTGTTGGATGATTCTTTTGTTTATAGTATGGAATATGCAGCAGAAGTATTGGAAACCAATGCAGGGTGAGCTGAAGCGATAGCTAAAGTCTCAGTATTTCTACTTCTGAGACCTAACGGGCTAGTGGTTGGGCCAGCAAAAAAAATACCAATTTGGTGGACGAACACTTTGCTCCATGCTGCAAAATGATTTTCAACTAAGGTTGACTTATGTCTAGTGAAATATCAGGAAACTGACTTTTTTTTTTTTTCTGTCTATTTTTAGTCTTTGGACAGCACCTGTCATCATATAGTCACACAGCCGAAGCCTAAGGTAGAGTCACCAAAGTCAGAAAAACCTGTAAATGCTATGAACCACAACGAGGACATCAATTCAGAGAAAAACAAAACGGTGCCCCCTTCTCACCAGAACGGAGAATGCCATCCAAGTGAGAAACAAACCATTGACATGGACTTGGCTTAATGGAGTCTGACCCTCATTTCCTCTTACAGGGACTCGCTGGAATCTGTTCCTTGTTCTTTTTAGCTCATTGCATATCACATTTGGAGTTGAAGATCTGTTCCCAAGGGTTTTTTAGTTTTTTTGTTTTTGTCCTTTTTTTGTTCTGTTTCTTTATGATGTGACCAAACACTGTCTGTAAGACTATATATTATATGTATTTTTTTATTTAAGCGTTATGTATTTGTTTGCACTGTATATTTAATGGCACATAACTAGATTAAGAGATGCCTTGTAAATGGGGGGGGGGGGGGGAGAGAGAGAGAGTATAAAAAACAAATTCCTGTGGAATTGTAAACTTCATATCAGGCTTCTTTGTAGAATGAACCTTTGCAAGTACTGGAAACTTAATGACTGTTTGTGATTTTAGAGGTAGTACTGCAGTGATTTTGAAGAAGCACATTAACTCTCGTTTCACTTTTCATGCATGCCGGGAGGAGAACAAGCAAGTCTTCCAAGGAATGGCCTTATAGTTCTTGCATACAGGCAGTCCCCGA
This sequence comes from Lithobates clamitans, assembly GCA_037952925.1. NCBI lineage: Eukaryota > Metazoa > Chordata > Amphibia > Anura > Ranidae > Lithobates > Lithobates clamitans. The sequence continues at coordinate 3,222,567 of JBBGZY010000082.1, forward strand.
GTTACGAACGGCCTCAAATGCTGGCCACTTATGCTCCACGCTGGCCCTGGATACCTCCGGACACACCCCACACTGCAGTACTACATCTACTGCATGGCCAGAAGAGCCCCAGATAACTTAAGTGCCCAGAACATCCCACATCCATGCACAGGGGGCAGTTACACTTACAAATGCAGTGTTCTGACTTTTGAACAAATTCCACTTAAGAACAAACCTACCGTCCTTATTGTGTTCGTAACTCAGGGACTGCCTGTACTCCTCCCTTTTTTTTTTTTTTTTTTTAAAATATATTACAAGCTGATTTTTTTAGTGGAAAGTCAAAGGCAGAATTTATTTTGGCACTGAGATTACATTTACACGCAATTTAGTTTCTGGTTCATTTGTTTAAAAATGCAAAGTGAAAGATGTGCTTGATAGCATTGCGACTGTCTTAGAGCCTTCTAAGAACTTTAGTAATAAAGTTTCCAAATCAAACATTTGACTGTCATTTCTACTTCCCTGCAATGCATTGCTTAGCAATATTGATCCCATGATTGTGTTGTGAAAGTGAAATGTCTATCTGGTGTCCTGTGCCATGTGCTGTGAGATTCACATGGCTCCATGGGGCATGTACCTATCGGTAACCATGAATGAGACTGAGACAGAAGTATAGTTAAATCACACTTGTTTATTATTAAGTCAAAACAAGCCAGAGTTCATAACCGGATCTGGTAGTCAGCCAAGCAAATGTCAGAGAGCCAGAGATAAACGTAGTAGTACAGCAAGCAGGATCAGGAGCTAGAAGGAAGCTAGAAGCCGAGCAAGTCTTCAACAGGAATGCAGGAGAAAGTCACTGATGTTGGCGAAAGCAGAGATCAAGTGAGCTGGACTGCTTTAAGTAGGCAGGACTAACGAGCAGAATCAACAGCTGGGTAACTATGGAGAGAGATGGGAGCTGGCAATTAGCCAACAGCTGAGCGGCCAGCTCAGAGAAGGAAGGGCTGAGCCCAGCCCTGACAGTACCCCCCAACAACCCCTCCAGGACCACTGGGCTTCAGGGGAAAACGTCTATGGAAATCATGGAGGAGGACGGGGGCATGTACGTCCAAGGATGAGACCCAAGAGCGTTCCTCCGGACTGCACCCCTTCCAATGCACCAGGTACTGTATGCGCCCACGGAACCTATGGGAGTCAACAATGGATTGTTCTTCGGACTCCTCGTGGTTCTCAACCTGTATAGGGTGAGGAAGTGGCACCGAGGTGGTAAAGCGATTTGCAGACCAAAGGTTTCAATAAGGAGACACGAAACACATTTGAGATGCGCATACTAGGAGGAAGGTCCAAGGCATAAGCCACTGGGTTAATCTTGCGAAGGATTACAGAAGGCCTGATAAAATGAGGTGCGAACTTCAAAGAAGGAACACGAAGTCGTAGGTTACGAGACGACAGCCAGACTCTGTCCCCAACCTGGTAGGAAGGTGCAGGCAGGCGTCTGTGGTCAGCATGGAATCTGTACCTATAGCATGTTGCAAAGCCTCTTGAACTTTTGCCCAAGTGGAACGAAGGCCACGGAGATGCTCATCTAACGCGGGAATACTCTGCGGTACAAACGAGTCAGGCAACATGGAAGGTTGGAAACCATAATTCACCATAAGCGGGGACAATCGGGAAGCAGAATTCAAGGCACTGTTGTGAGCAAACTCTGCCCACGGTAATAGGTCTGACCAGTTGTTGGTCAGATATGTAGCAACGTAAGAATTGCTCCAAGGACTGATTGGTTCGTTTTGCGGCCCAATTAGACTGTGGGTGATATGCAGAGGAGAAAGCAAGCTGAATTCCCAACTCTGCACAAAAGGCTCGCCAGAACCCGGAGACAAACTGACTACCCCTGTCTGAGACAATCACCTTGGGTAGCCCATGTAAGCGAAAGAGCTCCCGAGCAAAAATGGAAGCCAGTTCCTTAGAAATGGGCAGCTTCTTAAGTGGAATACACTTAAGAAATCCATAGACAGGTGGGTCCAGGGCCTCTCTCCATTGGATATGGGTTGTAGGAGGCCCACTGGAAGGTGTCATGGAGTCCTACTCTGGGCACACACGGAACAGGCAGCTACGAAGGCAGTTACATCAACCCGTAGACTAGGCCACCAGAATTATTGGGAAATGGCCCAAACGAGTTGATTCTTCCCAGGGTGGCCAGCTGCCTTGGGAGAATGGTAAATCTGGAGCACGGCAGTATTAAGACTCTCTGGGACAAAGCAGCAGTCACAAGGTTTCTCAGGAGGAGCATGGACCTGAGCAGCAAGAATTTTGTCACCCAAAGGAGAAGTAAGACTGGTGCGAACCGTAACCAGAATACAATCTGGAGGAATCATAGGAACCGGAACCAACCGGACTCCAACTTGGAAGTGGAGGAAAATTGTCGTGACAAGGCGTTTGCTCTTACATTCTTGGTACCGGGTAAGAATGAGACAATGTAATTAAAACTCCACAAGAAAAGAGCCCATCGTGCCCTTCTGGGAGAGAGGCGCTTAGCCTCAGACAAATTTTGTGAGATTCTTATGGTCAGTAAGAATGAGAACCGGCACAGTGGTACCTTCAAGGAGATGTCTCCATTCTTTCAGGGCTAAAATGATCGCCAACAGCTCTCTGTCACCTAATCTCGTAATTGCACTCTGCAGATGATAATTTCTTGGAAAAGTAGCCACACGGATGCATAGCGCTCTCAGAGTTAGGACTTTGAGATAGAAGGGCGCCAACTCCAGTCTCAGAAGCATCAACTTCTAGGATAAAAGGCAACGTAGGATCAGGAGCAGAAACAAAGGCAGCCTTGAGACTCTCAAAGGCCTTAATGGACTCCGGAGACCAACTCTGTGGGTTACTGTCCTTTCTGGTCATATCAGTCAGGGGCTTGATCAGAGACGAGAAGTTACGAATAAACTTCCGATAATAGTTGGCAAAGCCCAGGAAACGCTGCAGAGAGGACGTAAACCCACAGGTCGGGGCCACTGTAGGACTGCCGAAAGTATCTCTGGCTCCATCGAAAAGACCAGCAGTGGAAATGACAGCCCAGGAATTTAACCTGTTCTCGATGGAACTTGCACTTCTCCAGTTTACAATAGATTGTTTGTTTGTTTTCTCTTAGTTTCTGAAGCACACGACGGACATCTGTGTGGTGGCTCTCCAGGGACTTGGAAAATATGAGGATATCATCGAGGTAAACCACCACAGATAACTGCAACAAATCTCAGAGGACATTGTTAATAAACTCCTGGAAAACTGCTGGGGCTATACAAAGGCCAAAAGGCATTACGAGGTACTCATAATGGCCTTTTCTGGTATTAAATGCAGTTTTCCACTCGTTGAAGATGAAACCAGCAGGAGATGAGGATTTGTGGATGAAACCTCAAGAGTGCGTCTGCAACGTACTCCTCCATGGCCTTATCCTCCAAGACTGACAAAGGGTAAACCCAGCCACAAGGGGCTATGGCACCAGGTTGAAGGTCAATTGCACAATCATAAGGCCGGTGTGGAGGCAAACTACCGGCTTGACCTTTGTCAAAGACATCGCTAAAATCGCGGTACTCCTCCAGCAGGGAGGAGAGTGAAGAGGTGCACAGGACCTTGGCTACCTTCTGGAAGCATGTCTCACTGCATTGTGGTGACCAGGAGAGAACCTCAGCACAGAGCCAATCAAAAGAGGGGTTGTGCCTCTGTAACCAAGGATAACCAATAACCAGCAGAAACCTAGGTGAGGAAATAACTTGGATTATCTCATGGTGAAGAGCCCCTATGGCTATGGACAACGGAACTGTCTCATGAGTCGCATGGGCAGGCTGTAGAGGTCTCCCGTCAAGAGCCTCAGTGGCAAGTGGAGTGTCGCGCAGCTGCAGTGGAATCGAGTGCTGCGATACAAAGGCAGCATCAATGAACAGGCCTGCAGCCCCAGAGTTGATTAGAGCCTGTATCTCGATGGACGACTCAGCCCAAGAAAGGGTGACCGAAACCAGAGGCTTATCCTTCTGGATAACTGTGGAGGAAACACCACCTAAGGTCTGTCCATGACAGGGCCTCAAGGTTCGGGCATTCCCTGGATGGGTAGGACAAGACTTCAAAAAGTGACCTGCCTGGCCACAATAAAGGCACGATCTCTCCCTCCTCCTAAAGGTTCTCTCATCCGCAGAGAGATGCGTGAAGCCCAAGTGCATGGGTTTCCCTTCACTGACCGATTCGGAACCAGGAGGCATAGGAGGTGAGGGAGGCACGGGTGGGACTGCAAAGCTTGGAGGAAAACGTACAGGAGGCTTCCGCAAGCCCTCCTTAAAAGAGATTCTTTCTCTGAGTCTGGAGTCAATGAGGATGGCAAACGTGATCAACCTCTCCAGCTCAGTGGCTGGTCTCGGGCTGCTATCTCACCCTTGATAAAATTCGAGAGACCATGAGAAAAAGCAGCCTCAAGGGCCTCATTGTTCAAAGCAACCTCTGCTGCCAGAGTACGGAATTCAATGGCGTAGTCAGCAACAGTTCTCATACTCTGGACATGAGGCACTTGGCAGCAGAAGCGGAGCGTGCGGGAACATCAAATACCCTTTTAAAGTAGGGCGCAAAATCAGGGTAACTCAAGACAACAGGTTTTTGCATCTCCCATCGAGGGTTTGCCCAGGCGAAGGCTCTCTCAGAAAGCAAAGAGATCACGAAACCTACTTTTGCTTCTGTCCGTGGGAAACGCCTGGGGCAGCATCTTAAGAGGTATCTCAACGAGGTTGAGATTTACTTTATGGAGGTAATACTTGAGGTGGGTGCCTGCACAGAGACTGGAGCAACAGCAGGAACGGCCTGCAACTCAGGTTATACCGGAGCAGCCACAATGGGAGTTTCCAGGTGAGCCGTGCGACTCAGGAGTGTTTGTAACGCTATGGCAAACTGATCCATGCGGTGATCTTGCTCATCCAATGTGGAAAAAAATATTACTAACAAGTGGATTGACTGTATCTTCTGAATTCATGGCCTTCGCCTACTATCAGGAACCATGAATCAGACCGAGACAGAAGTATAGTTAAATCACACTTGTTTAATAATAATAAGGTAAGCATAGTTAAAACAAGCCAGAGTTCAGAGTTTGTGAAAGTGAAATGTCTGGTGTCCTGTGCCATGTGCTGTGAGATTCACATGGCTCCATGGGGCATGTACCTATCGGGAACCATGAATCAGACTGAGACAGAAATATAGTTAAATCACACTTGTTTATTAATAAGTCCAAACAAGCCAGAGTTCATAACCGGATTGGGTAGTCAGCCAAGCAAATGTTAGAGAGCCAGAGATAAACGTAGTAGTACAGCAAGCAGGATCAGAAGCCAGAAGGAACGTCAGCCGAGCAAGTCTTCTACAGGAACGCAGAAGGATGTCTCTGTGATGTTGACAAAGGCAAAGGCAGAGATCAAGTGAACTGGGCGACTTTAAGTAGTCAGGACTGACGAGCAGAATCAATAACATCTGGGTAACTGTGGAGAGAGATGGGTGCTGGCAATTAGCCGACAGCTGAGCGGCCAGCTCAGAGAAGGAAGGGCTGAGCCCAGCCCTGACAGCACCTTTCCTAAAGGATTAATGAACAGAAAAGGAGCGCACTCACATAGCCACATCCGTAAATTGAGGGAATGAACAAGAAAAAAAAAGGTGTACTATAACAGTAAACCTAGAAAAATACACAGCATGAATAGAACATTACAGAAAAAATAAAAATCATGTATACTGATACATAATGTGCAGTGAGCCCTTGTATCTATGCGTTTCACAGTTAGGCTTCCTCAGGATACAGTCAAGGTTCTACAGATCGCAAATAAACAGAACGAACCTCACTGTCTTGCAGAGAGATAAGTCTCAATTATAAATAAATTGGTTCAGAGGTTACCATCCCACTGGAAACAGGTTCTACTCACCGCCGTCAGGATCTATGCACAGATAGGTCAGGCCAGCCCAATCTGCTAGTAAGGGAGGAGCAGGAAAAGCCAGACGGGTCCAGGGACAGGGGCAATATAATGAGCAAAGAGTGGACTCAGTACCAAAGAGGGAAGGGAGCCAACTATGGGCTTCAAAGCCCACCAAGCAATGAGGACACCCACTGGGAAAATAGTCCAAATATGAGACTGAGAGATTGTCCACAATGTGTAGCAAAATTGTAATATTTAGACAATGTTGTATGCCCCCTGGGAGACAGCCTTGTGCTAGTCACCAAACCTAGTCACCTGTCATTTCTACTTCCCTGCAATGATTGTGTTGTGAAAGTGAAATGTCTGGTGTTCTGTGCCATGTGCTGTAAGATTCACATGGCTCCATGCGGCATGTACCTAAGGGATTGACACTGACTTCTCCCCTTTTTGGAACTTCTCCCTTACAGGAAGCAGATGTTCATTTTGTCTGTAGGAGTAAAACTCAAGTTTTGCTGATCAACATGTTTTTACTGATTTTACATTTTTATTGATCGTGTCTTTTTTATTTTACAGTATTTTCTCCTTTTTTTTTTTTCCGCAAATGTAATACCAAAAATGAATTGTATGTATTTTAATGTGTCTAGAGTTTTCTCAGCTTCAGTGTGTATTCTTTTTGGCTAATGCTGAGGTTTGCTGAGGGAATTTAACTGAGGTTTATCAACCATATGGGGGGGGGGGGCAAGCAGATATGATTTTGGCTATTCTGCCTGCTCCAGAACGGCCTTACTTTCTGTGCAAATTTGCAAAATTTTATGGCGTAGAGGTTGGTCGGCTGACCCTGCTCAGGAAAGGTGCCATTTGCGCAAGATCTTTTGAAGGTGAGCTTTTCTTTGGAAAATCCCTTGAATACATTGAGGCACTTACAGAGGAAAGGGGGTTTCTACAATCCACAACCACATATCTCTGTGAGGGCTGAGCCGAACACCCCCCAGGTTCGGTTTACAAACTTTAGAACCCCATTAGTCTATGGGGCTCGAACGTTCAAAATCAAAAGTGCTAATTTTAAAGGCTAACATGCAAGTTATTGTCCTAAAAAAGGGTTTGGGGACCTTGGTCCTGCCCCAGGGGACATGTATCAATGCAAAAAAAAGTTTTAAAAACGGACGTTTTTTTCGGGAGCAGTGATTTTAATGATGCTTAACAACTTGACCACTGGGCACTTAAACCCCCTTCCTAACCAGACCAATTTTCAGCTTTTGGTGCTCTCACATTTTGAATGACAATTACTTACTTATGCAACACTGTACCCATATGAAATTTTTTCCTTTTTTTCACACAAATAGAGCTTTCTTTTGGTGGTATTTAATCACCGCTGGGTTCTTTATTTTTTGCTAGTAACAGAAAGAAAACTGCGCTAGAAAAAACAAAACTCAGTGTTGCACACATATAGTTTTAAGTCCATCCGTAGCATATACACAGATGTCAAATATCAGTCCGTGCAGAGTTCACAAAGGTATCTATCCACATCTTCAGTCAAGGTGACAACACACTTATAACCACCGTAGAAACAAGTGTAGAAGATAGGACAGTCCTCCACCTATAAGCCAACTGCCTCTTACCAGCTCCCTTGATCTCTGGTAAGGAGATCACAAACGCTTTTTAGCTTCTGACCCAGCTACAGTCTTGGGATGGAACATCAGATAAAGTATCCGTGGTTTCCTTAAATGAGTCTCATCAGCATATCCATGGGCCAGTCATATGAGAAAAAGAAAAGCTTCCATAGTGTATAACGTCTAAAACTTTTATTATTAAAAAAGTAATGCACTTACATCAATCTGGAATAATAAGGCATCAATCAGAAAACAAGCCGGCCGGCTCTCTAAAAACAAACGCCCGTAACTTCCGGGACTGCGTGTTGGTATGTTGGTGGCGTCAGCACGCCGCTCTCCCTATGCCGTTTCGTCAAACCTGACGTCGTCCAGGGGCACCTGGACGACGTCAGGTTTGACGAAACGGCGTAGGGAGAGCGGCGTGCTGACGCCACCAACATACCAACACGCAGTCCCGGAAGTTACGGGCGTTTGTTTTTAGAGAGCCGGCCGGCTTGTTTTCTGATTGATGCCTTATTATTCCAGATTGATGTAAGTGCATTACTTTTTTAATAATAAAAGTTTTAGACGTTATACACTATGGAAGCTTTTCTTTTTCTCATATGACTGGCCCATGGATATGCTGATGAGACTCATTTAAGGAAACCACGGATACTTTATCTGATGTTCCATCCCAAGACTGTAGCTGGGTCATAAGCTAAAAAGCGTTTGTGATCTCCTTACCAGAGATCAAGGGAGCTGGTAAGAGGCAGTTGGCTTATAGGTGGAGGACTGTCCTATCTTCTACACTTGTTTCTACGGTGGTTATAAGTGTGTTGTCACCTTGACTGAAGATGTGGATAGATACCTTTGTGAACTCTGCACGGACTGATATTTGACATCTGTGTATATGCTACGGATGGACTTAAAACTATATGTGTGCAACACTGAGTTTTGTTTTTTCTAGCGCAGTTTTCTTTCTGTTACTATCTTGTTTAATGTGGGTATCCCATATTTTTTAACTGCAGCTTAATTATGTGTACAGACAGCAGATTATATTTTGCATGTCATATAATTATTACTGACAGCGCTGTATTTTTTATACATTTTTCTTTATTTTTTGCGCTATAAAAGAAAAAAGACCGAAAAATCTGTAAAAAAATAAATTTTCTTCATTTCTGTTATAATATTTTGCAAATTAGTAATTTTTCTTCATATATTTTGGCCAAAATTTATACCGCTACATATCTTTGGTAAAAATAACCCAAATCGGTGGATATTATTTGGTCTTTGTGAAAGTCATAGAGTCCAAAAGCTATGGTGCGAATATCTGAAAATTGATCACACCATATCATACTGACGGCCTATCTAATTTCTTGAGATCCTAACATGCCAGAAAAGTACAAATACCCCCCAAATGACCCCTTTTTGGAAAGAAGACATTCCAAGGTATTTAGAAAGATGCATGGTGAGTTTTTTGAAGTTGTCATTTTTTCCCACAATTCTTTGCAAAAGCAAGGTTTTTTTTTTACTTGTTTTTTCCACAAAATTGTCATATTAGCAGGTTATTTCTCACACACCGCATATGCATACCACAAATTACACCCCAAAACACATTCTGCTATTACTCCCGAGTACGGCGATACCACATGTGTGAGACTTTTACACAGCGTGGCCACATACAGAGGCCCAACATGCAGGGGAGCACCTTCAGGCGTTCTGGAGTGCCCAGGCCAATTCTGACATTTCTCTCCTACATGTAAAAATCATCATTTATTAGCTAGAAAATTACATAGAACCCCAAAACATTATATATGTTTTTTTAGCAAAGACCCTAGAGAATACAATGGCGGTCGTTGCAACTTTTTATCTCGCACGGTATTTGCGCAGCAATTTTTTTAACGCGTTTTTTTTTTTGGAAAAAAAACAGTTTTGTGCTTTACAAAAACCAAAACAGTAAAGTTAGCCCAATGTTTTTACATAATGTGAAAGATGAAGTTACGCCGAGTAAATAGATACCCAACATGTCACCTTTCAAAATTGCATGCGCTTGTGGAATGGCGCCAAACTTTGCTACTCAAAAATCCCCATAGGCGACGCTTTAAAATTTTTTACTGGTTACATGTTTTGAGTTACAGAGGAGGTCTAGGGCCAAAATTTTTGCTCACCGTTTTCATATGTGGGCGGGACTTACGTATGCGTTCGCTTCTGCATGCGAGCACACAGGGGCGCTTTAAAAAATTTTTTTTTTTTTTTTTTATTGTTCATTTTACTTCATTTATTTTAGTTTGATGCTTTTTTCCAAAAAAAAAAAAAAATTTGACCACTTTTATTCCTATTACAAGGAATGTAAACATCCTTGTAATAGGAAAATGGCATGACAGGTCCTCTTTACAGTGAGATATGGGGTCAATAAGACCCCACATCTCACCTCTAGGCTGGGAAGCCTGAAATTAAAAAAAAAAAAATGATCCTGGCTTCGATCGTAGCGGTGAGTCGGTAGAAGCGCAGGAGGGGGGGACATCCCCTCTCGCCTCCCGTAAGAATGATCAAGCAGTGGAACAGCCGCTATGATCGTTCTTATGGTGTAGGGAATCGCCGGCTAAAAAAGCTGATATCTGAATGATGCCTGTAGCTGCAGGCATCATTCAGATATCCCCGCACAAAGTCAAGGACGTTGTATGACGGCCGGCGGGCGGGAAGTGGTTAAAATGCATTTTTTTTTTTTTAACACAAAGTTGTCCATTTATACAATATTTCTACCACATAACATGTACATACCAAAAATGACACCCCAAAATAGATTCTCCTACTCCTCCTGAGTACAGCGATACCACATGTGTGAGACTTCCATAGCCTGGCCGAGTACAGCCGAGCATGGTTCAGCATGGCGGGGTAATGCGGGGTATTGCAGGGTAATTGCACAGCATTGCAGAGTAGTAGGGATGGCTGAGCATGGATGGATGGATGGCTGGATGTCACTGTGCAGCGCTGTGGGCACTACACATCCAGCCCACAGCGCTGCAGCCATCCATCCACCCCCCTCTCCGCTCACAGTGTACCGATCGGTACACAGGAGGGGAGGAGAGGAACCGGCGTCATCAGATGACGCCGGTCTGTTTACATGTGATCGCGCCGTCATTTGACGGCGCGATCACATGCTAAACGGCCGCGATCAGCGGCCATTTACCGGGATCCGTGATGCGCCGGGTCCGGAGAGTCACGGATATGTTCGGGTGCGTGCCCCGGGGGGGCGCCCCCCAGAGTTAAGCAACCACCCTGCAGCCGTCATTTGGCTATGGGCCGGTTGTTAAGTGGTTAAAGTGAAAAAATAAAAGTGAAATATTCCTTTAAATATCATACCTGGGGGGTGTCTATAGTATGCCTATAAAGTGACGCGTGTCTCCCGTGTTTAGAACAGTCCCTGCACAAAATTACATTTTTAAAGGAATAAAAGTCATTTAAAGCTGTTTGCGGCTTTAATGTAAGGTCAGGTCCCGGCAATATGGATGAAAATCAGTGAGACAAACGGCATGGGTACACCCCCCCCCCCCCCAGTCCATTACCAGGCCCTCTGGGTCTTGTATGGATATTAAGGGTAACCCCGCACCCAAATTAAAAAAAGGAAAGGCGTGTGGCCCCCAGGTCCTATATACTCTGAACAGCAGTATACAGGCGGTGCAAACAAGACAGGGACTGTAGGTTTGTTGTAAAGTAGAATCTGTTTATAATTTTGAACTGGTACATTTTTATAGTGTAGCTCCACCCAAAAAATCTATTTTTAAGCTTTTTGGAAAACATAGGGAAAGTTTATCACCCCTGTAACATTTGTTTTGCTGTCTGTGCACCTCTTCAGATTTCACCTCACTTTCTGTCCCAATGACAAATGTTTTTTGAAAATTTGGGGGTTTTAGTGAAACAAGGACTGGTGATAAAGCATCAGTGAAGAGGAGACCCGTTTTTCCCATATTAACTCTTACAGGAGAGAATTTCCCTTCCTAGGGGTAGATTTCATCTCACTTCTTGTTGTCTCCTTCCGTTTGCAAGTAGGAGTTGTTTTTAAGTTGGATGTTTGAAAGTATGGGCCTGCCCTATATACTCTGCAGAAATTGGGGCCTTAGGTGTTGCCACAACACTGTAAGCCCTCACAGTTACTTTTTTTTGTGGGCGCAGGAACGGGCCCAGCTGTGAAATATTAGATCAAGAATTGTAATTACATGCCATTGTGGAACAGTGGTAAAAAATTGGGCCTTTGGTGGTGGTGGTGCTGGTGCCACAACACTGTAAGTCCTCACAGTTACTCTTGGTTGGCGCTGGAACGGGCCCTGCTGTGAAATATTATATCAAGAATTGTAATTACATGCACCTGTTGAACAGGGGCAGAAAAATTGGGCCTTAGGCACTGGTGCCACAACACTGCAACCCCTCACAGATACTATAGTTGGAGCGCAGGAATGAGCCCTGCTGCAAAGTATTGCATCAAAAATTGTAGTTACACGCCCTTGTTAAACAGGGGCAGAAAAATTAGGCCTTGGGTGCTGGTGCCACAACACTGCAACCCCTCTAAGATACTTCGTTGGAGCGCAGGAATGAGCCCTGCTGCAAAGTATTGCATCAAAAATTGTAAATACATGCCCTTGTTAAACAGGGGCAGTAAAATTGGGCCTTGGCCACTGGTGGCGGTGCCCAGAACCAAAAATGTTCTTACAAGCTATCAACATGAAAATTGAGGAGGAAGACGATTGTGACTCAGCATAACAGGATAGTCACTGAGCATAGGCAGTCTTGAAGGGATCTCACATTAAAAAAAAAAAATTAATCAGTTACATCAGTATCAGGTGCTTGGTAGCTGGTGATCCAAGACTGATTCATGTTTATGAAGGTCAGCCGATCGATTGATTCGGTGGACAGGCGCACCCTGTGATCGGTTACAAAGCCTCCAGCAGCACTGAATGTGCGTTCCGAAAGAACGCTGGATGCAGGACAGGCCAGTAGCTCAATTGCATACTGTGCAAGGTCTGGCCAGTGATCCATCCTCAAGACCCAGTAACCCAGAGGATTTTCGGTGGGAAAGGTGTCCAAGTCTGATCTTGCCCCTAGGTGATCCTGCACCATGTGAATCAGACGCTGGCGATGGTTGCTGGAACTGATTAGACCTTGGGGCTGAGGACTAAAAAATTGAACGTATCGGTCAGACAGCCACCTTCTCCACCTTCTGTGACTGACCGAAGCCTCAGCAACATGTTGTCCAGGAGAACCAGGAAATTGTAACCTCCCAGGCTCTGGAAACGCGTTGCACAAACCTTTCTGCAAGGCCTTCCGAAGATGTTTCATCCTCTGCTCCCTCTGCAACAGCAAGATAAAGTCCGCAACCTTACCCTTGTAACATGGATCAAGGAGGGTTGCCAGCCAGTAATTATCCCTCCCCTTGATACCACAAATACGAGGATCCTTCCACAGGCTTTGCAGGATCAGGGAGGCCATGCAGCGTAGGTTTGCTGAGGCATTCGGTCCAGAGTCCTCTGGGTCACTAAGGATGACATGATCCGCAGCCACCTTCTCCCAGCCTCGTACAAGTCCATGGGTTTCTTCGGACTAAATGATCCCTTGAAGACTGCTGCTGATGCTGAGTGCCAGGCTCCACCTCCATGCTGACACAATCCTCCTCTTCCTCGTCCTCTCCCTATGTGATCGGCGGGCACGCAGGAACACTGGATAAAGGGGGCCTTGAGAGGTAAGGAAGTCCTCCTCTTCCTCCCTCTGTTCTGCCTCAAGTGCCCTGTCCATTATTCCATGCAGGTGGACAAGAGGGACAGTGTCACTGATGCTAGCACTGTCACTGCTCACCATTCTCGTGGCCTCCTCAAATGGTGACAGGACAGTGCATGCATCCCTGATCACAGCCCACTGGCATGGGGAAAAAAACCCAAGGTCCCCAGGCCCTGTCATGGTACCATAGTCGCATAGATACTCATTGATGGCCCTCTGCTGCATGTGCAGCCGCTGCAGCATGGCCAATGTTGAGTTCCACCTGGTGGGCATGTCACAGATTGGGCGGTTCTTGGGCAGGTTAAATTCCTTTTGGAGGTCAGCCAGCCGAGCACTGACATTATATGACCTGCGGAAATGCACACAGACTTTCCTGGCCTGCCTCAGGACATCCTGTAAGCCCGGGTATCTGCCCAAGAACCCCTGCACCACCAAGTTAAGGACGTGAGCCAAACAGGGCACATGGGTCATTTGTCCCTGTCGGAGGGCGGAGAGGAGGTTGGTGCCATTGTCGCAAACCACCATACCTAATTTAAGCTGGCATGGCGTCAACCACCTCTGAACCTGCCCCTGCAGAGCTGACAGAATCTCTGCCCCTGTGTGGCTCCTGTCCCCCAAGCACACCATCTCAAGCACCACATGCCATCTTTTTGCCTGGCAAACCACTGGTTCTGAGGACAAATCAGCACAGGAAGAGGCCATGGAGGAAGAAGAAGAGGAGGGAGTGGAGGAGAGAGGTGTGGCAGAATCACCACTAGTAGAATTTTGAAGGCGTGGTGGCGGAACAACCTCCAACACTACTGCACCCTGTCCTGCATCTTTCCCAGCTGCCAGAACAGTCACCCAGTGTGCGGTGAGAGATAGGTAACGTGCCTGTCCAAGCCCGCTGGACCATGAGTCAGTGGTAATATGCACCTTACCGCTGACCGCCCTGTTCAGCGAGGCCAAGACATTGCCTTCCACATGCCGGTAGAGAGCCGGAATCGCCTTCCGTGATAAAAAGTGGTGTTTGGGAACCTGCCACTGAGGAACCGCACATTCCACAAACTCACGGAAGGGGGCAGAGTCTACCAACTGAAAAGGCAGCAGTTGAAGTGCTAGCAATTTAGCCAAGCTAGCATTCAACCGCTGGGCATGTGGATGGCTGGGAGCGAACTTCTTTCGGCGGTGCAGCAGCTGGTGCAGGGAAAATTGCCTGCTATGATCTGACGTTGGTGTACCCATAGCAGATTGCCCGCAAGTACTTGGCTGTGACACACCTAATTCTACACATTCATTCCTCTCAGTGCAGGTTTCAGAGAGGACTGAAGGTATAGCGGGGGTTGGAGATCCCAGCTGATGAGGAACAAGGAGAGGTCCGCTTTGTTCTTTGGTGTGGGTCTTTTAGGTACGCTTGCCAACGAACTGCATGGCAGGTCAACATATGTCTGGTCAAGCATGTGGTGCCAAAGCGGGTGATGTTTTGGCCACGCAAGATACGCTTGAGACATATGTTGCAAATAGCAGCGGTGGGATCTGATGCACTCGTCTCAAAAAAGGCCCACACTACAGAAATTTTGGAATAACGCGCAGAGACAGCACCGCCCTGCACATGCGGAGTTCTGTGGTTTGATGCAATCGGTGTGCTGCCCTTAAGCTGGCCCCTGGAGGGCATCCTGCCTTTTTGGAGATGTGCCTCCTCCTCCTCTCTCCTATCGGGCACCCACGTGGAGTCAGTGACCTCATCATCTGCTCCCTCCTTATCACTGGAGCAAAGCTGGCAATATGCTGCAGCTGGGGGAACATGACTGCCAGATTGCTGTCCTTCTTGGGCACCCCCTCTCTCTGGGCTCACCTTACTGCCTTCCTTTAGCTGGGTACCATTATCGGAGCCTTCAAAACGCTGGGCATCCTCCTGGAGCATATACCCAACACTGTGGTCAAACAGTTTGGGGGACTCCTCAGGAGGACATGGTGGGGCTAGGGAAGGAGTGACTAAGGCCATTGAGCCAAGGGAAGAGGCCGCGTTGGCAGCTGCTTTACCAGACAAAGTACCCTGAGCCTGGGTGAGAGAGGATGAGGAGGATGAGGACGGCTTGGTCATCCACTCTACCAAGTCTTCCGCGTGTTGGGGCTCAACACGGCCAGCTGCCGAAAAAAAGGACAAGTGTGTCCCACGGCCATGTGCTGATGAGGATGCACCGTCTCCACGACCAGCACTGTTGCCTCTAGACACAGAGGCTGCTTGCCCTCTTTTATTGGCTTGTGACTGTCTGCCTCTCCTTGTTGGCCTTCCAGACATACTAATGGCCTGCAGTGAGATGTAGCTGCACAAAGCTGGGATGTATATATATACTGATACTGCAGCTAGCAGAATCAACTGCCTGCCTGTAGTATTATTAGTATGAGAACACCAGCAATTGTCTTCAAGTAGCTTTAGGTGCGCACTACACTAACTGTAAATACTGCAGCTGCCTGCCTGTGGTATTAATAGGATCGGAACAACAGCAATTGTCTTCAGGTAGCTTTAGGTGCACACCGTGCAGAGGACGCAGTACACTTACTGTAAATACTGCAGCTGCCTGCCTGTGGTACTAATAGGATCAGAAGAAAACCGCCAATTTTCTTCAGGTAGCTTTAGGTGCACACTGTGCAGAGGACAGAGTACACCAACTGTAAATACTGCAGCTGCCTGCCTGTGGTAGGCACGTGGCCGTGGGAACGCTTGTCCTTTTTTTCTGCAGCTGGCCGTGTTGAGCCGCAACATGTGGAAGACTTGGTAGAGTGGATGACCAAGCCATCCTCATCCTCCTCATCCTCTCTCACCCAGGCTCAGGGTACTTTGTCTGGCAAAGCAGTTGCCAACGCGGCCTCTTTCCTCGGCTCAATGGCATCAGTCACTCCTTCCCTAGCCCCACCTTGTCTTCCTGAGGAGTCCCCCGAACTGTTTGACCACAGTGTTGGGTACATGCTCCAGGAGGATGCCCAGCGTTTTGAAGGCTCCGACGATGGTACCCAGCTAGAGGAAGGCAGTAACATGAGCCCAGATAGAGGGGGTGCCCAAGAAGGGATCAATCTGGCAGTCATGTTCCCCCAGCTGCAGCATACTGCCAGCTTTGCTCCAGTGATGAGGATGGTGGGGATGATGAGGTCACTGACTCCACGTCGGTGCCTGATAGGAGAGAGGAGGAGGAGGAGGAGAAGAAGACACATCTCCAACGAGGCAGGGGCCAGCCTAAGGGCAGCATACCGACTGCATCACACCGCAGAGCTCCGCATGTGCAGGGCACTGCTGTCTCTATGCGTTATTCCAAAAGTTCTTTGGTGTGGGCCGTTTTTTAGACAAGTGCATCAGATCCCACGCTACTATTTGCAACATATGTCTAAAGGTTATCTCGCGGGGCCAAAACATCACCCGCTTGGGCACCACATGCTTGACCAGACATTTGTCGACCTGCCATGCAGTTCATTGGCAAGCGTACCTTAAAGACCCACACCAAAGAACAAAGCGGACCTCTTCTTGGTCCTCATCAGCTGGGATTTTCAACCCCACTATACCTTCAGTCCTCCCTGAAACCTGCACTGAGAGGAATGAAGGTGTACAATTAGGTGTGTCACAGCCAAGTACTTGCGGGCAACCTGCTGTTGGTACACCGACGTCAGATTGTACCAGGTTAATTTCCCTGCCCCAGCTGCTGCACCGCCAAAAGAAGCTCGCTCCCAGTCATCCACATGCCCAGCCGTTTAATGCTAGCTTGGCTAAATTGCTAGCACTTCAACTGCTGCCTTTTCAGTTGGTAGACTCTGCCCCCTTCCGTTTGTTTGTGGAATGTGCGGTTCCTCAGTGGCAGAGCCTGGCACTGAGCATCAGCAGAAATTTTCAAGGGATCATTTACAGTCCGAAGAAACCCAAGGACTTGTACATGGCTGGGAGAAGGTGGCTGCAGATCATGTCGTCCTTAGTGACCCAGAGGACTCTGGACCGAATGCCTCAGCAAACCTACACTGCATGGCCTCCCTGATCCTGCAAAGCCTGCGGATGGATCCTCGTATTCGTGGTATCAAGGGGAGGGATGATTACTGGCTGGCAACCCTCCTTGAATCACGTTACAAGGGTAAGGCTGCGGACCTTATCTTGCCGTCGCAGAGGGAGCAGAGGATGAAACATCTTCGGGAGGGCTTGCAGAAAGGTTTGTGCAACTCATTTCCAGAGCATTGGAGGTTACAATTTCCTGGTCCTCCTGGACAACATGTTGCTGAGGCTTCGGTCAGTCACAGAAGGAGCGGTGGAGAAGGTGGCCGTCTGACCGATGCGTTCAGACAATTTTTTAGTCCGCAGCCCCAAGGTCTGATCGGTTCCAGCAACCATCGCCAGCGTCTGATTCACATGGTGCAGGATTAGCTAGGGCCAAGATCAGACTTGGACACCTTTCCCACCGAAAATCCTCTGGGTTACTGGGTCTTGAGGATCACTGGCCAGAGCTTGCACAGTATGCAATTGAGCTACTGGCCTGTCCTGCATCCAGCGTTCTTTCGTAACGCACATTAAGTGTTGCTGGAGGCTTTGTAACCGATTACAGTGTGCGCCTGTCCACCGAATCGGTCGATCGGCTGACCTTCATAAAAATAAATCTTGGATCACCAGCTACCAAGCACCTGATGCTGATGTAACCGATTGATTTTTTTTTTAATGTGAGATCCCTTCAAGACTGCCTATTCTGATGCTGAGTTACTATCCTGTTATGCTGAGTCACAATCCTCTTCCTGCTCAATTTTCATGCTGATAGCTTGTAAGAACATTTTTGGTTCTGGGCACCGCCACCAGTGGCCAAGGCCCAATTTTTCTGCCCCTGTTTAACATTGTAATTACAATTTTTGATGCAATACTTTGCAGCAGGGCTCATTTCTGCGCTCCAACTATAGTATCTGTGATGGGTTGCAGTGTTGTTGCACCAGCACCAGTGCCCAAGGCCCAATTTTTCAGCCCCTGTTTAACAGGGGAGTATAATTACAATTTTTGATGCAATACTTTGCAGCAGGGCTCATTCCTGCGCTCCAACTATAGTATCTGTGAGGGATTACAGTGTTCTGGCACCAGCACCAGTGCCCAAGGCCCAATATTTCAGCCTCTGTTTAACAGGGGCGAGTAATTACAATTTTTGATGCAATACTTTGCAGCAGGGCTCATTCCTGCGCTCCAACTATAGCATCTGTGAGGGGTTGCAGTGTCGTGGCACCAGTGCCTAAAGCCCAATTTTTCTGCCCCTGTTCAACGGGGACATGTAATTACAATTCTTGATCTAATATTTCACAGCAGGGCCCACCAAGAGTAATTGTGAGGGCTTATAGTGTTGTGGCAACACCACCACCACCAAAGGCCCAATTTTTCTACCACTGTTCAACAATGGCATGTAATTACAATTGTTGATCTAATATTTTACAGCAGGGCCTGTTCCTGCCCCCACCAAAAGTAACTGTGAGGGCTTACAGTGTTGTGGCAACACCAACACCTAAGGCCCCAATTTCTGCAGAGTATATAGGGCAGGCCCCTACTTTTAAATATCCAACTTACAAACGACTCCTACTTGCAAACGGAAAGAGACAACAGGAAGTGAGATGAAATCTACCCCTAGGAAGGTAAATTCTCTCCTGTAAGAGTTAATATGGGAAAAACGTGTGTCTCCTCTTCACTGATGCTTTATCACCAATCCTTGTTTCACTAAAAACCCCAAATTTTCAAAAAACATTTGTCATTGGGACAGAAAGTGAGGTGAAATCTTCTAAAGAGGTGCACAGACAGCAAAACAAATGTTACAGGGGTGATAACCCTTTCCTATGTTTTCCAAAAAGCTTAAAAATAGATTTTGTGCCTGGAGCTACACTTTAAAAATGTACCAGTTCAAAATTACAAACAGTTTCTACTTAACAACAAACATACAGTCCCTGTCTTGTTTGCACCGCCTGTATACTGCTGTTCAGAGTATATAGGGCCTGGGGGCCCCACGCCTTTCCTTTTTTTAGTTTGGGTGCGGGGTTCCCCTTAATATCCATACAAGACCCAAAGGGCCTGGTAATGGACTTGGGGGTACCCATGCCGTTCGTCTCACTGATTTTCATCCATATTGCCGGGACCTGACCTTACATTAAAGCCGCAAACAGCTTTAAATGACTTTTATTCCTTTAAAAATGTAATTTTGTGCAGGGACTGTTCTAAGCACGGGAGACACGCGTCACTTTATAGGCATACTATAGACACCCCCCAGGTATGATATTTAAAGGAATATTTCACTTTTATTTTTTCACTTTAACCACTTAACAACCGGCCCATAGCCAAATGACGGCTGCAGGGTGGTTGCTTAACTCTGGGGGGCGCCCCCCCGGGGCACGCACCCGAACATATCCGTGACTCTCCGGACCCGGCGCATCACGGATCCCGGTAAATGGCCGCTGATCGCGGCCGTTTAGCATGTGATCGCGCCGTCAAATGACCCAACGTTACATTAAAGCTGCAAGACTGCAGACTTTTATTCCTTTAACTGCTTGCCGACCGCCGGCCGTCAATTGACGGCCAGGTGGCGCAGCTCTCGTGGCGGGCGGGCGTCATATGACGGCCTCGCTTTCCTAGGCCACCAGGGGGCAGCCGTGTCATTAGGCACCCGGTGCGCGTGCCCGGCGGCCGCGATGTCCGCCGGGCACCCGCGATTACCGGTAACACAGCAGGACCGTGGATCTGTGTGTGTAAACACACAGATCCACGGTCCTGTCAGAGGAGAGGAGACCGATGGCATGTTCCCAGTACAGAGGAACACCGATCGGTCTCCTCCCCTAGTGAGTCCCCGCCCCCTACAGTTAGAATCACTCCCTAGCAACACAGTTAACCCCTCGATCACCAGCTAGTGTTAACCCCTTCCCTGCCTGTCACATTTATACAGTAATCAATGCATTTTTATAGCACGGATCGCTGTATAAATGTGAATGGTCCCAAATATGTGTCAAAAGTGTCCGATGTGTCCGCCGCAATATCGCAGTCACGATAAAAATCGCAGATCGCCGCCATTACTAGTAAAAAAATGTAAAAAAATTAAAATGTTATAAATCTATCCCCTATTTTGTAGACGCTATAACTTTTGCGCAAACCAATCTATATATGCTTATTGCGATTTTTTTTTACTAAAATATGTACAAGAATACATATCGGCCTAAACTGAGAAAAAATTTGTTTTCAAGAAAAAAAAATTGGATATTTATTATCGCAAAAGGTAAAAATTATTGTGTTTTTTTAAAAACTTGTCACTCTTCTTTTGTTTATAGCGCAAAAAATAAAAACCGCAGAGGTGATCAAATACCACTAAAAGAAAGCTCTATTTGCGGGGAAAAAATGATAACAATTTCATTTGGGTACAGTGTTGTATGACTGCGCAATTGTCATTCAAATTGCGACAGCGCTGAAAGCTGAAAAATGGCTTGGGCAGGAAGGGGGCGAAAATGCACTGTATTGAGGTGGTTAAAAATGTCATTTTCTGCAGGGACTGTTCTAAGCACGGGAAACACTTGCCACTTTACAGGCATTCTATAGACACCCCCCAGGTACAATATTTAAAGGAATATTTCACTTTTATTTTCTCACTTTAACCACTTCAGCCCCGGAAGGATTTACCCCCTTCCTGACCAGAGCACTTTTTACAATTTGGCACTGCGTCGCTTTAACTGCTAATTGCGCGGTCATGCAATGCTGTACCCAAACGAAATTTGTGTCCTTTTCTTCCCACAAATAGAGCTTTCTTTTGATGGTATTTGATCACCTCTGCCGTTTTTATTTTTTGCGCTATACACGGAAAAAGACCGAAAATTTTGAAAAAAAAATGATATTTTCTACTTTTTGTTCTAAAAAAAATCCAATAAACTCAATTTTAGTCATACGTTTAGGCCAAAATGTATTCGGCCACATGTCTTTGGTAAAAAAAATGTCAATAAGTGTATATTTATTGGTTTGCGCAAAAGTTATAGCGCCTACAAACTAGGGTACATTTTCTGGAATTTACACAGCCTTTAATTTATGACTGCCTATGTCGTTTCTTGAGGTGCTAAAATGGCAGGGCAGTACAAAACCCCCACAAATGACACCATTTTGGATAGTAGACACCCCAAGGAAATTGCTGAGAGGCATGTTGAGCCCATTGAATATTCATTTTTTTTGTCCCAAGTGATTGAATAATGACAAAAAAAAATAAAAAATTACAAAAAGTTGTCACTAAATGATATATTGCTCACACAGGCCATGGGCATATGTGGAATTGCACCCCAAAATACATTTAGCTGCTTCTCCTGAGTATGGGGATACCACATGTGTGGGACTTTTTGGGAGCCTAGCCGCGTACGGGGCCCCGAAAACCAATCACTGCCTTCAGGATTTCTAAGGGCGTACATTTTTGATTTTACTCCTCACTACCTATCACAGTTTTGAAGGCCATAAAATGCCCAGATGGCACAAACCCCCCCAAATGACCCCATTTTGGAAAGTAGACACCCCAAGCTATTTGCTGAGAGGCATGTTGAGTCCATGGAATATTTTATATTTTGACACAAGTTGCGGGAAAGTGACAATTTTTTTTTTTTTGCACAAAGTTGTCACTAAAAGATATATTGCTCACACAGGCCATGGGCATATGTGGAATTGCACCCCAAAATACATTCTGCTGCTTCTCTTGAGTACGGGGATACCACATGTGTGGGACTTTTTAGGAGCCTAGCCGCGTACGGGGCCCCAAAAACCAATCACCGCCTTCAGGATTTCTAAGGGTGTACATTTTTGATTTCACTCTTCACTGCCTATCACAGTTTCGGAGGTCATGGAATGCCCAGGTGGCACAAACCCCCCCCCAAATGACCCCATTTTGGAAAGTAGACACCCCAAGCTATTTGCTGAGAGGCATGGTGAGTATTTTGCAGCTCTCATTTGTTTTTGAAAATGAAGAAAGACAAAAAAAAATATTTTTTTTTTCTTTTTTTAAATTTCAAAACTTTGTGACAAAAAGTGAGGTCTGCAAAATACTCACTATACTGCTCAGCAAATAGCTTTGGGTGTCTACTTTCCAAAATGGGGTCATTTGGGGGGGTTTTGTGCCACCTGGGCATTCCATGGCCTCCGAGACTGTGATAGGCAGTGAAGAGTGAAATCAAAAATTTACGCCCTTAGAAAGCCTGAAGACGGTGCTTGGTTTTCGGGGTCCCGTACGCGGCTAGGCTCCCAAAAAGTCTCACACATGTGGTATCCCCGTACTCAGGAGAAGCAACAGAATGTATTTTGGGGTGTAATTTCACATATTCCCATGGCATGTTTGAGCAATATATCATTTAGTGACAACTTTGTGCAAAAAAAAAAAAAAAAATTTGTCTCTTTCCCGCAACTTGTGTCACAATATAAAATATTCCATGGACTCGACATGCCTCTCAGCAAATAGCTTGGGGGTCTACTTTCCAAAATGGGGTCATTTGAGGGGGTTTTGAACTGTCCTGGCATTTTATGCACAACATTTAGAAGCTTATGTCACACATCACCCACTCTTCTAACCACTTGAAGACAAAGCCCTTTCTGACACTTTTTGATTACATGAAAAAATTATTTTTTTTGCAAGAAAATTACTTTGAACCCCCAAACATTATATATTTTTTTAAAGCAAATGCCCTACAGATTAAAATGGTGGGTGTTTCATTTTTTTTTTTCACACAGTATTTGCGCAGCGATTTTTCAAACGCATTTTTTGGGGAAAAAACACACTTTTTTACATTTTAATGCACTAAAACACACTATATTGCCCAAATGTTTGATGAAATAAAAAAGATGATCTTAGGACGAGTACATGGATACCAAACATGACATGCTTTACAATTGCGCACAAACGTGCAGTGGCAACAAAATCAATACATTTTTAAAAGCCTTTAAAAGCCTTTACAGGTTACCACTTTAGATTTACAGAGGAGGTCTACTACTAAAATTACTGCTCTCGATCTGACAGTCGCGGTGATACCTCACATGCATGGTGCAATTGCTGTTTACATTTGACGCCAGACCGACGCTTGCGTTCGCCTTAGCGCGAGAGCAGGGGGGACAGGGGTGCTTTTTTTTTTTTTTGCTTTTTTTTTTTTTTTTTTGCTTTTTTATCTTATTTTTAAACTGTTCCTTTCATTTTTTTTTTTTTTTTATCATTTTTATTGTTATCTCAGGGAATGTAAATATCCCCTATGATAGCAATAGGTAGTGACAGGTACTCTTTTTTGAAAAAATTGGGGTCTATTAGACCCTAGATTTCTCCTCTGCCCTCAAAGCATCTGACCACACCAAGATCAGTGTGATAAAATGCTTCCCCAATTTCCCAATGGCGCTATTTACATCCGGCGAAATCTAAGTCATAAAATGCTCGTAGCTTCCGGTTTCTTAGGCCATAGAGATGTTTGGAGCCACTCTGGTCTCTAATCAGCTCTATGGTCAGCTGGCTGAATCACCGGCTGCATTCTCAGGTTCCCTGTTGAGACAGGAGAGCCAGAGAAAAACACGGAAGACGGTGGGGGGGGGGGCATTCTCTCCCACTGCTTGTAAAAGCAGTCTAGAGGCTAATTAGCCGCTAGGATTGCTTTTACATGAAAGCCGACCGCTGGCTGAAAAGAATGATACCAAGATGATACCTAAACCTGCAAGCATCATTCTGGTATAACCACTCAAAGTCGTGAATGGTGTACCTAAAGACAAAAAAATGGTTAACAATAAAGCACAGTAAACGGTAAAGTATAAAAAATTGCATACCGGGGAGCACAGGTGCGAAGCTGCTGAGCAGTCATGAATGCTTAGAGCTCCGCTGTCACCGGGACGAAAACGGCCTTCTATCGACAAGTCACGGTCGAATATCGCATTAATACGGTAACCCACTTATTACTGAGACTACGGGGCACAACTACATATAATGTTTAGCGGGAAAAAGACAAAACTTAAACAGCCAGCAGGCAAAGAAAAGCTGACAAGAAACGCTCCTAATATGACAGCAGCACAATCTTCCCGCTCTGCATTACCTCAGAGACAGTCACAAAGGGGGAACTCTGCTTATTCTTCCTCACAACTTGCTGACTCTGACCTTGATTATGGATTAACACCAATATCTCTACAGAATATTCCTAATAACTCGGATATTCTTAGTCAGTTTGAACGTATTTTACAAAAAGCCCTCCAAAATACCTCAGACACAATAACAGAAAAACTGACAAGGGAAATTCGTGAGGTAGGGCGCCGCACATCTATCTTAGAACACAAAATGGAGGATATAAATGATATCACTAATACTCATACTGACGAGCTAGAAGCCTTGAAAGAAGAAAATTTTAGTCTCCACACACGTCTGGAAGATTTCGAAAACAGAGCGAGGAGATCCAACCTGCGACTGCGTGGTATACCTGAAACTATAATAGATCTTCACTCAACCATTACAGCGCTTTTTCAGGAGTTAGCCCCATCAATCCCCATTGAACGATTGGAGATGGACAGAATTCATAGAACTTTGGCCCCTAAAAAAGAAGATGGTCCCCCCAGGGACATTGTAATAAAATTACACTATTTTAGAACAAAGGAACAACTGATGGAAGCGGCACGTAATAAAGATACATTAACCTTTCAAGGCCATCGCTACCAAGTATTCCATGATCTCTTGCAGCAAACTCTCTACAGAAGAAAAGAGATGAAACCTCACCTACAAATACTCCAATACCACCACATCCCCTATCGTTGGAGTTTTCCATTTGCCCTGCGATTCACCTATAAATGTACAACATATACCTGCAAGAAATTGGACGACCTACTGACTGCGATCCAGGAGCTTCGTTTGTCAATTCCAGATAATTCGACTGAAGGCTCCAAACGCAGAGCATCATCAAACTCACCCAAGGCTCAGCAAGACAACCCAACTCAACTAGCTCACTCCAGTACCAGTAAAAGGAGTCGTTTTGCATCACCACCTCCTAATTCCAAAGATCAAATGGACTGAAAGCCACTACGATTCTTTTATTTCATTGAAACCTTTTACCTAGTGTTACTATTAAAACGGTAACCAATTTCAGGTAGATTCAGAGTAGGGATCGAATAATCCTTCCTCTGTCTTTACCTTTATCCTTATAATTTCATTTAAGCAGAAGTTAATCAATCCTTTGTAAAATAATAATTGTTACCAAACTTTATTACTTCAATATCATTCTTTAGGTTTAGTTTAGTAAATGCAATGCCCTTTTTTATAAGTGCATGATGTAATGCAAAGTTATAGAAACATATCTCTATTACATTATCCTAATAATAGCTATTATATTATTAGTGACTTGTATTATTTTATTATTGTTTGTATAGCCTTTGAGGAGGCTGCCTTTGTCCCGGAGACAATCCACTGCGCCTCTCAATAGATCCTCGAGTAGCCGGACTTACTGACCGGACTCTCTTTGGACCATTTGTACCCACCGGTTGGTGATATTTCACCACCCCTTGGATACTAGCTCCATATAGGAGCTATTTTCCTCTTTATTTAAAAACAACTTCTCATCTACTGCTCTAAAACAGGAATTTTACTTATTCTACTTGTCCTATTCATCCCCCTTTATTCTTTTTACCCATCCTTTCCTGCCCCCCCCCCTTTTTTTTTTTTTTTTCTTATTGTGTTTTGTTTTTTTGTTTTTTTCTCGCCCCTCCAGAGTATAACCTTCTTGGATATTATCACATTAAGAATTTATTATAATCCCTAATACCTTTATTCAAAAATGTCTTTAAATGTACTAACACTTAATGTCCAGGGTCTCAACTCCCCACCAAAACGAACAAAAGCCTTTCATTCCTTTTCTTCACTTTCTGCACATGTAATATGTCTGCAGGAAACACACTTCTCTACACAGTCTTCCCCTAAATTTATAAGTCGCCAATACCCACAAGTCTATATGGCCTCGGCCACTACAAAACAAAGAGGAGTGCTGATTGCATTTCATAACACAACCCCCTTCACTTTACATAGAGAAATAAAAGATCCTGAGGGTCGCTATATAATCCTTACAGGTCTCCTGTTAGATAATGAAATAACTATAGTTTCTTACTATGCTCCCAACAGAAATCCTCTTTCGTTCCTCTCACACTTGTTCTCAGTAGTTGAATCTCATAAAAAAAGGTACCCTCATAATGTGTGGAGACTCAAATCAAGTTTTATACCCAATTTTAGACAAATCCCCTACACCACTTCAACCTCAACGCCTTAATTTCAGACAACTCCTTGAACAACATTCTCTTATTGACTCTTGGCGTGAACAAAGCCCTAGAAGAAAACAATACACTTACTATTCCCATCCCCACAAAACATTTTCTCGTATAGACCACCAATTCGTCCACATTGGCACGTTACCACAAATACATAAGTCCTTAATCATCCCATGCGCATGGTCAGACCACAATGCGGTCATGACGTCCTTCTCATCCTTGATCCCGAGGCCTAGCCATAGATCCTGGACTATAAATGATAATTTATTAGTTGACCCAACATGCCGTCTAAAAATAGAAACAGCCATACAAGATTACATCGCTAATAATTTACCAACAGATACTAATCCACTGAATCTATGGGAAGCTCTTAAACCTTCCATTAGAGGAGTCTGTATCAGCCAGTCGTCTTACCGACGTAAATTGAAACAGCAAATGCAAAACAAATTAGAGGAAGCTTATTATAAAGCCTCTGAAATTTTCCAAAATTTGCCCTCTCAAACTACAAAGCTAGACTATGATAAAGCAAAGTTGGAGCTTGATCTTTTTTTAACAGACTCAGCTATACAGATTCTTCGCAAAACTAAACATACAATATATATGAAAGCTAATAAACCAACCACATTCTTGGCATTAACTCTACGCAGAGCAGACCACATTCCGAAACCAATTCGGCTACAAATCACCAAAAACAATTTTTCTAGTAATCCACAGAAAATTATCAATGAGTTCCGTAGGAAACTCAAAGATTTATACCAAAATACACAAACAGTCGACTCAACAAAATTAGACGCACTGCTATCTTCTATTCTTCTCCCAACCCTTTCTGTTACCCAACAAGAAACTTTAGATAAGCAGATCACTAATATGGAAGTCATATCAGCAATAAAATCCCTAAAATTGCATAAACGCCCAGGCCCTGATGGATACTCAGCCACATTTTATAAACACTTTACTACACTACTAGCCCCACTTATGACAAACGCATTTAATTCTCTATTAGAAGGCTGTGCCTTTAACGCGGAATCCCTACTAGCTTCAATATCCATGATTCCAAAACCGCATGCAGATGACACGTCATGGTCCAATTACAGACCAATCTCAATCCTTAATATAGACATAAAAATATTAGCAAAGATTCTATCTAATAGACTTAATCCAATTATTGGCACATTAATTCATAAAGACCAAACGGGTTTCATACCTTTCAGACAAGCAGGTGATAACATACGACGTGCTACCCTACTGGCTCATATAGCCAGGTCTCGCAAAATCCCTGCCTGTTTCCTCTCTATCGATATACAAAAGGCGTTTGACACTCTGTCATGGTCTTATCTTAAAGCCATTCTTCATAAATGGGGATTTGGTGAGCGGTTCCAGGGATGAATTTCCTCTCTTTATCATAATCCAAAAGCGTATATAACCTATTCAGGTTACCGCTCAGACCCCTTTAATATTGAAAGAGGAACCAGGCAGGGATGTCCATTATCCCCTCTTCTATTCTCCTTGGCTATTGAGCCCCTAGCTCAACTTATTAGATCCAATATAAATATAAAAGGACTTGAATTAGGTGGTCACCAACATAAGTTATGTTTATTTGCCAATGACGTCTTAGTATTTCTTACTTCACCCCTACTATCAGCTCCAAACCTCATTGAAATTCTTACAAAATTCGGTAAAATATCTGGTCTTAAGATAAATCAGCAAAAATCAAAAGCCCTAAATATATCATTATCACCTGATATACAGAAACAGTTACAAGACTCCCTTCCATTTACATGGTCAACAACACATTTACCATATTTAGGGATCTCACTAACGGTTAATCCAGCTGACCTATATTCTGCAAATTATCCTCTCATGCTAACTCAATTATCAACCTTACTGAGAAAATGGTCTTCTTTACCGTTAGCATGGATGGGTAGAATCACAGTAGTAAAAATGTCCATATTGCCTAAAATCCTATACCTGTTCCGTGTACTTCCTATAAATGTTCCGGCTTATTTTTTCCGAATACTACAACGCAAATCAGCCCAATTTATTTGGGGCAAACTTAAACCACGATTACCACAAAATACACTACATATGGCCCGAACCTGTGGAGGTTTGGGTGTTCCAAATTCCTCAAAATACTATTATGCTTCTCAATTAGCACAAATTATTAAATACCATGCCACTAAAGAAATCCCTCTTTGGGTAACTATAGAATCGGTGGAATGTGATCCACTTTCTATATCAAATCTGTTATGGCTTTCACCACCCCAACGACGTTCAATAACAAATCTAGTCACAAAACATAGCCTCTCAATATGGGATAGACTTAAATTCCGTTTTGGTCTCCAATCTCCACTAAACCCTCTCCTCTCCTTTCTAAACAACCCCTCCTTCTACCCAGCTTGGACTTTACCTTCCTCCTTTAAAGCTTGGATAAATGTGGGTCTTACACGAGTTCATCACTTCTACGACTCTGATAAACTTATTTCATTTCCTACAATAAGCAAGACACACAACATACCCAGTAATGAAACATTTAGATTCTTACAAATTAAAAACTTTTTATCCCAAAACATCCCCACAAATTTGACAACTCCAGAATATACTTCATTTGAACGATCATGTATGTCAGATCCACACAGACGAGGACTTATCTCTGACATATATGCTCAACTACTTTCACAAACAAATTCCTCTCCCCCGTCTTATACTACCAAATGGGAAGCTGATTTAAACCTTCCTCCAGACTCACTGGATTGGTCACAAATCTGGCAATCTACAAAATCAGCTACACCCAACATAGTTGCCCTAGAAACAAATTATAAAGTTCTTACCAGGTGGTATTTAGTGCCAGCACGTATATCAAAATACCTTCCCCAATACCCCCCTCACTGTTTTCGCGGATGCAGCGACATTGGTACTCATCTGCATAACTGGTGGACTTGTCCAATAGTCCAAACATATTGGTCAAAAATATTTCAAATTCTCTCTACAATGTTTGAAACCACATTACAACCAGATCCATTGGTAGCCCTCCTAAATAATAATCCACGAAACATAACTCAATGTCAATTTAAACTTTTACTATATGTCACAACAGCTGCAAAACAATCGATAGCAAAAGCCTGGAAAACCAATAAGCTTTGTGACATATCTGTAAAACAACGTGTAACTCAAGCTATGATCCATGCTAAAATGGAGGCAATCATACTTGATAAACTGGACAAATTTGAATCTCTTTGGCTTCCATGGATAACACACATACTACCACCGGATTTGAACTATTCACTTCTTTTACCCTAATGAGATCTACCACCTTCACGGTCTATATTATTACATGTTCCCATAAATATTTAACACTCGCTTCTCTCTGGAGACCCCAAATTCCCTCCATAACCATTTCAGATCCCACCACATATTCCCACTTATTAAATTTTATTTTTAGTGATGTATAATAATAAAATATGTCTTTTATCTATTTCTATTAAATTATTATTTGGTTAGGCAAACTATGTCTTTTTCGGATACAAACTATCTATACCTTTGATGGGGATGCTTTGGAGGGACACCTATACACCCGGGATATTCCGGGCCAAATAGCCGGACCTTGGTCCTGGTTGTTTGGGTGTCTCTCTAGGTCATCTCATTAATACCCAATTTATCTAATTTAGTTGCATTTTATGTCTCACTATTGTGACATATTGTATTTTTTTTTATATATATATTTATCTACTTACTTATTTATTTATTTTTCCAATTACAAAAGCTCTATTAATTATTATAACCATATAATTCAGATATGTACACTGGATAATAGATTTTCTTACTGATTTCTACAAGATAACTTAAGTATTATTATTCTAAGTTATTATTGAGAAGTTCCTTTTCCTCATATTTTGTAACCTTACATACATTTAAAACCAGTACTGTAAAATTGTATTGTTATATTCTCAATAAATTATTTGAAAAGTGAAAAAATTGCATACCTGAAAAACAAACATGATAAAACATAATAGCAATAAAACATTGCAGAATAGAATACAGTAAAAAAGAGCAGAACAATAGAGAGAGAGAATAGAGAGAGAGAGAGAACAATAAAACGACAACTATTATTTTTTATTTTATATTTTTGTTTGTGTTTTTTTTTTTTTTTTTACACTTTTTTTGTAACTGTAACTTTCATAACTGTAACCGGTTCTCTCAAAATGCGATGGCATCTTGGGAGACCCTGTGTTAGTGTGCCTAGTCTGTGCAATGCTGTACCCTACGCTAATACTCAACTAGTGCATGGTAGCGTTCAAAACATTCACCAATGCAAAGACCAGGATTGTCAGGACAGGAGGGACAATAATAGCGGGTGTCACGCCTATATCTGCGCTTGCTGCAGACACAACATCTTTTTTGGGGGGGTTCGTTGGGTAGGGGTACTCGGGAGGACATAAAAATGTCTCTCATGCAGCCGACTGCATTTGGTTGGGCATGTGAATGGGGGAAGTACGGGCGCTGCAGAAGTGGTGGGTTCCCAATTAGGATTGGCGAATGCAGCAGGAAGGGCACTATGGGCATGACGGGCCTGTGTTTGTCTTTTTGGTGGCAGCGGGACACTACTTGTGCTTGCCACCTCACCAGCTTGAACTGCACTTATGGGACTCGCCACGTCACCAAGTGTTACTGCAGTGCTGGTTTAACTACGACCGGGGTGTACTAGGCCGCTGGCGCTTGCCAGTTCACCAAAACGCTACCAAAAAAACTGTTAGCGATCGCAGGGATCAGGCCTGACTCTGCGAACGCTGCAGTTATGCGTTTAGTGTTTTGTAAGTGACAGTGATCGATCGATACTGCACTTGGGTGGGCTGGGCTGGGCCGGGCGGAGGGGCAAAACGCAGGTGCTAGCAGGTATCTGGGCTGATCCCGCTAACACTGCGTTTTTGGGAACCCTAAACTGCTGGGGACGCCAGTATAGATCTGATCGGATCAGATATTGATCAGTTCAGATACTATACCACTAAGGGAGGTGTACGGTGCGTGCGTGGGTGTTAGCGGTACTGGCACTAACCTGACGCTGCCTGGGGCTGGTGCTTGCCAGTTCACCAAAACGCTACCAAAAAAACTGTTAGCGATCGCAGGGATCAGGCCTGACTCTGCGAACGCTGCAGTTATGCGTTTAGTGTTTTGTAAGTGACAGTGATCGATCGATACTGCACTTGGGTGGGCTGGGCCGGGCGGAGGGGCAAAACGCAGGTGCTAGCAGGTATCTGGGCTGATCCCGCTAACACTGCGTTTTTGGGAACCCTAAATTGCTGGGGATGCTAGTATAGATCTGATCGGATCAGATATTGATCCGTTCAGATACTATACCACTAAGGGAGGCGTATGCTGCGTGCGTGGGTGTTAGCGGTACTAGCGCTAATCTGATGCTGCCTGGGGCGACGCATATCACCGCCGGGCGATCAGGGGGCTAAACCTTTATTCGGTAATAAACGGCGGGTGCCCTGACACTATAAAAAATAAACAAACTAACCAGCGTCACCCGTAACGGTTATACGGTGATCAGTAGTGAAAGGGTTAACTAGGGGGCAATCAAGGGGTTAAAACA
Source organism: Lithobates clamitans (assembly GCA_037952925.1). Taxonomy (NCBI): domain Eukaryota; kingdom Metazoa; phylum Chordata; class Amphibia; order Anura; family Ranidae; genus Lithobates; species Lithobates clamitans. The sequence goes on from JBBGZY010000082.1 coordinate 3,254,667, forward strand.
TTTATTAGATAGTATATGGGGGTCCCCAAAGCTATAAAACGCTGACGGCGAACCTAAATATTTACGTCCCTAACTAGCGTCACCAGCGACACTAATACAGCGATCAGAAAAATGATCGCTTAGCGACACTGGTGACAGGGGGTGATCAAGGGGTTAAAACTTTATTAGGGGGGGTTAGGGGGGTATCCTAGACCTAAAGGGGGCCTAACACTCACTACCCTAACACTGTAACTGTCACAAACTGACACCAATACAGTAATCAGAAAAAAAAAAAAAAAACCTGCTTGTTGTCAGTTTGTGACAGGGGGGGGGGTGATTGGGGGGGGATCGGGGGGGCGATCGGGGGGGGGGATCGGGGTGTAATGTGTGCCTGGTATGTTCTACTGTGTGTGTGTGTGTTGGTGCACTCACATTACAGTCTTCTCTCCTCGGCCCGGAACAGAAAATACCGAGCCGAGGAGAGATGACATCATTTCCTCAGCCTCTCTGTACAATACAGAGGCAGGGAAATGATCCCATTGGCTGGGAGCGATCGCGAGGGGGGGACCACGAATGGATGGCCTCCCCCTCACCACCGATCGCCGTGAGAGATTTGCCGACCGCCGCAGGCACCGGGGGGGTTCCGATCGGACCCCCCACCCGCGGGCAGGCAAGGACGTACAGGTAAGCCCTTTTGCCTGCCCGTGCCGCTCTGTCGACGTACATCGTCGTGCGGCGGTCGGCAACTGGTTAAGCATCATTAAAATCACTGCTCCCGATAAAATGGCTGTTTTTAAAACTTTTTTTTGCATTGATACAAGTCCCCTGGGGCAGGACCCGGGTCCCCAAACCCTTTTTAGGACAATAACTTGCATATTAGCCTTTAAAATGAGCACTTTTAATTTTGAACGTTCGAGTCCCATAGACTTTAATGGGGTTCTAAAGTTCACGCAAATTTTCAGTCCGTTCGCAGGTTCTGGTGCAAACCGAATCAGGGGGTGTTCGGCTCATCCCTAGCAAAGAATACGGTTAGTTTTATAGCTCATTCCACTGCTCCTAGAATTAGTGAGCATTTAACACTTGTAGTGCAGTGGCCCCACTACAGGACTTTTTTTTTTTTTTTTTTTTAAGTGTCTTGAAGTTGCCTTATGAGTTTATGTGAAATCTCCATTAATAGCTGTAAAATATTGTAATTAGGAATCAATATCATTTAGCTTGTGTAGCGCTGGTAGATTTGCGATCTACCATCTGATAGGTAAATTTAGTAAATTGCTCATTAGGGGAAGTTAGATTTCCCCCTGTTCCAGCTTGGCTGATGTTGCATGTGTTTCCATACTGGGCTGGTGGGTGTCGTTGTTACTATCGGCTAGTGTTGGAAGGGCAACGTGTCAAAGCGTATGGATGCTCTTCTGTCCCGGAGACAACTCGGTGGAGGTGGTCCTCCGAGTTGCATTCTGGGAGAGGGTATTTATGGGACAGACACCATGTTTTAGGGTCGTTTTACAGCCACCTGCTGGCCCTCCTGGCTAACAGGTATGTGTTAGAGTGCTACCTCGTGGTCCTCCGTTCCGGAGGCCCGCTTCGCTGCGGCGCATGGGTGGGCCCAGAAGCTTGTCTGGGGCCTACCACAGCAGCCGAGGAATGGTCCTGAGCTGTCTATCCAGAGTGAAGAAGCTGGACAACCGAGGAGATCCCAGGGGAGGACCCGTCATGGAAGGATCATGCAGAGTGCTGGTCTGGAGAGGGGCCTAGTGACTCGGTTGGAGGACATATCCTAAAGTAACTTTACAGCATAGTGTTGCCGGGTTGGCTTAAAGATTCAAGCACTGTGACTGACATTCACCGCAAAACCAATACATCCTGTGGCAGAGGATTGTACTGGTTCATCCCAAGCAAGTCGGTGGCAGAGACTTTTGTTCGTGCTACGTACTGGCTGCTAGGCAAGTGAGAGAGGCCTATCCAGGCGAGAAAGGAGTGTGTCCCACAAGAGGAGCGCATTCTACTGTAATATTCAACTCTCAAGAACATTTGTCAAGAATCCTACAGAGAGGTATTTGAGCTTCCTTGCAGTTTCCCTTGCCTCCCTGCCTCTTTCCTGCTACTTCCTTCATTAATTGTTCAATAAAGCATTGAAAACGCACTCAAGTGTTGGTGCTTGTATCGTCCAGAGGTAAACTCAACGGAACCCTAGACCCGGTGCCGGTGAAACAGAGGGAAGGAGAGTGAAGGTAACAAGCCCGCTTAAACCAGCAGCTCCACCGAGAGTTATTGCTACACTTGTATCTATGCAGTCCGGAAGATATTTTCTTTACATGAATCTCTGAGAAGACCAGACAAGTCAGTGCCCAGGCTTTTGTGTTCAAACAATGGGATTCAAACCTCATTGTTTTACACATACTCCCTTCAAAGGGTTCCATGCTGGGATATGCAATGAAGGGAGGCCAATACTTAACTTACCGGGAAAATTCAAGTCACTCTCCTGCTCAGAATAGTCACAAGGATTTGCATTAAAGGGGGCTGACTTATGCAAAGTATAGGAAAGCTCACCAATCAGAGCCACACTATGCCAACCAATGAGGCATCAGCCTGTATTGATATACACAGACTAGATGGGAGGAAAGATATTCACTTTTTGGGAGAGCAGCCATCAGGGTGGAACCTTGGTGAGAAAGGGTAATTATGGGAAAGGTCTGCCCTTTACTTGTAACTAAATATGTTTGTAGATTAATGTTTTAAGGAATATACTCTGTATTTCTTCATGTAATTCTCTTATTTTAACCTAATATTTTCTTCCTTGGTGTAGACTATAGATAGATGGTTCTGTATTAGATAGACTTTCAACTACTTACCAATAAATGTTGTTATTGTGTTAAAGCTTTCACTCTTGGTCAAAGAACTCTCATTTAACCCACATTATATCTTTGAGATATTAAATCTTAAATATAATCAACGGGTAACACACTAAAACCACAAAACAGAAAACTACCAGTAAATTATGTATTACATGCTCAAGTTATAAAACGCTGCGTTATCAAAATGATGAATATAAATACATAATTAATAAAGTGGTATTGTGCTCTCTCGTGACATGTATAAAATGTCCAAAATACTATACATTAATGTGCAATAAACTTCAATAAATAAATGAATTAATAAGAGTGCTTCAATAAGCCTGAGAAAAATATATATAAATATTCCAAAACATTTGTGCAATATTCAAAAAAGAATAGAAAGCTACCATGTCCGCAATAAAAAACAAAGATATTAGGAAGGGACAATGTTTCAAGGAAAGTGAACCCTGTATATAAATGCCTATATGTGCAGTGTCTGTGTATCTTTCAGAATTTAAAGTAAAGATTAAGTGCATGTGTGTGTGGTATGAAGGTGCCGATTTAACCTCACTAATAGTGTTTACAGTAAAAGAAAAGAGGAAAAAATTATATATTTATGTATGTGTGCATACGTATATGTGAAAATATCTACAAAAGTGAGGTGGGTGAACTAAAAGATATATGTATATATATATATATACATACTTATTAAGTAGGAGATCCAAACTACGTGAAGATATATATTAAAACTGAAGGCTGTGCAGAATATCCGTAACTTATCTGGAAAATCCGGTCAATTATGTCCAGACTCATAACAATCCGTATATGAGTAGGTGTTCCCCATTCGATCTCTACGTGTGTGGACTTTGATCCCCCGGCACATGATCCAGAAACAAGGGGCATAAAACATATCGTGCACTAATGGTCCCACGGCACCAATCCACAAAAGTACACCCCTAAAAACATATATCATTCGACATAAGATACATTCATCTTTACTGGAAAACAGGATTAACACAACTGAATGTCTTCCTTCAAAGAAACCACATCTCTTGATGGATCATCTTTAAACGTGTAAGCAGAACCATATGAGGTAGACAAGGATAGGATGCAATTTCTAAATACATATCGCTGCTCCTTCCTTTGTAGGATATAGTGTTAGTGATGAGAATGTAATCATTTCATAAAGTGTATACATCGATGAGTGAATAACATTCTTACTAAATAAATAAATAAATAAGTGAATGAACAATCTACCCCTCTACAGGCTATAACTCCCAGAGCTAGTTTATGTACATAGGGACATTGTAAAAGTGATGATGAACCATATTCATGTATCATGAAAGCCGTCTCTATGTAACTGGTGCTTTAGCTTACACATGGCTAACTTTTAAAAATAATGGCTAGTTGGAAACAGAAATTGAGAAACAAAAAACAGGTATATATGACACATCGTTTCCTTTTGATGTGGACATATGTATATCTTCCTAATCATTCACCTAGGTGGACAGGTGGATACATGGCCTGAAAAGATGAATTAAGGAAATCAATTGGAGGGAATATATAGAGAGAAGAAATTTAAATGTCAAAACAAAAGAAAACAAAACTGTTGTTTCGTTTCGATGTGGATACATATACAATTTCTTAATCATCCACTTGATTTGACGTGTGGGTGCATGACTTAGAAGAGTATAAGAAGAGGTGAGAGGAGAGAAACACAGATCTGCCACTAGAGGACATTTCTTCGAACGTTTTTATTCATAGAAATGGGAAACGTCCCATTCAAAATTTAACCCCCGTGAGATTCTAGTGTCTAATGAGAATATCCAAAGGACTTCTCGTTTAAACAGTATCTGGAATCTGTCGCCTCCTTTCACCGGTGTCATGATTTTCTCAATGCCCTAAATAACCAAACTAGAGGTATCTTTATGGTGTGTAAAGATCCAGTGTATTGATACGTTGTACAAGTTTTCTTTTTCGATGTTGTACAGGTGATCATGTAGCCTGTCTCTAAGACGCCGTGTTGTGCGTCCAACATATTGTACCTGGCAACTCGTACATGTGATAACATATACCACAAATTTGGTGTTACAATTTAAAAAAACGGGAATCAAAAACTCTTTTTGATTACTGCATGATTTTATGTGTTGACCTGTTTTGATGTAACCGCAGTAATTGCAAGTTCGTGTTGAGTGCCTTTTGTATTGATGTTTCTTTATAACCTTGGGCTTTGAATCTGTATGCCATATTATTGGCCTCAGCTTCAAAGACTTCTGGGGAGCTGCATAGGCGTTTCAATCTCAAGAACTGGCTATATGGTATCCCTCTGATGGTGTGTTTAGGGTGTGCAGAATCAGCTCTGAGTAAGGTGTTGCCACTAAGGGGTTTTCTGTACAGGCTGGATTGAACTATGCCTCCGGACCCTACCAGTTTTGCATCAAGAAAATCAATGGATCTGGCCTGCAGATTACCAGTGAATTTTAAGTTAAACGAATTATCGTTGAAATATGCAAGCCAGATACCTAAATCTGCCTCTCCATCTGATGTAATAAACAGTAGGTCGTCTATAAAGCGACAGAAAAAAACTGTGTCTTTGCAGCGGGGACTATCTGGTCCAAAGATGCGGGACCTCTCCCACCAGCCCATGTAAAGATTGGCCAGTGAGGGAGAAAATTTCGCTCCCATAGAGGCCCTGCATTTTTGGAGGAAATAGTCCCCGTCAAACATGAAGAAATTGTGTGTTAAAAGGTACTCCAGAGCCTGCACAATAAATTCCTGGAGAACCAAAGAGAGTTTGCCTGTTTTTCTGAGAAAATAAGTGACCGCCTGGATCCCCAGATGATGTGGGATGCTAGAGTATAAGCTGGTCACATCACAGCTGATCCATCTAAAATTGTCTTCCCATTTAATGTCTTGCAGTTTGTTCAACAAATCGTTTGTGTCTTTTATGTGACCAGGGAGGCTAGTGGCTAGGGGATGTAGATGGGAGTCTATCCACTCCCCTAAATGTTCATTCAAAGAGCCTATACCTGCCACTATAGGTCGTCCTGTAAGGGGATTTAACCCCTTTCTGGAAAGAGAAATTCTTTCTCCCTAGGAGTAAATATTCCAACCTGTATTGCTCTGTCTATGAGTGTTGAGAGCGTGTTCTTGAAAGGGATTGTGGGTTTGGAAGACAGTTTCTGGTATGTGTGTGTGTCAGATAGTTGGCGCAAGGCTTCTCCTTTATAAACTTCTGCATCTAAGACTGCTACCATACCCCCCTTATCTGCGTTTCTAATAACAATCTGATCATCTGTGGAGAGCTTTTTAAAAGCTTGTCTCTCCTTGATGGTCAGATTGTCTTGTGTTAATCTCTTTTTGTTACAGCTGCGAGCCAGGCGCACCAGATCTCCCTCCACCATTTTTTGAAATGAGTGTAGATCCTTTCCTCTGGCGGCCACCGGATAAAAATCTGATCTGCCCCTAGAGATCTCAATATGAACATCCGTGGGATCCAGAGGAAAAGGATCTGACTCGTACGCCAAATCAGTTAAATCCTGTAAAGCACAGTTATCAACAAATGATGTGGGTGAAGATAAGGACTCACCTGTATCACAGCTGTCTACAGACCCATTAGACTCATCTGCTGTACAATCAAAAAAATGTTTTCTGAGGTTTAAAGTCCTTGAAAATTTGTTAATGTCCAAAATCGTTTCAAAAAGGTTGAAATGTCTGCTGGGACAAAAGTTCAAACCTTTGGCCAAAAGGCTAACTTCTTCTGTGCTTAGTTGTTTTTTGGACAGGTTGATCACACTGTGCTTTACTTCCTCGGCGTCTTCTCCCGCAGTGTGTAGCGTGTGTTGTTCGTAGTGTTTGTGCTTCCTGCCGCCTCTTCTTGTCTTTTTGTGGAGGATTTCTTTTTCTTGGTTTGTCTGGACCTGTGAGGGTTTCCAGAAGGGTTTCTGACACACACACATACCAGAAACTGTCTTCCAACCCCACAATCCCTTTCAAGAACACGCTCTCAACACTCATAGACAGAGCAATACAAGTTGGAATATTTACTCCTAGGGAGAAAGAATTTCTCATTCCAGAATGCCCTATAACACCAGTGTTCCACCACTTACCAAAAATCCATAAGGGGTTAAATCCCCTTACAGGACGACCTATAGTGGCAGGTATAGGCTCTTTGAATGAACATTTAGGGGAGTGGATAGACTCCCATCTACAACCCCTAGCCACTAGCCTCCCTGGTCACATAAAAGACACAAACGATTTGTTGAACAAACAGCAAGACATTAAATGGGAAGACAACTTTAGATGGATCAGCTGTGATGTGACCAGCTTATACTCTAGCATCCCACATCATCTGGGGATCCAGGCGGTCGCTTATTTTCTCAGAAAAACGGGCAAACTCTCTTTGGTTCTCCAGGAATTTATTGTGCAGGCTCTGGAGTACCTTTTAACACACAATTTTTTCATGTTTGACGGGGACTATTTCCTCCAAAAATGCGGGGCCTCTATGGGAGCAAAATTTTCTCCCTCACTGGCCAATCTTTACATGGGCTGGTGGGAGAGGTCCCGCATCTTTGGACCAGATAGTCCCCGCCGCAAAGACACAGTTTTTTTCTGTCGCTTTATAGATGACCTACTGTTTATTACATCAGATGGAGAGGCAGATTTAGGTATCTGGCTTGCATATTTCAACGATAATTCGTTTAACATAAAATTCACTGGTAATCTGCAGGCCAGATCCATTGATTTTCTTGATGTAAAACTGGTAGGGTCCGGAGGTATAATTCAATCCAGCCTGTACAGAAAACCCCTTAGTGGCAACACCTTACTCAGAGCTGATTCTGCACACCCTAAACACACCATCAGAGGGATACCATATAGCCAGTTCTTGAGATTGAAACGCCTATGCAGCTCCCCAGAAGTCTTTGAAGCTGAGGCCAATAATATGGCATACAGATTCAAAGCCCGAGGTTATAAAGAAACATCAATACAAAAGGCACTCAACACGGTAAAATCCATCCCAAGATCCTCACTTCTAAAGAAAAAACCACATAGAAGAACCAAGCATAAAGGAGGCACATCCCCTAGAATTCCGGTCTTTTCAACACCATACAGTTCAGAATTTAACACAATAAAGAAAATCATTATGAAGCATCTTCCTGTCCTGTACAATGACCCAATATACAATAATATCCTTTCTAAAGGGATTAAGGTAGTCTCCCGTAGAGCACCCACTTTAGGACGTTCTTTGTCTCCCAGTTTGTTTTCAACCAATCGAACCAAATCTAATTGGCTCAATTTTACTGGCAATTTTAAGTGTGGAATAAGAACTTGCAATTACTGCGGTTACATCAAAACGGGTCAACACATAAAATCATGCAGTAATCAAAAAGAGTTTTTGATTCCCGTTTTTATAAATTGTAACACCAAATTTGTGGTATATGTTATCACATGTATGAGTTGCCAGGTACAATATGTTGGACGCACAACATGGTGTCTTAGAGACAGGCTACATGATCACCTGTACAACATCGAAAAAGAAAACTTGACCAACGTATCAAAACACTGGATCTTTACACACCATAAAGATACCTCTAGTTTGGTTATTCAGGGCATTGAGAAAATCATGACACCGGTGAGAGGAGGCGACAGATTCCAGATACTGTGTAAACGAGAAGTCCTTTGGATATTCTCATTAGACACTAGAATCCCACGGGGGTTAAATTTTGAATGGGACGTTTCCCATTTCTATGAATAAAAACGTTCGAAGAAATGTCCTCTAGTGGCAGATCTGTGTTTCTCTCCTCTCACCTCTTCTTATACTCTTCTAAGTCATGCACCCACACGTCAAATCAAGTGGATGATTAAGAAATTGTATATGTATCCACATCGAAACGAAATAACAGTTTTGTTTTCTTTTGTTTTGACATTTAAATTTCTTCTCTCTATATATTCCTTCCAATTGATTTCCTTAATTCATCTTTTCAGGCCATGTATCCACCTGTCCACCTAGGTGAATGATTAGGAAGATATACATATGTCCACATCAAAAGGAAATGATGTGTCATATATACCTGTTTTTTGTTTCTCAATTTCTGTTTCCAACTAGCCATTATTTTTAAAAGGTAGCCATGTGTAAGCTAAAGCACCAGACCAGTTGCATAGAGACGGCTTTCATGATACATGAATATGGTTCATCATCACTTTTACAATGTCCCTATGTACATAAACTAGCTCTGGGAGTTATAGCCTGTAGAGGGGTAGATTGTTCATTCACTTATTTATTTATTTATTTAGTAAGAATGTTATTCACTCATCGATGTATACACTTTATGAAATGATTACATTCTCATCACTAACACTATATCCTACAAAGGAAGGAGCAGCGATATGTATTTAGAAATTGCATCCTATCCTTGTCTACCTCATATAGTTCTGCTTACATGTTTGAAGATGATCCATCAAGAGATGTGGTTTCTTTGAAGCAAGACGTTCAGTAGCGTTAATCCTGTTTTCCAGTAAAGATGAATGTATCTTATGTCGAATGATATATGTTTTTAGGGGTGTACTTTTGTGGATTGGAGCCAGGGCTGGTGCAAGGATTTTTGACACCCTAGACGAAACCTCATTTTGCCATCCCCATTGGCTCCACCCATGATTCATCCCCCTTTGCCCTGCCCATGTGACAGAAGGCGCCGCTATACAGGAAGCATTGGCTCTGCTTCCTCTATCGCTGGCTCTAGTGCTGCGCTGCACCTCTAATTACACTACCAGTCGGACTGGGATCAAAGTCCACACACGTAGAGATCGAATGGGGAACACCTACTCATATACGAATTGTTATGAGTCTGGTCATAATTGACCGGATTTTCCAGATAAGATACGGATATTCTGCACAGCCTTCAGTTTTATATATATCTTCACGTAGTTTGGATCTCCTACTTAATAAGTATGTATATATATATATATATATATATATATATATATATATATATATATATATACATATATCTTTTAGTTCACCCACCTCACTTTTGTAGATATTTTCACATATACGTATGCACACATACATAAATATATAATTTTTTCCTCTTTTCTTTTACTTTAAACACTATTAGTGAGGTTAAATCGGCACCTTCACACCACACACACATGCACTTAATCTTTACTTTAAATTCTGAAAGATACACAGACACTGCACATATAGGCATTTATATACAGGGTTCACTTTCTTTGAAACATTGTCCCTTCATAATATCTTTGTTTTTTATTGCGGACATGGTAGCTTTCTATTCTTGTTTCTCTCTATGTATAACACTATTCACACCATCCCACTGCTACCAGTCCACATGGTTCACACACATCTGCATTCATCTATATGATATTTTACATATTTGAACGTCAGCTCCAGCCCTTATCTCGGTTGTTTTGTTTCAAAATTTTTTTATATATATATATATATATATATATATATATATATATATAAATTTTTTAAACCATTTATAGACATTTGCATTGTTTATATGAATACATTTTGTTTATATGTTTAGGTCTTCAATAGTGATTCCACTACAGGGCAAACATTCAATTATACTAATGTCAAGACCTTACACAGCCCAATGATCAGCTGTTTAGTGTTACATAGTTAATATAGGGTCATGTGATAGACATACAATGTGTATATAAGTGGTCATCACTTTCGTACAAACCAGCTATGAGTAAGCGCTCTATGGGAGCGTGAAACGCGTTAGCGGTTATGCTGTATTATTCCAACAGAGCCATGCACGGATTTTAAACCATGCCATTTTCCAATAAAGAAGATTTTATTTATTTCACCTATCCATTCCGGGGTGCGGCTGTCCAGATTTTTTCCATTGCATTTAATGGCATCCCAGTCTTACTCCAGAGGGTTCAATATTGAGTTGGCCCACCCTTTGAAGCTATAACAGCTTCAACTCTTCTGGGAAGGCTGTCCACAAGGTTTAAGAGTGTGTCTATGGGAATGTTTGACCATTCATTCAGAAGCACATTTGTGAGGTCAGGCACTGATGTGGACGAGAAGTCCTGGCTTGCAGTCTTTGCTCTAATTCAGCCCAAAGGTGTTCTGTCGGGTTGAGGTCAAGACTCTGTGCAGGCCAGTCAAGTTCCTCCACCCCAAACTTGCTCATTCATGTCTTTATGGATCATGCTTTGTGCACTGGTCCAAATCATTTGGTGGAGGGGGGATTATGGTGTGGGGTTGTTTTTCAGGGGTTGGGCTTGCCCCTTAGTTCCAGTGAAGGGAATTCTTAAGGTGTCAGCATACTAGGGCATTTTGAACAATTTCATGCTTCCAACTTTATGGGAATAGTTTGGGGATGGCCCCTTCCTGTTCCAACATGACAGTGCACAAACAAGGTCCATAAAGACATGGATGAGCAAGTTTGGGGTGGAGGAACTTGACTGGCCTGCACAGAATCCTGACCTCAACCCGATAGAACACATTTGGGGTGAATTAGAGCGGAGACTGCAAGCCAGGCCTTCTCGTCCACATCAGTGCCAGACCTCACAATTGCGCTTCTGGAAGAATGGTCAAACACTCCCATAGACACACTCATCCACATACAGAAATAGAAGGGACAATGTAAATTAAACAGTGTGTGTTTAGCATCACTTTACAGTAGAAGTCCACTCTAAAACTAAAATCCCTGCATCTATAGACATGCACGATCTAACACTAACCTATCTAGCCCGATAAAGAACAAACCAGTATACGTACCTTTTTTTAAGCCGCTCCGACCCGATCCCACACACAGCTGTCAGCAATGGCTTCTCTGTGTGGGCGGGTGCAAAGGACACATCTGACAATGGAAGCACCATATTAAGTCTATGGGTGATGTCACTCAAAATTCATTTCACAGCCGTTGGGCCTTCCGTCATCAGGCGTCAATGACGCAAGTTTGCAAGGTGGCCACCTGGATGTCGCTGCACACTTTCACAAAATTTTACAAGGTGGATATGCTGGCATCTGTGGATGCTTCTTTTGGCCACAAGGTTCTGCAGGCTGCGGTCTAGAGGTTTTTGTCCCTCGTGAAGGGGTTTCTTTTTTGCTGGTCAGGTCGGCTCCAGGTTGTTCTCGCTGAGTTCCAGGTTGTCTGGTTGGCCTGGTTTTTTGTTGATTGCCCCACCCCTCATGTTTGGCACTGCTTTGGGACATCCCTATGGTTCTGAATAAAGAAGGCTGAGTCTGTCAATGAACGAATGAGAAAATAGGATTTTTGACTTACCGTAAAATCTGTTCTCTGAGTTCATTGACAGAGAGCACCCGCCCCTCTATGGAGTTTTAATACTTCTGATACTGCTTGTTACATAACTAAAGGCCTATAGCAGAGAGGGGGGTGTATATCACCTAGGACTGCCCATGGGCGTAGCCAAGTCTTTTTTCTGCCTAGTCTCCTACTCCTGTAGGGGGCAATATAAACCTATGGTTCTGAATAAAGAAGGTTCTGTCTGTCAATGAACTCAGAGAAATGGATTTTACGGTAATGCCCTGTACACACGACCGGCTTTGCCGTCGGAATAAACTCCGAAGGTTTCTCCGACGGAACTCCGACGGAATTCCATTCAAGTGGTCTTGCCTACACACGGTCAAACCAAAGTCCGACCATCCAGAACGAGGTGACATACAGCACGTACAATGGGACTAGAAAAAGGAAGTTCAATAACCAGTAGCCAATAGCTTCCGCCTTGTACTTGCTTCAGAGCGTGCGTCGTTTTTGGTCCGTTGGAACAGCATACAGACGAGCGGTTTTCCTGATAGGAACTGGTTCCGTCAGAAATATTTAGAACATGTTCCATTTCTAGAAATAGTGCTAAAATCTTGTGAGCCACAAATGGGTTAATGCCTTCAGTGTGAATAAATGAACCTAATTCAGCTGCAAACACTAACCACGTTCCATACCGTGTATATGCCAAAAATAAATAAATATATGTGTATGCGCTAAAGGCTATAAATACGTGAACAAAGAATATAATAAATCTATACAATATTAAAAATTATAAATTATAAACAGTGTCACACACCTGTGAAGAAAGTGACTATAATCCACAATTGAATATATGAAAAATGGTAACATGCACCATGCAAAAAAAATGTGAGAAAAAAAAAAATCCTTTAAATGATTAAAAAAAATATATAAGTGCTACTTGATAAATAAAGTGTCCGAAACCAATTCATACAAATGAATATATCTCAGTCCAAGCCATTCATAAGAGTATATAAATCAAAGTGCACAATAGTGTCCAAACAAATAGCAGGCAATCCTCATGCTGGTTTTTTTGAAAAAGTGCTAAATATTCCTCATGCTCTTCTTATGAGATGTGCACATTAAGGCATGCTGCAGTGCTCTCCAGTGACCCCCAATGGATAATGCGCTCACCTTAGAGCGTGTGACACAGTAGCTAAACAGTGTCAAAACACGCATTAGAGCCACTCCAGGGCTCACACAGGGTATGCTGGTGATGATCTGTATCTCGCTCAAATGGTGACATATATGAAAGAAAGGAGACTCATAGCATAATACCGCCAGGAATTTATTTGAAAAGCCCTAAAAACAATCCCTCGAGGAGGGTACTCACAATGCTTGGGTGCGTCAGTGCACCATCCTATCCAAAACATGCAATACAGATGAATCCTGTGGCGTGCGGTGCGGTGTTCAATCCTCTGCCTGTCTGTGTGTAGAAAGCTCCGTCCTGTCCCTCCCCTACGCGTCTTCGGCACAGGGTATACGTGCCTTCATCTGGGGGATCTGATCCCCCAGATGAAGGCACGTATACCCTGTGCCGAAGATGCGTAGGGGAGGGGCAGGACGGAGCTTTCTACACACAGACAGGCAGAGGATTGAACACCGCACCGCACGCCACAGGATTCATCTGTATTGCATGTTTTGGATAGGATGGTGCACTGACGCACCCAAGCATTGTGAGTACCCTCCTCGAGGGATTGTTTTTAGGGCTTTTCAAATAAATTCCTGGCGGTATTATGCTATGAGTCTCCTTTCTTTCATATATGTCACCATTTGAGCGAGATACAGATCATCACCAGCATACCCTGTGTGAGCCCTGGAGTGGCTCTAATGCGTGTTTTGACACTGTTTAGCTACTGTGTCACACGCTCTAAGGTGAGCGCATTATCCATTGGGGGTCACTGGAGAGCACTGCAGCATGCCTTAATGTGCACATCTCATAAGAAGAGCATGAGGAATATTTAGCACTTTTTCAAAAAAACCAGCATGAGGATTGCCTGCTATTTGTTTGGACACTATTGTGCACTTTGATTTATATACTCTTATGAATGGCTTGGACTGAGATATATTCATTTGTATGAATTGGTTTCGGACACTTTATTTATCAAGTAGCACTTATATATTTTTTTTAATCATTTAAAGGATTTTTTTTTTTTTCTCACATTTTTTTTTTTTGCATGGTGCATGTTACCATTTTTCATATATTCAATTGTGGATTATAGTCACTTTCTTCACAGGTGTGTGACACTGTTTATAATTTATAATTTTTAATATTGTATAAATTTATTATATTCTTTGTTCACGTATTTATAGCCTTTAGCGCATACACATATATTTATTTATGTTCCATTTCTAGGTCCGTCAGAATTGTCATTAATAAAGTCCGATGAGGCATACACACGATGGGAATAGACGATGAAAAGCTTCCGTCTGACTTTTTCTGTCGGACATTCCGCTCGTGTGTACGCGGGTTTAATCAAAAATCCTATTATTCCTTTAAATATTGTGCCTGGGGGTGTCCTTAGTGTACCTGTAAAGTAGCACATCTTTCCAATGTTTATAACAGTGCCACAGCAAAATGACTTTTCTAAAGGAAAAAATGTCATTTATAACTGCTCGCGGCTGTAATGTATTGTCGGATCCCTGCAATATAGATACAAATATCAAAAATACCAAAAAAATGGCATGGATGTCACCCCCAAAATCCATACCAGGCCCTTTAGTTCTGGTATGGATATTAAGGGGAACCCTGCACCCAATTTTTTTTTTAAATGGCGTGGGGGTACCCCAGGTACTATATACTCTGGACAGCAGTATACATACTATACGGCCTGTCCTATATACTCTGCAGAATGTCGGTGGTACCAGAACACTGTAAGCCCTCAGTTACTCTTAGTGGGCGCAGGAACGAGACTTGCTGTGAAATATATTAAGATTTGTAATTACATGCCCCTGTTTAACAGGGACAGAAAAATTGGGCCTTGGGTGGTGGTGCTGCCACAACACTGTAACCCCCTAACAGATACTCTTGTTGGGCGCATAAACGGGCCCTGCATTTAAATATTATATCAAGAATTGTAATTACATGCCCCTGTTAAACAGGGCAGAAAAATTGGGCCTTGGGCTCTGGTGGTGGTGCCACAACACTGTAACCCCTCACAGATACTCTTGTTGGACGCAGAAATGGGCCTTGCCGTGAAATATTATATCAAAAATTGTAATTACATGTCCCTGTTAAACAGGGGCAGAAAAATTGGGCCTTTGGTGGTGGTGGTGTTGGTACCAGAACACTGTAAAGCCCTCACAGTTACTCTTGGTGGGTGCAGTAACGGTCCCTGCTGTGAAATATTAGCTCAAAAATTGTAATTACATGCCCCTGTTAAACAGGGGCAGAAAAATTGGGCCTTGGGTGGTGGTGGTGCCCTAAACCAAAAATATTGTTGAAAGCTAGCATCATCAAGATTGAGGAGGAACAGGATAGTCAGCATAAGCAGTCTTCAAGGAATCCCACATCCATATCAAATTCAATCAGTTACATCAGCATCAGGTGCTTGATAGCTGCTGATCCAAGACTGATTCATTTTTATGAATGTGAGCCTATCAACGGAGTTTGTGGACAGGCACACTCTTTGATCCGTTACAAACCCTCCAGCAGCACTGAATGTGCGTTAAGAAAGCACGCTGGATGCAGGACAGGCCAGTAGCTCATTTGCATATTGAGCAAGTTCTGGCCAGTGGTCCACCCTCAAGACCCAGTAACCCAGTGTTTCATCCTCTGCTCCCTCTGCGAAGGCAGGACAAGTTCTACAACCTTACCCTTGTAACGTGGATCAAGAAGGGCTGCCAGACAGTAATGATCTCCTTTATACCACAAATCTTAGGGTCCTTTCCCAGGCTTTGCAGAACCAAGGAGGCCATACAGCGTAAGTTTGCAGAGGCATTTGATTCTGAGTCCTCATGACCCGTAACTACCTCCTCCCAGCCACGTACAACTCCTTGGGTTTCTGGGGACTCAAAATCATCCCTTGAAGACTTCTGAGTGTTATCCTCTACATCCATGCTGACACAATCCTCCTCCTTCTCCTCTTCTTCCTGTGTGTTTGGCAGGCCTGCAGGACTGCTGTCTGGATAAAGGGGGCCTTGAGAAGTAAGGAAGTCCTCCTCTTCCTCCCACTGTTCTGCCTCAAGTGCCCTGTCCATGATTCCACAAAGCGTGTGCTTCAACAGGAAGACTAGAGGGACAGTGTCACTTATGCATGCATTGTCGCTGCTCACCATCCTTGTCGCCTCCTCAAGTGGTGACAGGACAGTGCATGCATCCTTGATCAGTAGCCACTGGCGTGGAGAAAAGAAGCCAAGCTCCCCTTACCCTGTCCTGGTGCCATACTTACACAGGTACTCATTGATGGCCCTCTGCTGTGTGTGCAGCCACTGCAGCATTGCTAATGTTGAGCTCCACCTGGTGAGCATGTCACAAATGAGGCTGTTGGTGAGCAGGTTGCATTCCCTTTGAATGTCAGCCAGCCGAGCACTGGCATTGTATGACCGGCGGAAATGACCACAGATTTTTCTGGCCTGCCTCAGGAGGTCCTGTAAGCCTGGGTACCTGCTCAAGAATCACTGCACCACTAAATTCAGGATGTGTGCCAAACATGGAACATGGGTCGAGTGTTCCATTTTGGAGGGCGGAGAGAAGGTTGGTGCCATTGTCACATACAACCATTCCTGTCTGAAGCTGGCATGGCGTCAACCACCTCTGAGCTTGCCTCTGCAGAGCTGACAGAATCTCTGCCCCAGTGTGGCTCCTGTACCCTAGGCAGACCAACTCAAGCACCACATGGCATCTTTTAGTCTGACTGCTAGCATAGCCCCTTGAACGCTTACGGTCGACAAATCTGAAAAAGAGGCCATAGAGGAAGAAGAGGAGGGAGTGGAGGAGAGAGCTGTGGCAGAATCACCATTAGCATTTTGGAGGCGTGGTGGCGGAACAAGCTCCAACAACACTGAACCCTGTCCTGCATCCTTCCCAGCTGTCAGCGGAGTTACCCAGTGAACCGTGAAGGAAAGGTAACGTCCCTGCCCATGCCTGCTGGACCATAAGTCAGTGGTAATATGAATCTTACTGCTGACCGCCCTGTCCAACGAGACCAAAACATTGCCTACCACATGTCGGTAGAGAGCTGGAATGGCCTTCCATTAAAATAAATAGTGTTTTGGAACCTGTCAATAAGGTACAGCACATTCGACAAATTCATGGAAAGGGGGCAGAGTCTACCAGTGGAAAAGGCAGCAGTTGCAGTGCTAGCAATTTGGCCAAGCTAGCATTTAGTCACTGAGCATGTAGATGGCTGGGACCGAATTTCTTTTTACGGTTCAGTAACTGTGGTAGGGAAATTTGCCTGCTAAAATCAGATGGTGAAGTACTGCTAGCAGATTTGCTGCAAGTACTTGGGACACCTATTGCTATACCTTCATTCCTCTCAGTGCAGTGTTTTTGAGAGGACTGGAGGTATAGTAGGGTTGGAGACCCCAGATGAGGTGCAAAGAGAAGTCTGCCTTTTTCTCTGATGTGGGTCTTTCAAGTGCTGCTGCCAACAGACTGCATGGCAGGTTGTCATATGTCTGGTCAAGCATGTGGTGCCCAAGTGGCTGCAGTTCTGGTCACGCTTAACCCGCTTCAGATATAGGTTGCAAACAGCAACAGTGCAATCTGCTGCACACGTGTCGAAAAAGGCCCACACCAAGGAACTTTTAAAAGTCAGTAGGGAGTCAGTAGCGCCCTGCACCTGTGGAGCTCTGCGGTGTGATGCAATAGGGTGGCTGCCCTTAAGCTGCCCCCTAGAGGACATCCTGCCTCGTTGGAGTTGTGCCTCCTCCTCCTCCTCTCTTCTCTCAGGCACCCAAGTACAGTCAGTGACCCCATCATCCCCTCCCTCCTCATCACTGGAGCAAACTTGGCAGTAGGCTGCAGCTGGGGGAACATGACTGCCAGTTTCTTGTCCTTCTTGGACATCCCCTTTCTCTAGGCTCACGTTACTCCCTTCCTCAACCTGGGAACCAACATTGGAGCCTTCAAATCGATGTGCATCCTCCAGCAGCATGTACCCGACACTGGGGTCGAATAATTCTGGGGACTCCTCCATGCATGATGGTGAGGCTATGGAAGGAGTGACTGTGGACAAGGAGGCAGTGGAATAGGCTGCTTTGGCAGCTGCGTTGGAAGGCAAACTACTCTGAGAATGGGTGACAGAGGATGAGGAGGATGAGGACGGCTTTGTTATCCACTCCACCAACTTTTCTGCATGTTCTGGCTCAATAACACGGCCAGAAGAAGAAAAAAAGGACAAGCATGCCCCACGGCCACCTGCAGAGGATGCACCATGTCCATGACCAGCACTGTTGACTGTAGACACAGAGGCTGCTTGCCCTCTTTTAGTGGCCTGTGAGCATCTGCCTCTCCTTGGTGGCCTTCCAGACATGATGTATTTTTTGTTTTGCAACACCACACTACACTGTATTAGATACTGTGTACACCGCCTGAAGTTTATTAGAAACTGTACACACTGTATTAGATACTGTGTTGACCGCCTACACTGTATTAGCAATTGTACAACAGCTGCACTGTATTGTATACTGTGTACACAGTATACAACGGCTGCACTGTATTGTGTACTGTGTACACCACTAAAAGTGTAGTAGAAACTGTACACACTGTATTAAATACTGTGTACACCACCTGCACTTTATTAGAAATTGTACTGCCGCTGCACTGTATTGTGTACTGTTTACACCACCAGAAAAGTAGTAGAAACTGTACTACGGCTGCAATGTATTGTGTACACCACCAGAAGTGTAGTAGAAACTGTACACACTGTATTAGGTACTGTGTATGCCACCTGCACTTTATTAGAAACTGTACTACAGCTGCACTGTATTGTGTACACCACCAGAAGTGTAGTATAAACTGTACACACTGTATTAGATACTGTGTACATCATTAGAAAAGTAGTAGAAACTGTACTACGGCTGCACTGTATTGTGTACTGTGTACACCACCAGAAGTGTAGCAGAAACTGTACACACTGTATTAGATACTGTGTACACCACCTGCACTGTATTAGCAACTGTACTACGGCTGCACTGTATTGTTTACTGTGTACACCACCAGAAGTGCAGTAGAAACTGTACACACTGCATTAGATATGTGTACACCGCCTGCACTTTATTAGAAACTGTACTAGAGTACTCTCTCTAGGCTCACGTTACTCCCTTCCTCAAACTGGAAACCAACATTGGAGCCTTCAAATTGATGCGCATCCTCCAGCAGCATGTACTCGACACTGGGGTCGAATAATCTTGGGACTCCTCTGTGCATGATGGTGGGGCTACGGAAGGAGTGACTGTGGACAAGGAGGCAGTGGAATAGGCCGCTTTGGCAGCTGCTTTGGAAGGCAAACTACTCTGAGAATGGTTGACAAGGGATGAGGAGGATGAGGACGGCTTTGTTATCCACTTCACCAACTCTTCTACATGTTCTGGCTCAATAACACGGCCAGCAGCAGAAAAAAGGACAAGCGTGCCCCACGGCCACCTGCAGAGGATGCACCATGTCCACATCCAGCACTGCTGACTGTAGACACAGAGGCTGCTTGCCCTCTTTTAGTGGCCTGTAAGCGTCTGCCTCTCCTTGGTGGCCTTCCGGACATGATGCATTTTTTGTTTTGCAACACCACACTACACTGTATTAGATACTGTGTACACCATCAGAAAAGTAGTAGAAACTGTACTACGGTTGCACTGTATTGTGTACTGTGTACACCACCAGACATGTAGTAGAAATTGTACACACTGTATTAGATACTGTGTACACCGCCTGCAGTGTATTGTGTACTGTGTACACCACCAGAAGTGTAGAAACTGTACACACTGTATTAGATATGTGTACACCGCCTGCACTTTATTAGAAACTGTACTACAGCTGCACTGTATTGTGTACACCACCAGAAGTGTATTAGAAACTGTACACACTGTACTAGATACTGTGTACACCGCCTGCACTGTATAATAAACTGTACTACGGCTGCACTGTATTGTGTACACCACCAGAAGTGTAGTAGAAACTGTACACACTGTACTGGATACTGTGTACACCACCTGCACTGTATTAGCAACTGTACTACAGCTGCACTGTATTGTGTACTGTGTACACCACCAGAAGTGTAGTAGAAACTGTACACACTGTATTAGATACTGTGTACACCACCAGAAAAGTAGTAGAAACTGTACACACTGTATTAGATACTGTGTACACCGCCTGCACTGTATTAGAAACTGTACAACAGCTGCACTATATTTTATACTGTGTAAACTACCAGAAGTGTAGTAGTAACTGTACACACCATGTTAGATACTGTGTACACTGTCTAAAGTGTACTAGAAACAGTACACCACCGAATGCACTGTAGATATAAGCTACGCTGGATGCAGAGTATATATATATAACCCTGGGTGGAGTATGTATATATAATATCACAAAAGTGAGTACACCCCTCACATTTTTGTAAATATTTTATTATATCTTTTCATGTGACAACACTGAAGAAATGACACTTTGCTACAATGTAAAGTAGTGAGTGTACAGCTTGTATAACAGTGTAAATTTGCTGTCCCCCCAAAATAACTCAACACACAGCCATGTCTAAACGGCTGGCAACAAAAGTGAGTACACCCCTAAGTGAAAATATCCAACTTGGGCCCAAAGTGTCAATATTTTGTGTGGCCAACATTATTTTCCAGCACTGCCTTAACCCTCTTGGGCATGGAGTTCACCAGAGCTTCACAGGTTGCCACTGGAGTCCTCTTCCACTCCTCCATAATGACATCACAGAGCTGGTGAATGTTAGAGACCTTGCGCTCCTCCACCTTACATTTGAGGATGCCCCACAGATGCTCAATAGCGTTGGAGACATGCTTGGTCAGTCCATCACCTTTACCCTCAGCTTCTTCAGAAAGGCAGTGGTCGTCTTGGAGGTGTGTTTGTGGTTGTTGTCCTATAGGATTACTGCCCTGCGGCCTAGTCTCTGAAGGGAGGGGATCATGCTCTGCTTCAGTATGTCACAGTACATGTTGGCATTCATGGTTACCTCAATGAACTGTAGCTCCCCAGTGCGGGCAGCATTTATGCAGCCCCAGACCATGACACTCCCACCACCATGCTTGACTGTAGTCAAGACACATTTGTTTTTGTACTCCTCACCTGGTTCCCACCACACACGCTTGACACCATCTGAACCAAATAAGTTCATCTTGGTCTCATCAGATCGCAGGAAATGGTTCCAGGAATTTGTGTCCTTAGTCTGCTTGTCTTCAGCAAACTGTTTGCAAGCTTTCTTGTGAATCATCTTTAGAAGGAGCTTTCTTCTGGGATGACAGCCAGGCAGACCAATTTGGCGCAGTGCCATGTATGGTCTGAGCACTGACAGGCTGACCCCCCATTCCTTCAACCTCTGCAGCAATGCTGGCAGCAATCATACATCTATTTCCCAAAGACAACCTCTGGATATGATGCAGAACACATGCACTCAACTTCTTTGGTCGACCATGGCGAGGCCTGTTCTGAGTATAACCTGTCCTGTTAAACCATTATATGGTCTTGGCCACCGTGCTGCAACTCAGTTTCAGGGTCCTGCCAATCTTCTTATAGCCTAGACCATCTTTATGTAGCGCAACAATTATTTTTTTCAGATCCTCAGAGTTCTTTGCCATGAATGCCATGTTGAACTTCCAGTGACCAGTATGAGAGAGTGAGAGCGATAACACCAAATTTAACACACCTGCTCTCCATCCACACCTGAGACCTTGTAACAATAACGAGTCACATGACACGGGGAGGGAAAATGGCTAATTGGGCCCAATTTGGACATTTTCACTTAGGGGTGTACTCACTTTTGTTGCCAGCGGTTTAGACATTAATGGCTGTGAGTTGAATAATTTTGAGGGAATAGCAAATTTACACTGTAATATGCAAGCTGTACACTCACTACTTTACATTGTAGTAAAGTGTAATTTCTTCAGTGTTGAAGTCACATGAAAAAATATAATAAAATATTTGCAAAAATGCGAGGAGTGTACTCACTTTTGTGAGATACTGTGTGTGTGTGTGTGTATATATATATATATATATATATATATATATATATATATATACACATATATACATACACACGAGACTGTATATATTAATACACCACCTGAAGTGTATTAGAAACAGTACACCACAGAATGCACTGTAGATATAGGCTACACTGGATGCAGAGTATATCTGCCAGTCACTAACCGAATAACTGCCTGCTTAATCTAACTCAGGCTAACTCTCTGTCCATACCAATAACACTACACACGGCCGCCGTGTAAGCAGCCTTATATAGTGTGAGGCATGGACTTAGTCCCCCTAAGCCATGATTGGCCAAAGGCACCCTGCCTTTGGCCAATAATGGCTCTCTTAGCAGAGCGCGCTGTGATTGGCCAAAGCATGCAGGTCAGGTGCATGCTTTGGCCAACCATCATACAGCAATGCACTGCGATCTCGCAGTGCATAATGGGGTGCTCCGTGGCGCTCAAATTTGCCACGAACGCCCCATAATGTTCGCTCTTTGGCGAACAGGTGAACACCTGATGTTCGAGTCAAACTGATGCTCGACTCGAACATCAAGCTCACCCCTAGCACGGATTTTAGTTTTAGGGTGGACTTTAAGTCCCAAATGTGCAAAGACTGTGTACAGATTTACTATAAATTCCAAAATATTACATTTGTAAATGTGATTAGGTGTTTTTGTTGGTTTGCTAAAAAAACACAAACTAAAAAAAAAGAAAAAAAAATCATCTTGCATTTTGTTTCTTATTTTTTGCATTTGAGTAAAATAAATATTTATTTTTTTGACGTTACAATTGTTTAACAAACATACCTTGGCTCACAAATTGAAAAAACATACCTACCTATATCAGCAGGTCAATATTGTATTTTGATGCAGGTAATACATATAGTACAGATAGTATACAGTATATTACTTTCTTTTTTTTTTTTTACATTTACACGCAAAATAAACTAAGCAACAAAAAATGTCAGTGACAGGAATTGAGACAAACTACGACACTGATAGGAGTGCTTACATCTATCACCTTTTGTTCTCATGGTTTAAACTGGGGTGCCCCAAAGTGGTCTATATTGACTCCCAGTGATCAATGGGACTATCCAAGGGGTTCATAAAATGACTGAAGGGTCAATAACTGTCTGGGAGTTAGGCGGTCAGTAAATGATGGAAGTTCTGTTGGTGCCACTTTCTCTGTAGAACTCCATGCCATTCCCTAGTCCTAAGTGACTAGCAGAGAGACCAACCAGGGTTGGATAGTCACCTTCTAGAAAGAAAACCTTGAATTGTCTTTTTTTCAGCTGTGTGCTGCTACTGCTGTTGTTTACCAGCCTTTTTTTTGCATTGTGTCTCAGACCTTCCACCCACCCACTTCTGGGAAGGATAAATATACCAGTTCACCTTCCATCATACCCATCTCAATCTCTGCTAGGAGAGCCAGCAAGTATACAAAACAATAGGAGAAATACCAAAGAACCGATTGCAGTGCATCTACTATAATAATTCAGCATTGTAATAATGGCAGCTGCTGATAACAAAAGAAGCATTGACAGTATTCACAAGCATATTTAAAATTAGAATCCTAAATTCCCCATACACACAATCAGTAATTCTGCCATCGGACTTTTGCTGGCAGAATTCCAGCCAGCAAAAGATTGAGAGCAGATTCTCTATTTTTCGGTCGGAAAAAGTTCCTATCCGAAAATGCGTTCGTCTGAATGCAATTCGGACACGCAAAAAATCACGCATGCTCGGAAATAATTTGACGCATGCTCGGAAGCATTGAACTTCATTTTCACGTTCTTGACGGTCGTTCAGAGAACTTTTGTGTGACCGTGTGTATGCAAGGCAAGCTTGAGCGGAATTCCGTCGGAAAAACCATCCAAGTTTTTTCTGACGGAATTTCTGATCGTGTGTTGGGGCATTAGCTTTGTTTGCAAACGAAACAATGCCTATTATATGAAAAGACTCTCAGAAATGATGGCATGAAACTTTCATTGGAATTTGTTTGGGGAGAGTGACGAACAATCTGAAACTTTATTAAAGCAGAAATACACTGTATGTGAGCATCACAAACCAAAAACGCTATTTCATTAATTTGTATTCCAAGTAAACTCACCCATCCATCCATGTATCAATGCTTTATTTTACTGACAAATCACTTTGAAACCCCCCTAGCATTTCTGCCCATAGTCATTTTAAAGCGGTAGTAACCCGCTGTTTTTTTCTTTTTTCAAGTCCTTTAAGGCAATGCCAAAATGTGTTAGTATGCGTCGCATATTAGCACATTATGTGAAACTTGCCTGAAAATAAAGCCCTCCAGAGATGCGCTGTCACTGATGAAGGCCGCTTTCATCTTCACCCGGTCTTCCTTCCGGGTTCGCGGACTCTGGCTGTGTAAGTGGCTGAAGCTGCGATGACGTCACTCCCGCACATGCACGTAGGAGCTGCTGTTCACAGCACAGGACTCTGAAGGAATGGCATACTGCTGTTCCTTCAGAGTCCTGTGCTGTGAACAGCAGCTCCTACGTGCATGTGCAGGAGTGACGTCATCGCAGCTTCAGCCACTGAAGCTGCATGAAAATTAAACATCTCCTAAACGGTGAATGTTTAGGAGATATTTACTGTACCTATAGGTAAGCCTTACTCTGCAGAGGCTGCGGTCTGAATTGCAGAAGGGTCCTGTGCGTCTTCTGGTCCATTTCAGGTGTGAATTCAGCCAAAATTCAGACCTGATTCCCACCTTAAACGGTAAACCGACACACCGGACCCCCTGCTGTGAGCCAAGGCTGCAGCTAGCTAAAGGATAAGCTCACTGCAAAGTTATGTCATTCTAGATTCTCCACCTAATTCTCTCCATAGGGTACAGTATGCGGTTCTTGTGAATTGTCATCTTCTTGTATAGCTACTTGAACACTAGGCCTTTTACTGACACTATGTTTACATGTAACAATCAGTATTTTCTTTTTGCTAGATAATTTCTTATAACCCCCAAACATTATTTGTTTAAAGCAGATGCCCTAGAAAATAAATTGATGGGTGTTGCAATTTTTTATGTCACGCGGTATTTGCACGTTTTTTTAAACGCTATTTTTTGGGGGGCAAAAATACAGTTTTTTTTTTATTTTAATGCACAAAAACACAATATAATACCCAATTGTTTGGTAAAATTTAAAAGATGATATTCGCAGTGTAAATGGATACCAAACATATCATGCTTTAAAATTGCACCCGCCCATGCAACAGCGACAAACGACGTTAATTTTACTATCCATAGGTGACACTTTAAAAGCTTTTACAGGTTACCATTTTAGATTTACATAGGAGGCCTGGTGCTATAATTACTGCCCATGATTTGACATTCGCAATGAAATCTCACATGTGTGAGATGATCTCTGTTTGCGTGTGTGCGGGACTGACTCATGCTGTTGTTTTAAATTTTTTTTTTTAGCACTTTTTTTGTTATCACAGGGGATATAAATATCTCCTGTAATAGCAATAGGCAGTAACAGGTACTCTTTATGGAGAGATCTGGGGTCTTTTAGATCCCAGATATCTCCTCTGCCCTCAAAAGCATCTGATCACACCAAGATGGGTGTGATTAGATGCTTTTTCCTTTCCTTTTCCTTCCTTTCCTTCATCACTTCCGGTTTCCTATACCATAGAGGTGATCAGAGCCATTGCGGTCTCTGATTACCTCTATGGTCAGTTGGCGGAAGTGGCGGGTGGTCACTTTATGACTGAATGTTCTAATAAAATAGCAAATCAACACCCTTATTAAGGCCCGTGGATGAACAAGTACAGTGGATGTAAAAAGTCTACACAAGTGCAACCACCCCACAACTGCATGTAATGTATGTGGTTGTGGTGCAATCCTGTGGGATTACAAAGGTTAAAACAGGCAGCGAAGAGGCAACACCCAACTGCCTGTCAAATGCCCTCTGAAAAGCGGTCCACTGCAGATCCCTGTTCAATGACAGCCACATGTGTAAACAAGCCTTACGATATATAACTACTTGCTGGCAATCGCTTAATTTTTCAATTAGCTGAAATCAATGTACTACAAGTGAGGTGGCTGCCAATGAACAGTTAAATTGCTAAGTAGTAGGAGATATTTTACTGTATTTGTTTATTACAGGTACTTATACAGCACCATCAATTTACACAGCACTTTACATATATATTAAAAATTCACATTAGTCCCTGCCCTCAAGGAGCTTACAATCTAAGGTCTCTAACTCACATTCATACATACACATACTAGGGCCAATTTAGACAGGAGCCAATTACCTACCAGCATGTCTATGGAGTGTGGGAGGAAACCCACACAGGCACAGGGAGAACATGATATAAAATGAGGGCACCATCTGAACCTCACAATATATTCTTACATATACAGTATTTGCCTTGTACATCTGCCCATACTAGCAGCAACCTATAAAATGTTGGCTATTCTCCATATGTCAGGAAAACTGATAACTTTGGAACAGATCTGTACCAGCAGCTGACATGTCTGGCTTTTCAAATGTCACTGGACTGTTATCAAGATCAAAGAATTGAAGTGTATGAAACGCAGTGGGTCCACCGTGATCCAATGGCTTGTGTGACGATGTATATTTTTCATGGCGTAACCTGTAAAGTACAGCATTGGAATAAATGAAAAATTTGCATTTCTTCTTTACCTGTCTATTAGTATTTTTTTTTATGTGTACATGGCCTGAACATGGAGAGTGTAGTGTATGCTTCTAGAACAATCCTGGCATTTATTTGATGGCAAGACTGGAGCTAAGTGCAAGACAATGTTACTCCAGCGTACATGAACAAAAGTTACAGTATTAGTGTCCATCCAATCGTGAGACAAAGAAGATGCAAGTGTATATACACACATATATATATATATATATATATATATATATATATACGCACACTATATTCTCAAAATTATTGGGACGCCTGTATACACATGAATTTTAATGCATTCTAGTCTAATAGGGCATACATACGGTCGGACTTTGTTCGGACATTCCGACAACAAAATCCTAGGATTTTTTCCGACGGATGTTGGCTCAAACTTGTCTTGCATACACACGGTCACACAAAGTTGTCGGAAAATCCGATCGTTCTAAACGCGGTGACGTAAAAAACGTACGTCGGTACTATAAACAGGGCAGTGGCCAATAGCTTTCATCTCTTTATTTATTCTGAGCATGCGGGGCACTTTGTCCGTCGGATTTGTGTACACACGATCGGAATTTCCGACAACAGATTTTGTTGTCGGAAAATTTTATCTCCTGCTCTCCAACTTTGTCGGAAAATCCGATGGAAAATGTCCGATGGAGCCCACACACGGTCGGAATTTCCGCCAACATGCTCCGATCGGACATTTTCCATCGGAAAATCCGACCGTGTGTACGGCATTAGTCCGTAGGGTTCAATTGTGAGTTGCTCTACATAACTCAATCCAGGTTGGCTCTCCTTCTTTACTATACATACACTATTTTACCAAAAGTATTGGGACCCCTACCTTTACACACACATGAATTTTAATGGCATCCCAGTCTTAGTCCGTAGGGTTCAATATTGAGTTGGCCCACCCTATGCAGCTATGACACCTTCAACTCTTCTGGGAAGGCTGTCCACAAGGTTTAGGAGTGTGTCTATGAGAACGTTTGACCATTCTTCAAGAAGTGCATACGGGAGGTCAGGCACTGGTGTTGGATGAGAAGGCCTGGCTCGCAGTCTACGCTCTAATTCACCCCAAAGGTGTTCTATCGGGTTGAGGTCAGGACTCTGTGCAGGCCAGTTAAGTTCCTCCACCCCAAACTTGCTCATCCATGTCTTTATGGACCTTGCTTTGTGCACTACTGCGCAGCTGTGTTGGAACAGGAAGGGGCCACCCTCAAACTTGTTCCCACAAAGTTGGGAGCATTGTCCAAAATGTCTTGGTATGCTGACGCCTTAACTAAGGGGCCAAGCCCAACCCCTGAAAAACAACCCCACACCATAATCCCCCCTCCGCCAAATGATTTTGACCAGTGCACAAGGACAAGAATGGGTGAGTTTGGGGTAGAGGAACTTAACTGGCCTGCTCAGATTACTGAACTCAACCCGATAGAACACCTTTGAGATGAATTAGAGCGGAGACTGCAAGCCAGGCCTTCTCGTCCAACATCAGTGCCTGACCTCACAAATGCGTTTCTGGAACAGTAGTCAAACATTCCCATAGACACACCCCTAAACCTTATGTACAGCCTTCCCAGAAGAGTTGAAGCTGTTATAGCTGCAAAGGGTGGGCCAACTTAATATTGAACCTTACGGACTAAGACTGGGATGTCATTAAAGCTCATGTGCGTGTAAAGGCAGGGGTCCCAATACTTTTGGTAATATAGCGTATGTATAGAAAAGAAGGGGAGCCACCCTGGATTGATTTATGTACAGCACTATGCAACAAAGCAGCCTCAAAAACATAGCAATGAAAGTCCAGGGTTGCAGCACTCAAAACATTTCATTGAACAAAAAATGAAGTTACAGCAGTGTTTCCATAGTAATAGTTTTATGTAATTTATTATTTTTTGTTCAATAAATCGTTTTGAGTGTTGCAACCCTGGACTTTAATTGAAATAAATATAATATATATATATATATTGTACAGTATATTGTAAGGGGCAGGCTCCACTGCTATTTGCAGATGTAAACCAGGAAAAGTCAAGTTTGCTGTGCACTTTTATTTAGCAAGGCAGCAAACAAACACAGTTTTAATGCAGGAGGGCTTTATACAGGAAGTCCATAACCTAAAACAAACAAAACATCTGGCATTGATAAAGCCTTTGAATTTTTTTTATCCATCTCCTAACTTGTGCCTTTCCACAACTTTATCACAGAGATCTATTGACAGTGTCTTGGCACCCATAGTGGATTGTTTGCTTCGGTTGCACTACCAGGGACTAAAATGCTCCAGGAAAGCTCTTTTCATGCTGAGCTAATCAAAATGACCACAGCTGATCACAGTTGAAAGTCAAATGGCTTTGTGTGCCATCGAGAAGGTGATTAGCTATACCTGATTGATTTTTTTTAGGAGGATCCTTTTTCCAATTCAGTGATTCTGTTTTTGAATGTTTTTTTATTGTTGCTGACATGTTGGTGTTATATCTTTCACTTGGATATTATAGGTTGCACTGAGTAAATACAGCTGGATAAAACAAAAACTGTTTTAATTTCAGGCTGCAGAGCAAAAAAAAATATGATTTTAAAAGGGGGATGATTCTTTTCTATAACCATGGTATAAAAAATTTTTTTGGGGGGTGGAAGCGGAGGCTGAAAACAATAGACCTGCTTAAACACAATCTGTCAATCTTGCTCCCTTCTGTTCATGGAAAGAAGAATTATTAACAGGCCACACTGGTGCTGGAGAAACATTGTCTCCAAAGATGTGTCAATATATGGGTAGTAAATATGTATTTTACAGCTGGGATTTATAATTTACCTATATACAATTTTTTGTAGAATTTGAATAGCATCCAAGGGGTTAAAAGAGTAACTGCACTTTTGTTGAGAAAAAATAATTCCCCTCTGGGTGATCTATTTACATTGGAAGGATTTTAACAATCTTTGTTGCAAATTCCTACTCTTTGTTATTCTAAAGAAAAAGCTGATTGTTTCTCTGTGGAAAGCAGATCTAATGGGAGTGACTTTATAATTATCAATCAACTGCTGCACTTGCAGGGCTCTATTGAAGAAAGTGTTAGGGTCTGTATCCTTTTAGACTTCCCTTCGGGAGTATCTCACCAAAAATGACACTGTTGCAGGGGATGCTCAAAATCTGACTTGTATCTTGCAGACTTTTGGGAAAACCAGTAAGTCAATTGCACAAGCAGGAAATGACATATATGGGGGGTGTTCTATACACATTCTGGGTACAAAACGCCTCCAGGTAGCCATATTGCATTGCATTTTACATAAAATTACAGAACTGCAGATTGAAAGGAAAGGTATTTTATAATAGCATTCAATTACAATATGACTCGTGGAGCAATTGTATATGTTTAATATATATATATATATATTTCTTTTTTATTAGCAGCAGAAATGCCATTTAATATTCTCTTGTACGTTGTAATTAAATCATTCTGTTGTTGGATAATAACCTTCCCTTTGTAGTGTTGTACTGATGTCTGCGTAAGATTGTTGCTTGTGCTACTGCAGCCGTATGTGTAATGTATAAATACACATGTTTTCAGAACCAAACAAGCATCTTACCATTTTCCATGTACATGGCCAAGATCCTGACTGTTAACTTCTTCTTGAATGTCATCTTCTGTGACAGTAAGCTGTATGGGTTTTGGAATATAATTTGCTTCATTCTGTTATAATAAAAAAGGCAGCAAATTTATACATGGGGAAATACGCTTGCAAGTTCAAAGCAAACTACATTTTATTGAAAGAATCCAAATAATTTAATTAAAGTAGATATATATTACATTTA
Organism: Lithobates clamitans; assembly: GCA_037952925.1. Taxonomy (NCBI): domain Eukaryota; kingdom Metazoa; phylum Chordata; class Amphibia; order Anura; family Ranidae; genus Lithobates; species Lithobates clamitans. The sequence goes on from JBBGZY010000082.1 coordinate 3,285,388, forward strand.
GTTTGCGAAGACATAATGTATCATAACCTGCCATATTTTATAAAATAATTGTGTCATCTTTTTTTCATTCTTTGTTGCATCTCAGTGTTGCTGATCTTGCTGCTTCCTTGCAGCCACTTCAGGTCTATGCACACCAATGATTGCTGTATGTAAACTGTGCGTTGGCATGGCCACATCTAGTCTCCACTGGGAGAGAATGTGATAAGGTGACAAAGCTGGGACATAAATAGAAGATAGGGACAAAGCATTGTCATCTTTTAGCAGGATTAAAGTCATAAATTTAGAAATAACTCCCTGCCACACACAGGATCACTGTAAAGCTAAAATAGTAAAAGATGATGATGATTTTATTAAAAAACAAACAAAAAACAAACATGTCATACTTACCTGCGCCGTGCAGTGATTTTGCAAACAGCAGCCCCGATCCTCCTCTTCTCGGCCCCACGTTGGCACTCTTGGCCCCTCCCTCCTGCTGCATGCCCCCTACAGCAAGCAACTTGCTATGGGGGCACCCAAGCTGAGCCACTGCTCTGTGTGTCCAGTCAGACAAGGAGCTGTGGCTCTGCCCGCCCCTCCATCTCCTTATTGGCTCACTGGCTTTGTTTGACAGCAGCGGGAGCCAATGGCTCCCGCTGCTGCCAAAAGCCAATCAGGAGTGCGAGTCCCCAGGGAGGCAAGGCTCTCTTGGGCATCACTGGAAAGAGAGGGGGCTCAGGTAAGTATTTGGTGGGGCTGCTGCACACGGGAGGTTTTTTACCTTCATGCATAAAATGCATGAAGGTAAAAAAACCTTCTGACTTCACAACCACTTTAAGCCCTACATAGGCAAAATGCATTGGGGGGGGGTCGTCTATGAGTGGAAAACCAAGCTGAAGCCAATTTAAATCATATTTTACCAGTTTGTATTTACAGTCTGCTGATCCTGTGTGCAGCCAGGCATCATTTTCCTGTAGTCTAAGCTGAGCCTGACGAGCTATACACTCACTGGTCACTTTATTATTTACACCTGTTCAATTGCTTGGTAACACAAATTGCTAATCAGCCAATCACATGGCAGCAACTCAATGCATTTAGGCATCTAGACGTGGTGAAGACAACTTGCTGAAGTTCAAACCGAGCATCACAATCTGAAAGAAAAGGGAATTTAGGTGACTGTGAACATGGCATGGTTGTTGGAGCCAGACGGGCTGGTCTGAGCAGCAGTTGTGTGGACAAAAATGCCTTGTTGATGTCAGAGGTCAGAGGAGAATGGGCAGACCAGTTTGAGATGATAGAAAGGCAACAGTAACTCAAATAACCACTTGTTACAACCAAGTTATGCAGAATACCATCTCTGAATGCACAACACATTGAACCTTGAAGTAGATGGGCTACAGCAGCAGAAGACCACTTCTGGTGCCACTACTTTCAGCTAAGAACAGGAAACTGAGGCTACAATTCACACAGGCTCATGAAAATTGGACAATAGAAGTTTGGAAAAACATTGCCAGGTCTTATGAGTCTCGCTTTCAGCTGTGACATTTAGATGGTATGGTCAGAATTTGGCGCAAACAACATGAAGGCATTAATCCATCCTGCCTTATATTAACAGTGCAGGCTGGTGGAGGTGGTGTAATGGTGGGGGATATTTTCTTGGCACACTTTGGGCCCCTTAGTACCAACTGAGCATCGTTTAAACACCACGGCCTACCTGAGTATTGTTGTTGACCATGTCCATCCATTTATGGCTACAGTCTACCCATCTTCTGATGGCTCCTTCCAGCAGGATAATGCACCATGTCACAAAGCTCAAATCATCTCACCACTGGTTTCTTGAACACGACAATGAGGTCACTGTACTCCAATGACCTCCAAAGTCATCAGAGCTCAATAAAATAGAGCTGTGGTGGATCATGGATGTGCAACCGACAAATCTGCAGCAACTGCGTGATGCTATCATGTCAATATGGACCAAAATCTCTGAGGAATATTTCCAACACCTTGTTGCATCTATGTCACAAAGAATTAAGGCAGTTCTGAAGGGAAAAGGGGGTCCAAACCGATACTAGCAAGGTGTACCTAATAAAGTGGTCAGTGAGTGTACATACCAACCAGCATACAATGTCACCAGCCATAGGACTCACCTTCTACAGCATTAGAGCAGTATTGTTTTTTAGTTTAGCCCACATTCATAAATATAAAAAGATTGAAAATAATTTCTGAATTTACAATAAAATGTTAAAGCTTTTCTGAGAACATGGTGTTCCCATGATTCCAACAGTTATATAGAAGACAGGTACATGGAAGAATTTAAGAGTTTAACCTTTATGACCACTCCTTTTCCTCCGCAATTCATAGCTGAGCAGATATGAATCAGGAGCAAAAAAGTTCAATTTACCAGCTGCTGAAACAGATGAAGACAGATCACTATGACTACAGACATTTTTTTTTAAATTTCTTATTTTTCTAGGCTGGTTTTCTACTCCATTATTGCTATTTTTTTACATTTACATTTGTTGTGCTTGGGGGGGCGTGACCGGACCGGCATGTGAGAAGCAGCTTCCTCACAGAGCTCTCACCTGTAACCCTGTTCCCGGCGACACTACACTGCCTGAAAGCCACCAGCAGACTTCAGAACAGTGAGGGAACCCGTTGAGGTACCTGTTTGAGCAGAACCCATGATGGTTTTGAGAGGAAAGGGCAAAGAAGACAGACACCGTTCAGAAATCCAAGATGGGCCACCTCGGGCCCACAGCAGCGTGGACAGCGCAGTACTGATAAACCCAAAGACACAGTGAATAAACCCCCCAAAACTCCTAAGCGTGCTGTCAGAGACCCCCTCACCAAGGGCATTAGATACTATGCCCACAAATTGGCAGGCTCCCTGACTCTGGATGAGCCGGTTGAGGGGGGGAGAGAATGAGAGGAGACCCACAGCACAGGGAACTATAGAAGGAAGGTGTTCCAGAGGGCGCAAATCACAGCACCACAGCAGCTCATGCAGAGGGGATGGAGGAGAACAGTGAGGAAGATGAGGAAGAGCAGGCACAACCCCCAATGGATAAGATCCTGAGGGCTGTTAATAAATGCGCTGCCTTAGTGAATACTCTGCAGGAATGCTTTGGTGGTCTGAAAGAGGAAGTGTCCCTAATCAGGCAGGACATACAAAAAATCAGGGAAAGAACCACAGCTGCTGAAAGCAGGATCAGTGATGTGGAGGACAAACTCCCCCCTCTGATAAGAGACTCTGAACACAATACCAGAATGGTCGCTGCGGTGGACCAACGAGCAGATGACCTTGACAACAGAATGAGAAGGAATAACGTAAGAATAGTGAGTCTCCCGGAGAAGATTGAGGGCAGAGACCCCACCGAGTTCATTGAAAAATGGATGCCGGAGGTGTTTTGGAAGGATGCGTTCACACCCCTTTACGCTGTGGGGGGGCCCACAGGGTCCCACTGAGACCCCTTCCACCGGGTCATCCCCCTCGCCCTATCCTTGCACGTCTACTGCATTACAGGGATAGAGAAATCATTCTGCGTCTGGCCAGAGAGAAGCAAGACATAAGGTTCAATTTTGCACGCATATCATTTTACCCTGACTTTTCATCTGATGTACAGAAGAGGAGAACCCAGTTTACAGAGGTTAAGTAACAGCTACAAAAATTACAGGCGCCATACGCCATGCTCTACCCAGCAAGACTTTGTATTACTGCAAGAGGCCAGGCCCACTTCTTTGAACAGGCGGCAAACGCCTCAGCCTAGTTGGATATAAATGAAAAAGTTTTTCACCTGGCTGAAGAGGATTGACTTGCCTCAATTTCGCAGGGTTTGATGCCCTAATGCAGTCTGGAAGGCACATTTGATTAATAACTGCCCTGTTTGTTTTACCATTTCACATGTAGGTGAAATGTTTTTCAACTAGGCCAGGAACAAGAGTTGATTCATTGCTCTCTGTTCCCCCACAGAGAGAAAGAGTGAAGCCACGAGCAAAACAAAAAGGTACTCTAAGTGCTATATGCATTTTGCTTTACCAGATGTGACTCTCTGGCTGGTGGTTGTGATGCCAGCGGAGATTGGGACCTGTTGTGCCAGTTGTACAATCCCTCACCCTACATCTTATCCTGGGTGCCCTTGGGATCGCGGCTGCGACCGGGGCCAAAAACCAATTAGTGGTCATGTCTATGGCAATTGTCTACTGGGATGTACATGGCAAAGTTGGAGTGCAGTTGCGCTCGAAGGTTCAGAAAGCTTGGAACTGTTCATGCAGTACGGTACAATGTGTACAACACCTACAGACTCGGACCCTACACCTAAAATATAAGTTGAATGTTATTGGCTGTTGGATGTGGGTGGCGGGAAGAAAGCCGGGGAGGACTGGAATGTGGTATATTGTCATTCCCTAGATATGTTTCTAATATGGCAGGAGGGTTGAACAAGCTTAAGGTGATGTCTTGGAATGTTAGGGGACTAGGTGACCCTCTCAAACGCACAATGGTCTCCACCTCGATGAGAAAATATCTCCCAGCCATATGTGCGCTGAAGGAGACTCATCTCACCCCCGATTCCTTGACATGTCTCAACTTCAGATGGGTGGGTAAGGGTCGTAATGCACAAGTTTGGGTTCGGGACACACTATATAGCATGGGTTCAACTTTTATATAGCTCCCCTAAAGCAGCTATCCGGGAATCTGGGAGGGTGTCTGAATATTTTCATCTTTTTAGGGGGACTAGATAGGGCTGCCCCCTATCACTCTTATTGCTTGCCCTGGCCATTGAACCGCTGGCCACTTCTATACGCGCCAAACATCAGGGGCTTACAGTATGGAGAGCACCAGGAAAAATGCATGTTATATGCAGATGACACCATGCTCCTATTAGGTAATACGACCACGTCCTTGCAGGAGGCTATGGCGATGATTCGCAAGTTTGGCCACTATTCGGGATTAGTAATTAACTGGACTAAGTCTGCGTTAATGCCAATGGATAATATTCCTGGTCCACAGGAATCAGCTTTATTAGACATTCCTGTGTCCAAGGAATTCAGGTATCTGGGAGTTCAGATTACACCCAACCCTCTAGACTATATTAGACTGAATCTGTCCCCTTTATTGAATCGATGCAGAGACCGGGTGAAGGTATGGTCTAAACTCAAGATTTCCCCTGTGGATAGAATAAATTTGATTAAGATGATTTTGATGTCACAGCTCTTGTATATACTACACAATTCTCCCATGGTTGTTCCCCTAAAACAGTTCAGAGTCATTAATTCCATTTTCAGATCACTTATCTGGCCAAACTCTACTGCTAGGGTTAAACTAGAACAGCTACAACGTCCAAAGGAGGCAGGAGGGCTTGCTCTCCCGAACCCATGGCTGTACTACATGGCCTCCCAACTCCAACATATAGCTAGGGTCCTGAGCTCCCCTGAAACCCCAGGACTTAACTTGATGGACCCTGTAACACACCTTCTGAAGGCAGAAACAGGCAGGGAGGTGGAGGGCCTGGAGGAGCTGAGATTTGCCAAGTCAAATAAACTCTTTCCTACTTACAATTTGATGCAAAAAGTGTGGAACAAGGTCAGAGCAATACAGCAGGTAGAGGGCTTCACTAGATATAGTCCCATTTGGAGGAACAAGCGCTACTTGGAACTGGAGAGACTACAATTTAGCAAGAGGTGGCAGCAATATGGCATTACACATCTGACACAAATATTTAGAGATGGGAAACTGCGTTCTTTTAATGCATTACAGCCTGAATTCAACTTGCCTGCCTCCATGCGGTTCTATTATCTCCAGCTTCAACACGCAGTGGGGGCCCAGTCGAATGGGGATGCATGGATTCAGAATCCCACACCCTTTTTTAACTATATTAGAGAAGTATCCACATATAAGGGGTTCATTTCATGCAGCTACTCCACGCTTCTTACCAAAGTGCTCCCTGATAACACCGCAGGGCTCATATCTAAGTGGGAAGGGGTTATAGGTGCCTTTGAGGAAGACCAATGGGAGGAGGTGCTCTCGGCAGTTCCCCTATGTTCCCTTAACTGGCACAAATTTGTCCCAACTCTACATCCTTCTCCGAGTACACCAGTGGTGTATTTAGGTTTTGTGCTGCCCTAGGCCTAACTAAACTCATGCACCCCCTAATTAAAATATGTGCCACCCCTTCCTGTCAAGGCCACACCCCTTCCTGTTTAAGACCTGCCCTATCTATAAACCACACCTCTTCCTATTTAGGCTCCATGTTTTCCTTTTAGAGCTCCACCTCTTCTGCTCTGTACATTAAAAGTGGGTACCAAGTGGCCTCGTCAGTGGCCATCAATGCAGCCTATCAGTGCCCATCAGTACAGCCTTATCAGTGCCCATCAATGCAGCCTCATCAGGGGCAACCGGTGCAGCCTATCAGTGCCCATCAGTGCCGCCTATCAGTGGCCATCAGTGCGGCCTCATCAGGGGCAAACAGAGCAGCCTATTAGTGCCCGTCAGAGCAGCCTCATCAGTGCCCATCAGTGTGGCTTTATCAGGGGCAACAAGTGCAGCCTAATAGTGCAGCTCATCAGTGCAGACCATATCACTGCCCATATCAGTGCAGCCCATATCAGTACTGCCCATATTAGTGCAGCCCATATCAGTGCCCATATCAGTGCAGCCCATATCAGTGCCTATATCAGTTCAGCCCATATCAGTGCCCATACCAGTGCAGCCTATATCAGTGCAGCCCATATCAGTGCCCATATCAGTGCAGCCCATATTAGTGCAGCCCATATTAGTGCAGCCCATATCAGTGCCCATATCAGTGCAGCCCATATCAGTGCCCATATCAGTGCAGCCCATATCAGTGCCCATATCAGTGGCTATCAGTATAATAACTTCAATATTGAGCACTTTACACACACACACTAGTAATGGTAACCTTCTGTCCCGGCCGCTGGCTTGGGATTCCCCTTATGATCCTCTCCCTCTCTCCTCAGTTTGGCCCGGGCTGGGGAGAAGATTATGTGAAGTAAGCCGTGCAGAGGAGAGTGGGCGGAGCATTGAGCTCCGCCTCCGCCAGTCAGCAGGCCTGGCCAATCACTGGCTGCTTATGGGGGTGCCACTGCCAGTCCTCGATGCTGCCGCCCCACCCCCTCCCCGCCCGCCGGCCAAGCATGCTGAGCATAATATTTGCAAGTGCCGTGCTGCAGCAAGCCGGCTGCCGGGGCTGTATTTGTGCGGGAGGCGGCCACGGGAACCGGGACTTGGAAAAACGGGTCGGGGGGCTTTTTGCATGCGGGGGGGGGCGGCTTTTTGCTGCCCCCCCCGCAAAGTGCCGCCCTAGGCCTGGGCCTTGTTGGCCTAGGCCAAGAAACAGCACTGGAATACACTACACACCAGCTAGGCTGGCGAGAATGGGGGTGTGAGATGATCCCGCCTGTACTAGATGCAAGAGAGACCATGGTGACCTGATCCACATGTTGTGAAGGTGCCCTAAATTACATCTCCACTGGAGGGAGGTGCTGGACACAATTAACAGTGTCTTTCAGATTCATTTGAAGGCTCACCCTAAACTTTGTTTACTAGGTATCATGGATGATGTTCCGGAGGAGGAGCCCTCTAGGATAGGGATAACCAGGGCCCTATTTCAGACCAGAAAACTTATACTGAGGCACTGGAAATCGGAAGAACCCCCTGCGGTGAGAGAATGGTTGAAACAAATGGACGACACTATTAGATTAGAGAAATATATTTATCAACACAAGGGTAGTATGAAAAAATTTGATAAAATTTGGGCACATTGGCTGAATGTCCCTGGTTTGGCTCCGGTTAATCTAATTATGGACCGGCTGCTACTATAAAGGACGAGGTATGGGTGGAGCACTGCCCAAGGTATTTACTGTATCCAGCGTAATAAGGACCGTCCGGTACTACCATATAGTATACATTTCTGTATGGTGCAAAAAATGTTTTCTCTGTTCTATTTTATTGTTTTGTGAGTACAAGCCCTAATTGTGGAGAAAAAGAATGCATGACCGTACTGCTTGTAAACATTTTGTATGTAATCAATAAAATCCTTTTTGATTTAACATTTGTTGTGCTTGCTTCCATTTTCTGTGTAATAGTTCTGCTATAAATTGATTTTTTAGTAGTCTTGAAATTTTTGTTTTCTGGATATTCAAAGGCTTTGTTTGAAGTGTACTGTTTTAAAACTTATCTAGAACTATTGTCACACCTCCGCCACCCCCTGCCAATACCAGCTCATTGCTCACTCCTCTTTCTCAGATTGTAAGCTCCTCCATACAAAGATGAAGGCATGCACAGACCCAGCATGGCTCCCACTGAGTTACAAATCTCATAAAGTGGGATTAAACCTAAAATAATGCTGACAGGTAGTATCTTTTTTATAACAGAAGAGGCCCCATCATTCTCGTCTGTGTTCATTAATATTATTATTATTATCATTATACAGTTTTATATGTGTGCATGTGCAGGAGTGATGTCATCATGGTCCTGCCAACTAAGCAGTTGAAGAGTTATCCCTGACCAATGGGAGCGCTGAGAGTGCAGGGCTGGAGGGGATCGTTTGCCATTCAAGTGTGCCATAATGTGATTATATGTTATACATACTAGCACATCATGCACACCTCCCAACTTTTTGAGATGGGAATGAGGGACACCTATCAGCAAAAGTATGCAGGCATAGGACACACCCCTTGCCACGCTCCCTTAAAGGAGAATTGTACAAAAAAACAAAATTGGTTGAACCCACAAGTGCTTTTTTTTACCACTACTATTCCTTTATATTGGCTTTTGGAATTTACAAATGCAGCAATTTAGAAATCAGATGAAAGGTTTAGCGCTGGAAAACACTTTTTGATAGATAAAAGTGCATTTTATATACAGCTATATAGATCAGACCAAAATGAGTGACAAATGAGGAGTAATGAGTGGCAGAGGGACATTGCTCCAAATCAGTGACAGTCCCTCGAAATCAGGGAAAGTTGGGAGCTATGCATCATGGCTAAAAGTTCCTGGGGTCCAATTTAAAAAAAAAAATGGCAGAGGTTTATTTCGCCTAATGCCCTGTACACACGGTCGGAATGCATTTTCTGACGGAAAATGTGTGATAGGACCTTGTTGTCGGAAATTCCGACCGTGTGTGGGCTCCATCACACATTTTCCATCGGATTTTCCGACACACGAAGTTTGAAAGCAGGCTATAAAATTTTCCGACAACAAAATCCGTTGTCGGAATTTCCGATTGTGTGTACAAAAATCCGACGCACAAAGTGCCATGCATGCTCAGAATAAATATAGAGATGAAAGCTATTGGCTACTGCCCCATTTATAGTCCCGACGTACATGTTTTACGTCACCGCGTTCAGAATGATCGGATTTTCTGACAACTTTGTGTGACCGTGTGTATGCAAGATAAGTTTGAGCCAACATCCGTTGGAAAAAAACCTAGGTTTTTGTTGTCGGAATGTCCGATCAATGTCCGACCGTGTGTACAGGGCATTAGAAGTAAGCAAGCAAAGACACAAAATAATTAAAGTGTATCTGGTTTAGGATATGAGCTGATTTGCCCATAAGAATCCCATTTAGCTTCAGAAACTAAAACAAAGTGGTCTTTCATAGACTAAAGAACTAGAATTGTTCATTTGTTTTCTTTGATCGAATTTTTTATTCACGTCTTGTTGTCTATCTTACCAACTGTATACTGTACATATATGGCTGCTCTCCTGTGCAGGATCACATACAAAAACATGTAGCAGAATACATATTGACTTAAAAATCATGAAGAATTTTTTTTTTTTTTCAAATTTTTTTATTGGATATGTTTTATAGCAGAAAATATTTTTTTTTCAAAATTGTCGGTCTTTTTTTTGATTATCGCACAAAAAATAAAAACCACGGAGGTTATCAAATACCACCAAAAGAAAGCTTTGTTTGTGGGAAAAAAAGGTCTTAAATTATATTTGCGTACAGCGTCACACGCCCGTGCAATTGCCAGTTAAATTAATACAGTAACGCAACATGGCCTGGTCATGAAGGAGGGTAAATCTTCCGGAGGTCAAGTGGTTTAAGTATAACTAAAGGCACGATTTTTTATTTTTTTTGAAGAGGATGTAGAGGGATTAGAACACCCATTTTTTATTGCTCTCTGTGCCTCCCTTAGGGATAGTCATCCTCTCTATTTGTCCTGTTTACCATTATCATTGAACGTGAAAGTTAAAGAAAATCACAAATTTTGAGTTGTCCCCAGAAAAGTAATTAAGGGTAAATATTCCAATGGGGGCACTAATTCTGGTGACCTGAAAGGCCCAAAGAATATTCTTAAAGCGGGGGGTCCACCTATCTATCGTTTTTTTTTTTTTTTGAGTTCATTCACAAACTTTTCTTCTCAGCATTACATACTCACATATTGTGTGTAATAAGTCCGCCTGTGTCAGATTTCGTCGGAAAGAATAACTTATATTATTCACTGCAGGCGGTTTCCATCTTCATTGTGGGCATTTGAAGCCCACAAGCATTTATTTCCTGGATGTGGTGAATGCTGTGCTCCCAGCATTCACTTCTCGTTCCCGCACATGCTCAGTGGCATCCTGGGAAGCCTGAGACTAGCTCCCAGGAGTCTGGGAGAGGCTAGAAACACGCCTACTCCCACGGGAGGAGAACCAGGAAGTGCAAAGAAGAATAGAAAAATAAAAGGTAATTACGGCGATTTAAATTTTTTTAAACGGCATGTATGTATTCTCAGGAAGAGAATACATACAGATATTGTTCAAAATTTGGGTGGAACCCCGCTTTAACTTGCAAGGATTTCCTCTCACTTTCTGTTTTGGCTATGAGACAGGAAATTAAGGTAAATCTCCCCAATGGGACACAGATGGCAAAAAAAAAAAAAACTGACAGGGATTATAACCCTTCCTTACTCCATCCAAAATGAAAGAAATTAGTGTTTTGCCTATAGTTTTACTTTAAGATAAATTAAATTCAATGCAAAATGTTAGTTCAGTGTCCTGTTAATGGAGGCATTCTTTTTCAATATTATCTTGTGCAGTAACATGTAAATAAAAATATTACTGTTTTTGAAATGACCCAGGGGGGTCGATGTACTGAAGGAAAATAGACTGCTCACTTTGCAGAGAAAGTTGCACTTTGAATGAGAATTTTCCCCAGAGCTTAGTGAATGAGATGAAGCTCTGCTGACATCAATGATCCAAAAGCAAAAATGTTGTTGTTGTTTTCTTCCACGTGATTGGGTATTTTTTTTGCAAAGCTTCACTTACCACATTCACTAAGCTATGGGGAAAATTATCTTGCAAAGTTCAATTTCCTTGCAAAGTGAAAAGCCTATTTGCCATTAGTAAATCAACCCCAGAGTTTCACCCTATTGACTATACGCTAAATGACCAAAAGTCTGTGGACACCTATATGAGCTGGCTAGACATTCTATACCAAAACCATAGACATTATAATGAAGTTGCCACCCTTGCAGCTCTAACAGCCTGCACAGCTTTCCACAAGATTTTAGAGTGTGTCTGTGGGAATCTGTGCCTGTTTAGGTAAACAAAAAGCACAGGTACTGATGTTGGATGAGAAGATCTATCCAATTTGTCGCAAAGGTTACGATCAGAGCTCTGTGGAGGACAATCAACTTCTTCCAGACCAAACTCATCATACCATTTGTGCACTGATCTTCCTCCATCCCTCTCCTCTGCCTGCATTGCTGTTAGCAGCATATCTTGCACATACACAGAGGAAAGTCAGCTGTGAAACACCAGGAAGTCACAGCTGGATTCCCACAATCAAGATACCAGTGCTGGAGACCCGAAGAACTTTCTTGGGTGGATCCCCGGACTGGTAAATGTCTGTATATTAAGAGTCAGTAGCTACAATATTTGTAGCTGCTGGCTTTTCATTTTTTTTCCCATAAGGACCAGAGCTACTCTTTAAGTCTGTATATAATATTGCTTATTAACTTTCTCAAACCTTTATATCTGAAACTTCTTTAGCTTTTTCTTTTTCTTGAGTAGAATGGTCTTCCTGCTCATCTGCTTCCAGTACTGGATGTACAGGCATACTCTCTGGATCAATAAGGATCTCATAAGGTACCATTGGATGCTTCCAAGAAGCCGGTGTAAAAACCTCCCATGGGTCTGCCTGGCCAAATGTTCCTAGGGTAGTGAAAAAAACAAATTATACTCAAGATGAATCACTTGGTAATCCGTAATGTTAACATCTGTTCATTTATACAACTACTGTATAAGGTCTTTTACTGAAACATTTTTTTAGTACCAGGTGGTAATGTTCTGTTATTTTTCAAACAAAGATATAATAATCATTCAAATTAATTTAAAATTAGATATATAAAGTAATCCTTTATTTTAGTACTTCATAGAACTATGCTGGATAGTACTTCTAGTCCAATGATCTTACAGGGGGCATCTGTATATAATCCACACTACTATCCACAGCTGGTTCCTCTCAGTTTGAAGGGTCAGAACCTCTAACTTTGGGGTGCTCATGGATCTTTGAACTAAACAGCTGTTTAAAAATATCAAACCTGAAAATCAAAATAGAAGACTAATTGCCTAAATTAAAAAATTGTTGATGCCTCAGAAAATAAAGAGCTGGATTAGGAAGTAAGAAAAAGCTATATAAGCATTCAGATTTTTAGAAAATAGAGTGAGAGCACTATATTATATGCATTCAAGTTAGCAATGGCTCAAGTCTAGAGTCTACAGTTTTATATGATTAATTTTGCATAGCAGAAGCCCAATGTAAGTTATTTATTTCTATGGGTTTATTGAGAATGACATATAGAGTTAGGTATAGCGAAGCATATCATCATCATTACTTATATACAAGATTACAGCCAGATAGTTATAACGAGCGAGAAAGTCTAAAAGAAGCCAGCTTTCCATATAATTTGCAAATGCTTCAGTACCTCTACTAGGTAATGCAGATATTACTACACTCAAAGATTTTACATTAAAAATCCTTCCCCATAGGTTGGGATAAAAAATTCTCTGCTTTGTAGTAGTTGCTTTGTAAAGTTTTTACATCTGCAGAAGACATTTTGTATAATCCCCTCTAGCTCTTCAGCTGATTAATGTATCTTCCTGGAATAGTGAATGCATGGTACAAAAAAATTACAACACAGTAAAAACTGAACAGTCTCTATTGATATCTGTATTAGAAACTGTGTATCACAAGAAAGTGCACTAGCCCATTATAACCAAATCAAATCAACCAAATCTACTGTATAGTCTGACAACTGGCTGCAAAAAATACATGCTTCAGCAGTAGCGGTATGGTTTCTAAAGAAAGCTATCTACCAGTCATTTGCAGTACCTAGACCAGGGGTACGCAAACCCTCGGCACTGGTGCTGCAAGCGGCACACCAAGCCTCTTTTCCCGGCACTCGACTCCCTCCCCATCAGCAGCACAGAGAAGTGTCAGTGAGACACTAATGCATTCCAATTTCAGAATTCCCCACACCGCACCTGCACTAAGGGGGAGGCACTGTGCCCCCACACATTGTAAAAGATGGGAAACCTTGTTTGGCTCTCTAACTTTGCTGTAGTTGCGATCGTCAGCTTTTGTGATGGGGAAGAGACTGGGTGCGGTTCTGCTGGGGGGGCAGTCCATGTTTCCATTAGGAGGAGGACTGTCTTGACCACTGCTAAAGCCAATCATAGTCCTGTTAGCCCCGTCCACCATCTGGAGGACGATGACTCACTTGGTTGCCACTACCAATCTCAGAAAGAAGGGATTTCACTAATCAGGTGACAGTTTGTGAAATTACTGTTGAGCTTCTGGGAACTTTGTTAAAATTATTCCTGAACCTTTGTGTCACTTACTACTGAACCCCAGCACTCTGTGTCCCTTTAAGCCACAGCCAGTATTCAGCGCAATAAAAATCACACCCAACCACTTTTTCTCAGCTGCGGGGGCCCAACTTATGATCCTGCACACAGGCCCACTGCTTTCAGAAAATACCCCTGACCTGAGCTCATCATTGCGCATCCATTCCAGATGCTTGTATATGACATCACAGACATCACAGACAAGCACGTGGGTTGGATGCGAGAGGTGGATCAGCAAGATGAGTGTGCCAGGACAGGTAGATGCGTCTCATTTCTGCTTCCTTTCACCACTCTGCATATCGTGCATATCATAGATGAGAAAAGGGTACAGCAGTGGTGCAGATGAGCAGGAGGCTACAGCGGTGGGGAAAATTAGCAGGAGGGGTTCAGAGGTGGAACAGAAGAGCAGGAGGGTACAGCGGTGGGGCAGATGTGCAGGGAGGTACAGTGGTGGAAGAGATGAGAAGGGGGTTCAGCAGTGGAAGAGATGAGAAGGGGGTTCAGCAGTGGGCCAGATGAGCAGGGGGGTTCAGTGTTGGGCCAGATGAGCAGGGGGGGTAGAGCATTGGGGGAGGTATGAAAGGAGGTGTATTGGTGGGGCAGCTGAGCAGGGAGTTACAGTGGTGGGGCAAGAGAGCAGAGGGAACAGTGGTGGGGCAGGAGAGCAGAGGGAACAGAGGTGGGGCAGGAGAGCAGGGGGGTACAGAGGTGAGACAGATGTGCAGGAGGTACATTGGTGGGGCAGATGAGAAAGTAGGTTACAGTGGTGCGGCAGATAAGTTCAGGGTTAGGACAGATGGGAAGGTGATTCAGTAGTGAGACAGAAGAGCATGGGGATACGGCGGTGGAGCAGATGTGCAGGGAGGTACAGTGGTGGGGCAGATGAGAAAAAAGGTACTTTGATGGGGCAGATGAGCAGGGGGGTTACAGTGGTGGGACAGAAGAGCAAGGGGGTACAGTGGTGGGGCAGATGTGCAGGAGGTACAGTGGTGGGAGGGATGAGAAGGGGGTTCAGCAGTGGGACAGAAAAGCAGGGGGGTACAGTGTTGGGCCAGATGAGAAGGGGGTTGCAGTGGTGGGAAAAATGAGCAGGGGGGATTCAGTGTTGGAGCAGAGGAGAAAGGAGGTACATTGGTTGGACAGATGAGCAGGGGGTACAGAGGTGGGGCAGATGTGCAGAGGAGAAAGGAGGTACATCGGTGTAACACATGAGCAGGGGGAATAGGGGTGGACAGATGTGCAGGAGGTACAGTTGTGGGCCAGATGAGAAAGGGGTTTCAGTGGTGGGGCAGATGAGCAGGGGATTACAGTAGTGGGGCAGTTGAGCAGGGCAGTACAATGGTGGGGCACATATACAGGATAGTACAGCAGTGGGGCAGATGTGCAGGGGGTTACAGTGGAGAAACAGATTTGAGGGGGGGGGGGGAACAGTGACCTGTGGTTTGAAGGTGCATGAATCGGGGGTGATCTGAGGCGAGAGTGCAGGATGTTAGTTTCTCACTTCTTTTCGTGATTGAGAGTGTGAAGGTGACATTTTTTTGTTATAAAATCAGCACTCTCAATTTCTTTGAAATACACTATAAATTTTTCGGCACACTGAAAAGGTTGAAAAGGTTGCCTACCCCTGACCTAGACTCACTGATAAAATATTGCTACTCATAACAGATTGAAGCAAAGCATATGTGGTTAGCACCTTGCTCTCCTTGTTTCGCTGAAAAGAGGGAAGGTTTGGCCAGGTTCTACAGAGATTTTTCGAAAAAAAAAAATTAATCAGATTTGGACAGTCTGGCCAGTCTTAAGCTAGCCATTTGCAGCTTGATTTTTTTCCAATATCCTGTTGAATCCACTCAGTTTTGAGCTGTGAGTGGGCCTGTTGGCACTACCTGGCACAACAAAAGTCTATTTAAAGTGGTTGTATAACTGCACAATTTTTTTTTTTTAAACCTGTAAGGCAAAAGGCATAATGAGCTACCGCACACTAGCTCATTATGAAATACTTACCTTAGAACGAAAAGTCGGAAGCTGATCTCAGTCACCACTGAGGGAGCTGACATTTCCCCTCGGGGTGTCTTCCGGGTTCGCGGCTCCAGCGCTATGAGTGGCTGGAGACACGATATCGCCATGCGCTGGAGTCTTCTTTCCGGCAAGGACCTACAGCCGGACCTTCACAGCTCATACGCCACTGATATCAGCGGCTGCATGCAAAGTGAATATTATAGGCTTACCTGTAGGTAAAAATATACAAAAAGGGTATACAACCACTTTAAGAATCAATTGAGCCAGATGGAAAATTATACTATCAGATGCAGTAACCATTCATGTACTGCAAGGGAGTCCAAACTTTTTTCAAAGAGGGCCAGATTTGATGAAGTGAACATGCATGAGGGCCAACCATTTTGCCTGACATTCTTTAAACCATTAAAATTTGGTCTAATGCCCCGTACACACGGTCGGATTTTCCGAAGGAAAATGTCCGATCGGAGCGTGTTGTCGGAAATTCCGACCGTGTGTGGGCTCCATCGGACATTTTCCATCAGATTTTCCGACACACAAAGTTGGAGAGCAGGAGATAAAATTTTCCGACAACAAAATCCGTTGTCGGAAATTCCGATCGTGTGTACACAAATCCGACGGACAAAGTGCCACGCATGCTCAGAATAAATAAAGAGATGAAAGCTATTGGCCACTGCCCTGTTTATAGTCCCGACGTACGTGTTTTACGTCATCACGTTTAGAACGATCGGATTTTCCGACAACTTTGTGCGACCGTGTGTAGACAAAACAAGTTTGAGCCAACATCCGTCGGAAAAAATCCTAGGATTTTGTTGTCGGAATGTCCAAACAAAGTCCGACCGTGTGTACGCCCTATTAGTGTGTTCGTCCGAGCATTAATACACTGCCCAACAAGAATAATCTTACCTTTGTGGCTGTGTGTGGTGAAGAGATGAGCTTGGACGTGTTATCTGAATATACCGTATTTATCGGCTTATAACACGCACCTTCACTTTAAAAAGTAAGTTTCAGGAAAAAATCTTAAATTTAAATAAAGAACTGTGAAGCAAAATAAGGGTCAGTGCCCATCAATGCAGCTTAATCAGTGCCCATCTGCAGTCTCACAAGTGCCATGAATGCAGCCCCACCTTTGCCATGAATGCAGCACCTCCATTGACATGAATGCAGACTCACCGTTGCCATGAATGCAGCACCCATGTTGCCATGAATGCAGCACCCACATTGCTATGAATGCAGCACCTATGTTGCCATGAATGCAGCACCCACGTTGCCATGAATGCAGCACCCACGTTGTCATGAATGCAGCACCCCCCCTGCCATAAATGCAGCACCCCCTGTCATGAATGCAGCACCCCCATTGTCATGAATGCAGCACCCCCATTGTCATGAATACGGCAACCCCTTGTTATGAATGCAGCACCCCCATTGTCATGAATGTAGCATCCCCATTGTCATGAATGCAGCACCCCCATTGTCATGAATGTAGCATCCCCATTGTCATGAATGCAGCATCCCCATTGTCATGAATGCAGCACCCCCATTGACATGAATGTAGACTCACCATTGCCATCAGTGCAGCCTGATACATGGCCACCTGCAGCCTTGGAGGAGACAGAGAGGGGGCGGGACGAGCGCCAACAGACATACAGGAGAAACTCCTGTTTTCTCTGGGGCCTCTTTAATAAAAAGTCCCATCTCCTATGATGGACAGAACAGTCATCCAATGGCAGCGCAGGAGACGGGACTTCCTTTTACAGAGGCCGCCCTGTATGTACGGCACTCGTCCCGCCCCTCCCCGTCCCCTCCAAGGCAGCCAGCATATATATCTTTTGCGGCCCCCCGGTGCTTGTTGGGGGCCACAAAAGATATACATGTCAAAATTACCAGGCGGGCCGTCCGAAACCAGAACGCGGGCTGGTCTTTGGACATGCCTTATGTACTGTATATAGGCTGCTACGATTACCGTCAGTGAAGATTCCTCTATTCATGCTGTTTGGCATGGATGGGCAAATTTATTGACTTTTTCTCATTCAGCTCAAGTGCATGGCCATGCACTATGCAATCTGATTGTACAGTTTCTGGTGCAATTTTTAAAATTGTCAAAACAAATAATATAAAGGCGAAACATATCATAGTTTGTATCCAGTCATTGAGGCCCTTGCACTACATTGTTGTTGGTACATCTAAAGGAGATCGTACCAACAGACTTTATAGTGTACAGCCAGTGTTTTTCACTGTTGCTTTATAGTAGCAGTGTTGTATGTTCTATTATAAGTGGGGTCACTGTCTGATAGTCATTGTCATCAAATTACCAAAGAGTGACAGCTTGGTTTTCAGTCTTAGAGCCGGCGGGGACAGATGCAGCATCAGACCCATGCTGCATCCACCTAGTTAAAGTGATTGTAAGGGTTTTTTTTTTTTTTTAAATAACAAACATGTCATACTTACCTCCACTGTGTAACTTGTTTTGCACTGAGTGGCCCTGAACATCGTCTTCTGGGGCCCCCCAGTGGCTCCTCCCCGCATCAGATAACCCCCTAGGAGAAGCGCTCTCCCAGGGGGTTATCTTGCGTGTCCACAGACACGAATGCCGGACTTGGCCCCGCCCCCTGGCGCTCGCGTCATTGGATTTGATTGACAGCAGCGGGAGCCAATGGCTGCGCTGCTATTAATCTATCCAATCAAGAGCAGGGACCCTGTCGAGAGAGGGAGAGCATGGCGACAGTAATACGGGGCTCAGGTAAGTAAAACGGGGGGGGAGTGGCTGGGGGGCTGGTCACTGCCAGGTTATTTCAGGTGAGGTGAAAGGTTAAGGTGAGAAACATGAGGGTTTACAACCTCTTTAAGTATTATTTCTAAAAGAAAAAAAAACAAAGCTTCTTCTTCAAACATGTATTGCAATGTATGTGAACTAAGGTCAGTGAAAGCGAGCCCAGTGGCCAGGGAGGGAGTGTATTGACATTTGAAAACATTTTAGAGAGTGGAGTTTGCACAGGTTGCACTAAAAGCACCAAATACCAAGGCCAGCTGGAACCATGCAATAAACCCATCTGTGACTATCACAATAAAATAGATATCACTTTAGGATGGCTTAGTCTAGCAGGTACCCATCACTACACTGAATGGACTT
Organism: Lithobates clamitans; assembly: GCA_037952925.1. Taxonomy (NCBI): domain Eukaryota; kingdom Metazoa; phylum Chordata; class Amphibia; order Anura; family Ranidae; genus Lithobates; species Lithobates clamitans. The sequence goes on from JBBGZY010000082.1 coordinate 3,304,364, forward strand.
TTGTACACTGGCACTGGACATGTTTTAATATCTGTGTTTCTTTTTCTGGCTACAAGAAAAGTGCATAATCAATGCTCTTAAATTGACTCTAAAGGTTAATTTTTAAAAAATAATAAACATGTTATACTTACCTACTCTGTGCAATGGTTTTGCATAGGGCAGCCCAGATCCCCCTCCTCTGGGGTCCCCTGCCAGCGTTCCTGGCTACTCCTCCCTTCTGAGTGCCCCCATAGCAAGCCGTTCATTATGCGGGCACTGTGTGGGCTCGATCCCAAGTAGGGCTGTGTGTGTCTATTAACACAAACAAAGTGTCTCGGCCCCACCCCCTGCTCCCTCCTCACAGGATTTGATTGACAGCAGCATGATCCAATGGCTCCCAGTGCTGCCGCCATGTCCTGAGAGGAAAGAGAGAGAGAGGAGAGCACTGCTTCTCTTGTGCACAGCACTGGATCGAGATCAGGCTCAGGTAAGTATAAGGGGGGCTGGGGGAGAAGCTGACCATGGAGGGTTTTTTACCTTAATGCTGAGAATGCATTAAGATAAAAAAAGTATTTACAGCCACTTTATTTACCGAAAACAACACACAATGTTCTTGACATTTCATATATTAATACACATAAAAATAAATTGATTAAAAGTGTATGCCTTTAACCAAATTATTATGCGTGGGAGAATTAATATATTCAATAAATCTCTTCTTTATTCCCATACAATATTAATGAATGAAAACATAACAGTCTCACCCATTACAAACAAAGTCTGTTGGGGAGGTTTTCTGTCCCTGAGACCAAACCTCTCTATGCCCACGGTGAGCTTACAGAGATTGCATGTATTCATTTATTAATATTGTATGATCGTTAAGTGGGTTTATTCATTTTTTGGTCTCCCGCACTTTTTGATTTAATTTATTTAATACATTCATTTCTAGGTGTAGTCATTAAAGCTAAACTCCAGGAATGATCTTATTTTTAAACTTACATAGGCCCAGCTTGGCTGCATCTAATCTTTCAAAGTTCGCATATCAAAGGATGCTGGTGATGTAGAAATTTAAAGTAGAATTGTATGCTACATACAGCCAGTGTTCTCTTCCTGGTGCTGCTTAATTGATTTGCCTTCTGTATACTAAACATAAGGGGCCAGTCACTCAGCATCTCTGCCATTCAGAAAACATCTTACATTGTCTATTGAGTCTACAGTCTATTGACTGGAATGGTACCAGCTGATTGGAGAAAAGCCAATGTAGCACCAATATTTAAAAAGGGCCCAAAAAACATCCCTGGGAATTACAGACCAGTTAGCCTAACATCAATAGTATGTAAACTCTTGGAGGGGATGATAAGGGACTATATACAAGATTTTAGTAATAAGAATGATATCATTAGCAGTAATCAGCATGGATTCATGAAGAATCGTTCTTGCCAAACCAATCTATTAACCTTCTATGAGGAGGTGAGTTGCCATCTAGATAAAGGAAGGCCCGTAGACGTGGTGTATCTGGATTTTGCAAAAGCATTTGACACAGTTCCCCATAAACGTTTACTGTACAAAATAAGGTCTGTTGGCATGGACCATAGGGTGAGTACATGGATTGAAAACTGGCTACAAGGGCGTGTTCAGAGGGTGGTGATAAATGGGGAGTACTCAGAATGGTCAGGGGTGGGTAGTGGGGTCCCCCAGGGTTCTGTGCTGGGACCAATCCTATTTAATTTGTTCATAAATGACCTGGAGGATGGGATAAACAGTTCCATCTCTGTATTTGCAGACGATACTAAGCTAAGCAGGGCAATAACTTCTCCGCAGGATGTGGAAATCTTGCAAAAAGACCTGAACAAATTAATGGGGTGGGCGACTACATGGCAAATGAGGTTCAATGTAGAAAAATGTAAAATAATGCATTTGGGTGCCAAAAATATGAATGCAATCTATACACTGGGGGGAGAACCTCTGGGGGAATCTAGGATGGAAAAAGACTTGGGGGTCCTAGTGGATGATAGGCTCAGCAACGGCATGCAATGCCAAGCTGCTGCTAATAAAGCAAACAGAATATTGGCATGCATTAAAAGGGGGATCAACTGCAGAGATAAAACGATAATTCTCCCGCTCTACAAGACTCTGGTCCGGCCGCACCTGGAGTATGCTGTCCAGTTCTGGGCACCAGTCCTCAGGAGGGACGTACTGGAAATGGAGCGAGTACAAAGAAGGGCAACAAAGCTAATAAAGGGTCTGGAGGATCTTAGTTATGAGGAAAGGTTGCGAGCACTGAACTTATTCTCTCTGGAGAAGAGACGCTTGAGAGGGGATATGATTTCAATTTACAAATACTGTACTGGTGACCCCACAATAGGGATAAAACTTTTTCGCAGAAGAGAGTTTAATAAGACTCGTGGCCACTCATTACAATTAGAAGAAAAGAGGTTTAACCTTAAACTACGTAGAGGGTTCTTTACTGTAAGAGCGGCAAGGATGTGGAATTCCCTTCCACAGGCGGTGGTCTCAGCGGGGAGCATTGATAGCTTCAAGAAACTATTAGATAATCACCTGAATGACCGCAATATACAGGGATATGTAATGTAATACTGACACATAATCACACACATAGGTTGGACTTGATGGACTTGTGTCTTTTTTCAACCTCACTTACTATGTAACTATGTAACTATGTAACTATGTAATTGTTTTTAGGCTAGGTTCACGCCATTGAGAATTGACTGTGGGTTCTCCACATCCAATTAGCAATAGCAGGAGATTTTGACCGGCTCTCTATGGAGCCAGTTCACATATCTCCCCTGCGGCTCCGGTGCAAATTTGTACAGGAGCCCTGTGCGTCTTTTGGTCTGTTTCAGGTCCGAATTCAGACAAAAATTCCGGGTGAAATTGGACCTAAAAAAAGTGAACCAGGACGCACCGGACCCCTGGTGGGAGTAGCATGCGGTAATGGTGTGAACCCAGCCTCAATGAATACAAGATGTTCTCTCACTGGATGGAAGAGAGAGGAGGGTTGAAAGTCATCACAATCGTCACTTTGCCCAATGAGAGAATGCCTTGCATTCTTTGAAAAAATACAAGCTGTTCTCTGAATGGTAGAGGTGCCAAGCAACCTGCTGTGTTCAGTATACACGTAGCAAGTCTGGCTGTACAGTGCATCCGGAATATATTCAGAGCGCTTTGTTTTCTCCGCATCTTGCTATGTTACAGCCTAATTCCAAAATGGATTAAATTCATTATCTTCCTCAAAATTCTATAAACGTTCTACATAATGACAATGTGAAAGAAGTTTGTTTGAAATCATTGCAAATTTATTAAAAATTAAAAAATGAAAAAAATCCTATGTACATAAGTATTCACAGTCTTTGCTCAATACTTTGTTAAAGCACCTTTGGCACCCAATTACAGCCTCAAGTCTTTTTGAGTATGATGCTACAAGCTGGAGAAGGAAAAGAGGAGGTTGGGACTTTAAATGAGATGCGAACAAAAAAAGAGATTGCTATTGTGTAGAAGCACAATAACCAATATATGTATATAGAAGTAAAATCATGCTATCTCTTTTTTTGTTCAAATCTCATTTAAAGTCCCAACCTCCTCTTTTCCTTACCCACAAAATAGGGATGGAAGCAACTAAGCCTAATGCCACGTACACACGACCGGACTTTCCGGCCATAAAAGGTCCGACGGAATCATTCCGTCGGACATTCCAATCGTGTGTGAGCTTCATCGGACTTTTTCTTTCTAAAATTCTGACGGACCTAGAAATAGAACATGTGTCAAATCTTTCCGACGGACTCAATCCCTATCAGGAAAAACGTTTGTCTGTATGCTAGTCCGACGGACCACAAATGACGCAAGGGCAGCTATTGGCTACTGAACTTCCTTTTTCTAGTCCCGTTTGTACGTCATTGCGTTCTAAACGAACTGACTTTGGTGCGATCGTGTGTAGGCAAGTCCGTTTCAGCGGAACTCTGTCGGAAAGACCGTCAGAGTCTACTCTGAGGGAAAGTCCGGTCGTGTGTACGCGGTATTATAGGTTACATGCTTCATTTAAAGTCCTTCAACCTTCCTTTGATTGTACAAGCTTGGCACACCTATATTTGGGCAGTTTCTCCCATTCTTCTTTGAAATTAGAAGAAATGGCCACACACCACTGTAAATCAAAATCCTTTTTATTTGGACAACCCAAAAAGGACAGGAATCAGAATGCTGGGTAGACGCGTTTCGCACACTTCACATGCGCTTAGTCATTACATCCATTCTTCCTTTCAGGACCTCTCAAGCTCCATCAGGTTGAAGGATGGGGAGCATCGGTGCACAGCCATTTTCAGATCTCCCCAGAGATGTTCAATTAGGTTCAAGTGTGGGCTCTGGCTGGGCCACTCAAGAACTTTTACAGAGTTGTCCTGTAGCCACTCCTTTGTTATCTTGACTGTGTGCTTAAGGTTGTTGTCCTGTTGGAAGATGAACCTTCGCCCAAGTCTGAGGTCCAGAGCACTCTGGAGCAGGTTTTCATCAAGGATGTCTCTGTACATTGCTGCATTCATTGTTCCCTCGATCCTGACTAGTCTCTCAGTTCCTGCCACTGAAAAACATTCCCACAGCATGATGCTGCCACCACCATGCTTCACTGCAGGGATGGTATTGGCCAGGTGATGAGCGGTGCCTGGTTTCCTCCAGACAAGATGCTAGCCATTCAGGCCAAAGAGTTCAATCTTTGTTTCATCAGACCAGAGAATTTTGTTTCTCATGGTCTGAGAGTCCTTCAGGTGCCTTTTGGCAAACTCCAGCTGGGCTGTCATGTGCCTTTTACTGAGGAGTGGCTTCCGTCTGGCCACTCTTTCATACCGCCCTGATTGGCGGAATGCTGCAGAGATGGTTGTTCTTGTGGAAGGTTCTCCTCTCTTCACAGAGAAACACTGGAGCTCTGTCAGAGTGACCATTGGATTCTTGGTCACCTCCCTAAGGCCCTTCTGCCCCAATCATTCAGTTTGGCCCGCTCTAGGAAGAGTCCTGGTGGTCCCAAACTTCTTCCATTTAGGAATGATTGACGCCACTGTGCTCAGGATGATTGAGGCCAATTTGTCTGTACCCTTCCCCAGATTTGTACATCAATACACTCCTGTCTGGGACGTCTACAGAGAATTCATTTGACTTCATGGCTTGGTTTGTGCTCTGACATGCACTGTTAACTGTGGGGCCTTATATAGACAGGTGTGTGCCTTTCCAAATCATGTCCAATCAACTGAATTTACCACAGGTGGACTCCAACCAAGTTGTAGAAACATCTCAAGGATGATCAGCGGAAACTGGATGCACCTGGGCTCACTTTTGAGTGTCACGGTAAAGACTGTGAATACTTATGTACATGTGTTTTTTTTTGTTTTTTTATTTTTAATAAATTTGCAAAGATTTCAAACAAACTTCTTTCACGTTGTCATTGTGGGGTATTGTTTGTAGAATTTTGAGGAAAATAATGAATTTAATCCATTTTGGAAAAAGGCTGTAACATAGCAAAAGGTGGAAAAAGTGAAGCGATATGAATACTTTCCAGATGCACTGTATATAGCACAGGCTACTATAGTGAATTTCTGCATTCCCTAACAGCCCTCCGGATGTGAGCTATGAAGGATTAGATGTAACCAAGCTGGAATAATGACATTAACATTATGACTAACTTACCATGAGCTGTTGCTGCCTTCTCTTTGTGACTGCTATGCAGGACTCAAGGAAACTACAGCTAAAGATGGTTTAGTGTTAGTGATGGTGGTTATCTAAGTCATATGACCGCGATGCAGAGTCAAGAAGGTGGGAGTGCAAGGAAGATGCTGGTACCCCAAGGCAGGCATTAAACATGTATTTCAAAACAGAAAATATAGTATTAGTGGTGGGCAATGAAGCTCATTATTTCTTACAGGATGCTGTTGCACCATACTGTTTTCTTATGACACCAGCACCATACTTTAAACTGTTCTTTGATTTGACCGTTTATCAGTGATCCTTTCTATGTTGTTTCATGGTTTAAGGCTGAAGTCCAGGCAGATCAGAACAGAAACAAATTATTGGAGTGAAGACCCAGAATTTTATATATAATCAGCATCTTGCAGGGGGCTGTGCTATGTGACACAGCTCTGAAGATCTGAGATATACAGTAGATGGAGAAAAATACAAATCCTTCGGCAAGTAAATCAGCTCTCAAATATGTATTTTATATGTGTGTTTTATGGGAGTTCAGCTTTAAACATACCACATGCTGCAGTTTTGATCCAGCTGTGTTCCATTTTTTAATATTGTAGCTAATGATTATTTAATCAGTTTAAAGAGCAACTGCAGTCTTCTCACATAATTTGTAATAAAAACATATTTGCCATTCTGAAGCTTCCCTCCAACCACTTTGCATATTATTATATATATACTGTGATTCTGTACTTGCCGAATATGCTGCAGAAATCTCCCTCCACTGAGTCTGGATGCATCCATGTTAACTGTGGGCAGCTGAAGCTGCTGCCTGTTCACTTCCTGGATTTAGACAGACACACAGAGGCACACCTCCAGCTCTGCAGCTCTTATTGGCCCTCTTATAACTCACCCCCCTCCCTTCCTGGCAAACTCTCACGAGAGTGAGAGAGCTGTGCATGATGTCATATGCCTAGGCTTTTTTCCAGACAAGAAACAGGAAGTGGGCTGTATAAGGTAATTACTGGTGAAAAAAAATATGTTTGACTCTCCAAAGTTAAAACAACAAGGGCAGAAGATTTAATAGATGGAAAGTTGAAAAAATGACTCAAGGTCCGCTTTTATTTACTTTTGTGCAATGGCTAGCATAAAAATAACTAGAATAAGAGGGATCCAAAATTGCAATTAAATGGGATAAAATCGCAAAGTGTATTTTAAAGCATTACAAAATAAAATGTAGGATTGGTTAGAGAAGGATTACAATTGGTGAGAGATAGTTTGCATCTTGTTTCAGGATTTATTCTTATTTTATTACCATGGATTTAAAGCATCCATGTGATAGCTATTACTGATACCGACCCTTTGATTTTTCCATTGCGGCAGTTGTTGCTTTTCACATTTTATGTCTGTTCCAGTCTTAAGTTTTTCGTTAGGTCATTGGCTGACCTGAGATGTTATTTCCTTGCTTCTGCTAAGTGGTTTTATATTGTCTGAAACATTTTAATAGCTGAAACTATGAGCTCAGCCACATTATCTATGCCTATACACTATTTGTCAATGAACTTTGGTTTTGAGTTCAACAAAAGGATTTACAGAGTCTCTAATATAACATGAACTCTAAAAATTAAACATTTTGTTATATCTGTATGATAAGTGCAAAAAATGTTGATCCTGTTGTACAAATTTCCTCAAGTGTTACCAACCCTGCTCAGTTCACCTCAATGCATTACAGAACTTTCCACTTATGGAGATGAAAAGCGTGAAGTGAGTGGATGACTGGGAAAATAGTGGATGAATAGGGTAATAGTGGGGGAGAAGAAAGTATTTAAAACAGTTGCCTTCACCCTGTCACTTATTATCAAATTTCCATGATCATTCATGGTGGGGCCAATATGTTCTGTCCCAGCCTTTTTACTATTAGTATATTTAAAAAATGTTTGGGTATTCTTTATATTATCCTCAACAATGTGTCACTCGTAATCTATTTTAGCTGCCCTTATCGCTCGCTTGCATTTCTTATTGCATTCTCTGTAGTTTTGGAATGCCAGTGTTGATCTTTCTGCCTTAAATGTATAAAGGACATTTTTTCTCATAAATAAGGCTTTTTATGTTGGAAATTAGCCACCCAGGTTTGTTTAACCTTTGTTCTTTTATATTTGTTGCCGATTGGAACGTATTGAGTAATGCCATGTCATTAAAGTGGAGCACCACCCAAAAGGGGAAACTCCAATTGTTTGCCTCTTCCTGGTTTTGACGGGTACCTGCTCCCACTTCCAGCTAACTATTCTGGGGTAAACTCTGAGGCCCACTCCTCCTTCCCCCCCACTGCCGGGTCATTCACAAAGATCAGCACGCTTCATGCATGGGCAGTAGCAAATCAGATGTGAAGCCGCAAGGCTTCATTGATGGCTCCCCTTAGCTGAGATGGCAGTGGCAGCACCCGAGAGCCGATTGAAAAATCGGGCCAGGTAAAGACGCTGCTGAATTCGTGGACAAGTAAGTGTCCTAATATTAAAAGTCAGCAGCTACAGTATCTGTAGCTGCTGACTTTTCATTTTTTTCTGAATGAGCCTGGAGCTTCATTTTAAGGCATTCCCACTTTTCCTGCTTGTTCTTTGTTTTAATTTGATCCCATTAAGACCCCTTTCACATTGGAGGTGTTTTTCAGGCGCTAAAGAGCTAAAAATAGTACCTGAAAGATGCCTCCCCTGCAGCCCCAGTGAGAAAGCCTGAGTGCTGTCACACTGGGGCGGTGCGCTTGCAGGACGTTAGAAAAAGTCCTGCAAGCAGCATCTTTGGAGCGGTTTAGGAGTGCTGTATACACCGCTCCTCTATCGCCCCTGCCCATTGAAATGAATGGGCACCGTTGCCGAAGCACCTGCAAAGCGCTTCGGCAGCGGCGCTTTTCGGGCGCATTTAACCCTTTCCTCTGCCACTAGAGGGGGTTAATTGCGCCCTGCTAGCTACCGAAAAGCACTGCTAAAACAATGGTAAAGTGCCGCTAAAATGATGGTAAAGTGCCGCTAAAACTAGCAACAATTTACCACTGTCGCGACTGTGCTGTTAGTGTGAAAGGGCTCTTAGTGTCATGTATTATGGAGCACAGCTTAGTAAAGTTGGCTCTATTGAAATTGTGTGTTCTTGTTTTATATTCATATCTCCTTTTCCTGTAATATATGGCAAATGTAAATACTCTGTGATCATTATTTCTTAAATTATGCCTACTTCCACATTTGTAATCAGTTCTGTGTTTGAAATTAGTAGGTTCAGCAGAGCATTATTTCTAGTCATGAAATTGTCCTCCATCTCCTTCAAAAAAAGGCAAGCCTTAGTTTAGTGCGTAGTTCTGTCTACCCACTCAATATCAGGATAGCTGAAGTCCTCCATGATTAAAATACTGCCCCTCCCCTCCATGTCTGACTGTGAAAGTAGATTGGTCTCTTCCTCCTACTTAACAATAGGGGACCTAAAGCATACACCCACAATTCATTTCCTGTTTGCTTCACCAATTTAAAACTCCAGCCAAAAAGAGTCCATCCCATCAATAGCCCCGTTAGCAATGTCATTCCTCATATTCATCATTCACTAGGTTAAGATAGCAATTCCCTGACTGTAAAGGATAAGAGGGTTCAGTTTCATTTTAATAGAGAACAGCACAGAATAACAGTTACTAAATCTCATGAAGAGTCATGGAGAACATGACTGATCTACTGTATATATATATATATATATATATATATATATATATATCAATATTTTATATTATACACATAGTAATGTATATAACCAAAACCCATTTACCTATAAATTCTCCATTCAGGCTCCAGAGCCTTACTGCGCAGTCTAAGGATGATGACAAGACTACTTTATCTTCATCTATCACTTCCAACCTGAGAAATAAATTATTATGAAACATATGGCATATGAGCTTATATAAACCATTGCATCCACAGCACAAAAGGTTATATAAAAAAGGTGATATAAAACTTTGTGCAAGTATAAGGATCTAAATTTACAGCCATCTTTAATAATATAAAAGCTAGGTTAGAATTTTGTTTTCCACAGCACAAAAGGTTTTATAAAAGAGGTGATATAAAACTTTGTGCAAGTATAAGGATCTAAATTTACAGCCATCCTTTATAATATAAAAGCTAGGTTAGAGTTTTGTTTTCCTGGCACAGTTTACCATTATATTTAGGATAATGCCTTAGTCATAATTTTGTTTTGCCCATGGGGGATTCTGCCACCAGTAGTTCTTCTAATTCCTCCTCCTCTCTGCAGGCCTATCAGATTGTAAAAACATTCCAGTGCAACCTCCTGATTAGTAACTCCCTCCGATCAGATTTGCCTGTCTTTCAATTTTCAGCAGCCCCCTACAGCCCTCCTCCCACAAAGCCTTGCTGTTCCCCTACCAGTTCCCAGAGAACATGTACTCCCTCCAGCCACTTACTTGAAGGGGGAGAGTCAGCAGGACACTGGAGGTAGCACAACAGCAGCAGCCTGCCCCCGAGCACCACAACCAGTCTGCTCCTAAGCTATCATCTGATGTTGCAGAATCTCTGGCACTGTGATTAGGCCAAGGGACATGTACGGAGGAAGCGCTACTACCATCATTCAGGCTGGCTGGCAGCATTTCTGTAGTTGCTGCTTAGTGCATCCTACCCGCCTGCATCATCATCACCCCCAACCCAGCAATGTCAGGCAGCTCCCTATCACCCTGTCCCTCCTTCACCAATATCATCCAGCCTCCTTCTCCCAATATCACCCAACCCTTCTGTCCTGTTCTCACACTATCACCCAACCTTTCTGTCCTGTTCTCACACTATCACCCAACTCTTCTGTCCTGTTCTCACACTATCACCCAACCCTTCTGTCCTGTTCTCACACTATCGCCCAACCCTTCTGTCCTGTTCTCACACTATCGCCCAACCCTTCTGTCCTGTTCTCACACTATCACCTAACCCTTCTGTCCTGTTCTCACACTATCACCCAACCCTTCTGTCCTGTTCTCACACTATCGCCCAACCCTTCTGTCCTGTTCTCACACTATCACCTAACCCTTCTGTCCTGTTCTCACACTATCGCCCAACCCTTCTGTCCTGTTCTCACACTATCACCTAACCCTTCTGTCCTGTTCTCACACTATCGCCTAACCCTTCTGTCCGGTTCTCACACTATCACCCAACCCTTCTGTCCTGTTCTCACACTATCACCCAACCCTTCTGTCCTGTTCTCACACTATCACCCAGCCCTTCTTCCCTGTTCTCACACTATCACCCAACCTTTCTGTCCTGTTCTCACACTATCACCCAACCCTTCTTCCCTGTTCTCACACTATCACCCAACCCTTCTGTCCTGTTCTCACACTATCACTCAACCCTTCTTCCCTGTTCTCCCACTATCACCCAACCCTTCTGCCCTGTTCTCCCACTATCACCCAACCCTTCTGTTCTCACACTATCACCCAACCCTTCTGTCCTGTTCTGCCACTATCACCCAGCCCCTCTGTCCTGTTCTCACACTATCACCCAACTGTCCTGTTTGGAGGGGGCCCCGTGGAATAAGGTAACCACTGTCAATTGTTAAGGACCGCCAGACTTAACAAATGTTATTTACTGTATATGCAGTTGAGGAATAAGGTTGGTGCTGCAAATATTTTTTTTTCTGCCCAGATTTTAACGATGGACACATTGGGGGGGGGGGGGGTTTATCAAATTCTGGAACAGCTACACATGCCAACCAATCAGCTTCTATCTTCAGCTTGCTCATTTAACCCATAAAAATGAAGGATAGAGGCTGATTGGCTGCCATGCACAGCTGCTCCAAACTGAGTATATTCCCCTTATTGTATTTCCTTCCCATAGATTACTTCGATAATCTTAAAGTGGTTGTAAAGGCAGAAGGTTTTTTATCTTAATGCATTCTATGCATTAAGATAAAAAGCCTTCTGTGTGCAGCAGTCCCCCCAATATTTACCTGAGCCCCATCTCTATCCAGTGTTGTCCATGAGTGCTTTGGCCATCCGGGACTCTCCCTCCTGATTGGCTGAGAGACATAGCGACATTGGCTCCCACTGCTGTCAAACTCAGTTAGCCAATCAGGAGAGAGAGGGGCGAGGCCGAACTGCAGCTCCATGTCTGAATGGATACACAGAGCTGCAGTTTGGCTCAGGTGCCCCCATAGCAAGCTGCTTGCTGTTGGGGCACTCAACAGGAGGGAGGGGCCAAAAACCTCAGCCAGGGACCCAAGAAGAGGAGGATCCGGGCTGCCCTGTGCAAAATCACTGCAACAGAGCAGGTAAGTATACCATGTTTGTCATTTTAATAGAAAAGAAAACAAGATTTTACAATTACTTTAAGTATACTAATCAGGATCACAGCTCTTTCACAAAGAAACTGTGAAGTTTCAATTTGCCAACAGTAGGCAGCTGATGCATAGCTGTGTAGGCAGTGTTTACAACAGATTTTGAGCTAGACTGCTTTGACAAGGAACACAAATGTCTCCCACTTTTAAAATTATATACATGGACATACTCCAAGAAAAAAGATTATTATTATTAGAGCAACACCAACCCAGTCATCAGTTGGCACAAATCACATCTATAAGTCCATGCAAATGTTGGAGATGAATACTGATAACAATAGGGGGTGCATTTAACAAAATTGTTTCAACATTCCTTGTGGCAGTAAGCCCTTAGAGCCAATCAGAAAACAGCATTCAGCAATTTAAAGGTTTTTGGACACATTGGATTTATGTAAATGCGTTTCTGATAGGCTTAAGTGCATTACCACACACTGCTTTGCATGTTTGTTTAACCACTTCGGGACCGGCTCATGCCGATCTACGTCTGCACTTTGAAGAGGGATATTGTTATGGCAGCAGCTAGCTTTCATAACCCCGGTATCCCCTTCTTCAGTGAGCAGTCTGGTTTCCGATAAAAGTGGTTTCTGCTATGGATTTGCCACAAGATCACTTTTATCGGCGACAGGAAAGGCCCCCCCTCCCGCCGCTCTCCAGTGCCCTCCGCCACTTACCGGAGCCATCGGTAGCGGCAGAGGTGATCGAGTCCTCTTTCTGGCTTGGTATGGAGACAAGTGAGGGGAAGATGGCCTCCACCCATCTCCATACCATTGCAGGGCGGTATGGAGACCGTAGCTCTTAAAGCAACATTGTATTTATATTTTTTAATGACATAAAATTTTTATTTTATTTTTTTATTGCATTTTAGTGTAAATATGAGATCTGAGGTCTTTTTGGCCCCAGATCTCATATTTAAGAGGCCCTGTCATGCTTTTTTCTATTGCAAGGGCTGTTTACATTCCTTGTAATAGGAATAAAAGTGACACCTTTTTTTTTTTTTTTAAAGAACAGTGTAAAAATAAAAAATAAAAGGTAAAATAAATAAGAAAAAAAAAATGTTTTTAAACGCACCCTGTCCCGCCGAACTCGTGTGCAGAAGCAAACGCATACCTGAGCAGTGCCCACATATGAAAACGGTGTTCAAACCACACATGTGAGGTATCGCCACGATTGTTAGAGTGAGAGCAATAATTCTAGCCCTAGACCTCCTCTGTAACTCAAAACATGTAGAATTTTTTAAACATCGCCTATGGAGATTTTTAAGGGTAAAAGTATGTGGCTATTCCACGAGCGGGCGCAATTTTGAAGCGTGTCATGGGTATCATATTACTTAGCGTAACATTATCTTTCACGATATAAAAAAATTGGGCTAACTGTACTGTTGTCTTATTTTTTAATTCAAAAAAGTGTATTTTTTCCCCCCAAAAAAGTGCTCTTGTAAGACCGCTGCGCAAATACGGTGTGACAGAAAGTATTGCAATGACCATTTTATTCTCTAGGGTGTTAGAGAAAAAAAATGAATAATGTTTGGGGTTCTAAGTAATTTTCTAGCAAAAAAAATTTTTTTAACTTGTAAACAACAATTCTCAGAAAGAGGATCGGTCCCTTAAGTGGTTAAAAGAGAAGTATGGGTTTTTTGGTTTTTTTTTTAGATTCATACTTACCTACGTGGATGCAGCATCAGACCGATGCTGCAGCTGTCCCCTGCCGTCTCTGCACTGAGAACCGAGTCACCGAACATCGCCGATCGCTCGATTCTCACATATCCCCGAGCGGAGAGATGCTGCCTGTCAGTCAGCATCTCTCCTACTCTGCTTCTCCACGCTCACTGGAGCACTGAGCTATGGAGGGGTGGGGAGCGGCTCGCTGAGACGATGAGACTGCCATCAGTCAAGGTAGCTGGCGGGTCCAGACTTCTTAAGTCGGAATGACGCGCTGCCTCGACTGATAGCAGGGACGTCAGCGGAGAGCGGACTTCAAACCGCTCTCCGCTGAAAGTGGGTCACAGGAATGCAAAACGAATTCTACTCTTGTGACCCAGAGGAGAAGCACAGCCTAAAAAGCTCAGGCTGGACTTCCCCTGTATATGTAACACTCCAATATGCTTTTTGCTTGAAGCAAGATCATCCTTTTGGATTATTTTCTAAAAATACTAAAAAAAAAAATTTAAAAAAAAAGTTAAACTATAGGAAAATGATTTATCTTTATTAGATATTTTAACCTTGGTCAAAGTGTATCATTTTCTTTGTGCCAGACAAGGATAAGGACTCCAAAGGACCCATTCTGTGGAGGTTACGATGGTTTTTACTAAAGGCAATTAGGCTGTTCACTTTGCAAGGGAAGTTGTACTCTGTAAGGGATTTTGCCCCAGAGCTTAGTGAATGACGTAAAGCTTTGCTGACTAATATCATCCAATCATATGCAAGCAAAATTGTGTCTTGTTTTTTTTTTCCTTGCACTTGATTGTCTATTATTTGCACAGTGAAACTTCATCACATTCACTAACTCTGGGGCATAGTTCCTTGCAAAGTGAACAGCCTATTTGCATTTAGAAAATCAAACCCGAAATCTTCCTATTTTTCAATCTTGAAGGTAGAAGGCTTCTCCATGGTATATGTATGTATAGGTGGAAAGATGGTATATCTTTCTAGAAAAAATGGATTTTGCTAGATGGAGTGCCTCTCTTCAGTTTCTAACCTGCAGAAGATAAAATGTAGGACTGGAGTATGACTAACTTATATATGCAACAATTCTGCCTTTTTTTATAACTGACCCATAGCAATTATGTAGACCATTTTGTTTTTCGTAAGATATACAGATCTATTAAAAGAAGCAAAGTATACACAGTACTCACTCTGTGATCATGTCCACATGTGCTCTCCAGTGACATACAGCTGCAAAAGAAAACATGTAACTATTATACATTAGTTTGACATTAAATAGGTAAAGCATGCAGCATATACTGCATAGTCCCTTGCTAGATTCTGCATCAGACTATATGGAGGACCAACTACAGACAAACCAAGAATGTTAGCTGCTCGGATTAATTTAAAACTAGCAACAAAGGAAAGGTACGCGTGGGCAGGGCAATATACAAAGGAATACAAAATGTCCCCCGTACACTTTCCACGTAGTCAGCACAAAGAACATTCTCAACATCTTAACCGTTTCAGCCCCGGAAAATTTTACCCCCTTCCTGACAGGAGCACTTTTTACAATTTGGCACTGCGTCGTTTTAACTGACAATTGTGCACTCATTCGACGCTGTACCCAAACTAAATTTGCGCCCTTTTTTTCCCACAAATAGAGCTCTCTTTTGGTGGTATTTGATCAGCTCTGCGGATTTTATTTTTTGCGCTATAAAAAAAAAAAGAGCGACAATTAAAAAAAAAAAATTTTACTTTTTGCTATAATAAATATTTTTTTTAAAAAATCTTCATCAGTTTAGGCCAATATATATTCTTCTATATACTTTTGGTAAAAAAAAAAAAAAGGTTATATTGATTGGTTTGCGCAAAAATGATAGTGTCTGCAAACTATGGGAAAGATTTATGGCATTTTAATTTTATTTTTATTTTTTACTAGTAACGTTATCTGTGATTTTTAGTGGTACTGCAAAATTGTGACGGACAGATAGGAGACTTTTGACACTTTTTTGGGACCATTGGTATTTATATAGAGATCAGTGCTATACAAATGCACTGATTACTGTGTAAATGTCACTGGCAGAGAAGGGGTTAACACTAGGGGGCGATCAAGGGGTTAAATGTGTGTTCCCTCAGCATGTTCTAACTGTGTGGGGATGGGAGTGACTAGGAGAGGAGCCATATTGTTTTTCCTACTTAGAAGGAAGAAACTATATGGCTCCTCTCCTCTGACAGCACAGGGATTTGTGTGTTTACACACACAAATCCCTGTGGTGGTGCTCGTGCATGTGATCGCACATGGCTGGCAGCAATCCTGCCTGCCAACGCACGCGCCCTCTGGTGGCCTAAAGCTGGTAGGACGTACCCATACGGGATTTCACCCAGGAGTGCCATTGTGCCGCAGTATATCTGCGTGACACGGTCGGCAAGTGGTTAAGGTTAAAAACTAGGTTAAATAATGTTAAATCTCAGGTTTGTGTTGCATACATTTGAAAATACATATGAATTCACACTGCCATGTCAGAGAACTCAAGTAGGGAAAAGTAGGGAAGTAAGGTAACACAGGCTGCCACAGAGGTGAAGCTATTACATCTTCTCTCACAGGAAGAGTCCTGACAGGGTCTCTTTAAAAAGAAACTATAATGTTTAGGCCTGTTGTATCTTTCTTTCAAGTTTACAAATTTAACTTTTTTTTTTTTTTTTAGTATGTGTTTAAAATCTTTATTTAAAAAAAAATAATAATATAAGATGCACCCACTGGTGTTACAAAACATTATTTGTTTTATTTAAAGAGAAATTGCAGCAGGAGCTGTTAACCTTTATACTCTCTCTCCTTGATTAAATGTTCCTCCAGAGCACCTATATTGGAGGTGATGAAATTGATCTCAGCAACTTTGATATAAAACTAACATATGCCTCCTGAAAAGAAGACTATAAGTAGCTTTGTATTAGGGCAGATTAGGATCATAAAACAGCCATGAAAGATCTGCTAAGCAATTGGTCTTCCCATGAAGCAATACCCGAGTGCCGAGGGCTGCATATTAGCCAGTATAACTCCTTAGGGGATTTTACTTCCCGCACCTGTTCATTGTTGCTGCATTCTTGCAGTCCTCCTTGATACTGCAAGCATAGAATTACAATTTGCTGCAACCTATCTGATGGGAGTTTTCCAAGAACAGACAGAGGCCTCTTGTGCATAAGAGTTGTACAGGCAGTCCACGGGTTACAAACACAATAGGGTCTGTAGGTTTGTTCTTAAGTGGAATTTGTGTGCAAGTCGAAACAGTGCATTTTTAAGTGTAACTTCAGCCTGTGCAGGGATGTGGGATGTTCCGGGAGCTTCTGGGCATGCAGTACATGTAGTACTGCAGTGTGGGATGTGTTCGGCGCTACAAGATAGCTGCTCGGAGGTATCCAGGACCAGCATGGAGCACAAGCGTCCGGCATTGAGGTCCGTTCATAAGTAGGAGTCGTACGTAACTCGGGTGTTCGTAACTCTGGGACTGCCTGTACTAGGAAAGAGTAGTGCTAGCCTGGATGGTAGACCGCCTCTTCTCTTTCTTTCAATACCTTTGTCCCCTAACCTTCTTTCCTTTCCTTTGTAAATAGAATTTATGTAAACCCTATCTGTAAAAAAGACAAACCCTTTTTTAATATAAGATCCAGGTATCCTTCATTGAAATCAAGGAACCTAAACAAAACACATTCCAAATCCTTAACACAGTAGAAAGGATGAGGTAAGAGCAACTGGGTGTGCTGATGTAAGCTTGAGCTGTTGGGTTCAGTGAACAGTAGGCTTTTTTTGCAACAGAGAAGCTAAGAATAGACCCATAAATATATGAAAAGGAACATGGAGCTCCACCTGCTGTTGTCCTACTTTTCTAATACAAAAGTAAACATTTAGATCTCAAATTTACATGAATGTTATTCTTTAAAAAATGAAATTCTTCTACATCTAGATCACATTCAAAAAGTAAAATTCAGTCATGTGAATTTTTTATATGAATACTCAAGATATTGGCCATTGCTTTCTGTTGAACAGTGCGGGTTATTTAAATGTATTCACATCTAAAGTATTTTAAATGTATTAAAAAAAAGTTAAACTTACTCATTGGACGATCTTGCTCAGGCCCGTATATAGAATAGTCTTTAATGTCATAAGTATAAATGTATCCAATATAATCTCCTACAAACAACAGTGAATTGTCTTTATTTACAGCAAGACTGCTGATCTGGGTCCCAGCTTTAGACTAAAGAATGAAAAAGAACAATCCATAGAGGTAAGACAGATCAAAATTTCAATTTATTTAAAATTGTATTCACTAAAAATATTTATATATATGTATTTATTATAGTTTCATGTTTTTCAGTGGAATGGCTTGCACAGAATCAGACCAACACTTACTGGTTTGAAGCTTGCAGTCAGTTTCCCTCCATGCAGCAAATTCCAGAAATTGACCAAACCTATATAACACATAAAATTGTTTTTTTTGTGTGTGTTTCTTGAATACAAGTCTCGAAGGCCACTAATTAAAATTTATTACATTACCAAGAGGTCCATTGGAGACCAAGGAACCAGCTGCCTGTAATCGCACTGTCCGTGTTTTCAGAAAAAGAATCTTGCTGACGCTCCGGTCTGTCACTGTAACAAAAATACACGTTCAGATTAAAACACTGCAGATGTCTGCAAATAAATGCAAAGACTATCAACATAAAAAGGATCTAAGAAGAAGATATTTTAATAATAAAAAAAAAATACAAAGCTTTATAATCACTTTAACCACTTCCATACAGGGCATTTTCACCCCCTTCCAAGCCAATTTTCAGTTTTCAGCGTTGTCGCACTTTGAATAACAATTGCGCAGTCATGCAACACTGTACCCAAATGAAATTTTTATCATTTTTCCCCACTAATAGAGATTTCTTTTGGTGGTATTTGATCACCCCTGCAGTTTTTATTTCTTGCGCTATAAACAAAACAAGAGTGACAAGTTTGAAAAAAACACAATATTTTTAACTTTTTGCTATAATAAATATCCATTTTTTTTTTTTTAAACAAATTTTTTCCTCAGTTTAGGCCGATACGTATTCTTCTACATATTTTTGGTAAAAAAAATTGCAATAAGTGTATATTTATTGGTTTGCGCAAAAGTTATAGCATCTACAAAATAAGGGGATAGATTTATAGCATTTTTATTTTTATTTTTTTATTACTAGTAATGGCGGAGATCTGCAATTTTTATTGTGACTGCAATATTGCGGCTGACATATCGGACACTTTTGACACATTTTTGGGACCATTCACATTTATACAAAGATCCGTGCTATAAAAATGCATTGATTACTGT
This sequence comes from Lithobates clamitans, assembly GCA_037952925.1. Classification (NCBI taxonomy): domain Eukaryota; kingdom Metazoa; phylum Chordata; class Amphibia; order Anura; family Ranidae; genus Lithobates; species Lithobates clamitans. Next base: position 3,323,379 of record JBBGZY010000082.1, read on the forward strand.
ATAAATGTGACTGGCAATGAAGGGGTTAACCGGGGGGGGGGCGCTGTAGTTAATTATGTTCCTAAGGAATGATTCTAACTCTAGGGGGCAGGGACTCACAAGGGGAAGAGACCGATCGGTGTTCCTCTGTATAAGGAACACACCATTGGACTCCTCCCACCTGACAGGACGTGGATCTGTGTGTGTACACACACAGATCCACGGTCCTGCTAAGTTACCGGGCAATCGCGGGTGCCCGGCGGACATCGCGGCCGCCGGGCATGCGCACCGGAACCCGAGTGACGCGGCGGGGGGCCTGGAAGGCCGTCACGTCATATGGCAGCGGCCCAGGATAACAGCTGCACTGTCCCGCCGTCATATGACGGTGGGCGGGCAGCAAGTGGTTAAGAACATTTACTCCCCAAGTGTTAACCACTTGCCAACCGCCCCATAGCAGATTTACTGCTACAGGGCGGCCGTTCTGTGCAGAATCACTTATATATACACTAGAATACCAAAAGTATTTTGACTCCTGCCTTTACACGCATATAAACTTTAATGGCATCCCAGTCTTAATCCGTAGAGTCCAATATTGGGTTGGCCCATCCTTTGCAGCTATAACAGCTTCAACTCTTCTGGGAAGGCTGTACACAAGGTTTAGGAGTGTGTCTATGGGAATGTTTTACCATTCTTCCAGAAGTGCATTTGTGAGGTCAGGTACTGTTGTGGATGAGAAGGCCTGGTTTGCAGTCTCCACGCTAATTCATCCCAAAGGTGTTCTATGGGGTTGAGGTCTGGACTCTGCATCTCAGCATAGGGGGAGCACGCAGCTTCAGATGTGATTGTTACAGCAGAAGCCAATCAGAGGTGCTGGCCAATGGATGTCTGCCGGCACCCGCCGATGGAGGAGAGAGGCTGGATGGAGCTCTGCATTGTTTACATATGTCCTGACATCGGGGATGTGATCAATTTTTGAGCACATCCCTCAGTGAAAGCAGCACACATAGTACACAAAAACACTGGTTAGGCACACATTTAATCCTTTAATCGCTCTAGATGTTTAACCCTGTCCCAGTCAGTGTCATTGGTACAGTAACAGTGCATATTTTTAGCAGAATACATATTGGCCTAAATTTATGAAGAAATTTTATTTTTAATTTTTTTTTTAATTGTATATGTTTTATAGCAAAAAGTAAAAAATATATATATCAATATTTTTTTTAATCAAAATTATCAGCCTTTTTTAGTTTATAGTGCAAAAAAAAAAAAACAGTGGTAATCAAATACCACCAAAAGAAACCTCTTGTTGTGGGATAAAAAGGACACACATTTCATTTACGTACAGCTTTGCTTGTCCGCGCAATTCTCAGTTAAAGTACCACAGTGCCGTGTAGCAAAAAAATGGCCTGGTCATGAAGGGGGGTAAACCTTCCAGAGGTCAAGTAGTTAAAGAACATTCAACCAATAGAGAAAATAGCCTAACACTATAGGCTAAAACAGTCGACCAGAAGAGAAAATATGTGGGAGACCTCTGCAGTGTGTACAAAACGTATGGCGCACAGACAGAACTCTGACAAATACAAAGAGGAAAGGATCGCCGCTACTCCCGATGAGCCCAGGGGAATAAACAATAAAGAGCGGCCTCAGCCTACATGTCTCCACCCAACCACCCACCCCGATGCATTTTGCCCTGCCCACCAGGGCCTAATTATTGGATCCCTGGTGGGTAGGGCAAAATACATCAGGGTGTGTAATTTGGTGGAGACATGTTAGCTGAGGCCGCTCTTTGTCATTGTCAAAATGACAGATGGGACTTGTCAGTAAATGAGACTGGAGAGCTGCGGGGAGGAGAAGGGTTGTAGCCGGGTGTACTACATACACCCCAAGTATTTAAATTAGGTTTTTATAGCAGGTTCAATGCCCATGACCGGTTAAAGCTTTCATTCTCTGAGTGTTTTGGCTTTTTGACCATTCCTAAGAGGACAATATGAAGTTTTCGTATTATTATTACCATAGATCCCAACTGTCCCTGATTTTGAGGGACTGTCCCTGATTTTGAGCAATGTCCCTCTGTCCCTCATTCTTCCTGATTTGTCCCTCATTTTGGTCTGATCCATATAGTTGTTTATAAAATGCACTTTTTATCTCTCAAAAAGTGTTTTCCAGCGATAAACCTTTCATCCATATTCTAAATTGCTGCATTTGTAAATTCCAAAAGCCAGTATAAAGGAATAGTAGTGGTAAAAAAGCACTTGTGGGTTTAACCCACTGAATGTATTCTCTCTGGAGAAGAGACAGGGGATATGATTTCAATATACAAATACTGTACTGGTGACCCCACAATAGAGATAAAACTTTTTCGCAGAAGAGAGTTTAACAAGACACGTGGCCACTCATTACATTTAGAAGAAAGGAGGTTTAACCTTAAACTACATAGAGGGTTCTTTACGGTAATGCCTCGTACACACGATCGGACATTCCGACAACAAAATCCATGGATTTTTCCCGACGAATGTTGGCTCAAACTTGTCTTGCATACACATGGTCACACAAAGTTGTCGGAAACTCCGATTGTTCTGAACGCGGTAATGTAAAACACGTATGTCGGGACTATAAATGGGGCAGTAGCCAATAGCTTTCGTCTCTTAATTTATTCTGAGCATGCGTGGCACTTTGTGTGTCGGATTTGAGTACACACGATCGGAATTTCCGACAACGGATTTTGTTGTCGGAAAATTTTATATCCTGCTCTCAAACTTTGTGTGACGGAAATTCCGATGAAAAATGTGTGATGGAGCCCACACACGGTCGGAATTTCTGACAACAAGGTCCTATCACTCATTTTCCGTTGGAAAATCCGACGGTGTGTACAGGGCATAAGATCGGTAAGGATGTGGAATTCCCTTCCACAGGCGGTGGTCTCAGCGGGGAGCATCGATAGTTTCAAGAAACTATTAGATAAGCACCTGAATGACCGCAACATACAATGTATATACATATACAATGTAATACTGACATATAATCACACACATGGGTTGGACTTGATGGACGTGTGTCTTTTTTCAACCTCACCTACTATGTAACCAATCTTATTTTTTTTTGTACAATTCTCCTTTAAGGAGATGTGGCAGGGGGTGTGTCCTATGCCTGCTTACTTTTGCTGATAGGTGTCCCTCATTCCCATCTCAAAAAGTTGGGAGGTATGTTATTACTGAAGTGTGTTCTGCTATAATAATTCATAAGAAGCAAATTATTACAATAATGTAATGTTAAAACAGCTCTGGCAGGTAATCACTTGTGAATGGTGCCTGTGTGCAGTGACCATAGCTGTTATTATACCCTGATCAGACCACAGAAATACAGTCACTGCTATATTCTTACATACTCAATTAGGTGTAAAAAATGATTTAGAAGGCACATCAACATCCACATGAGCCATTCTAATGCAAGATGGAGATCTTTTATGTTGTATGTGATGAGGAAAGGCATAGTTATTATCAGGTTAAAGTGACACTAAAATCTGGTTAAACAAATATATTCAATTCAAGTATGTATTCCCAACTTAGAAAAGTACCCTCTTTTGCTCTCAGCTTCCTCCAAATCTCCAAACTGTTTTTTGCTGTTGTGATCCGACTTCCTGTTAACCAATTCAATACCGGGTTCTTTTACCCCCCTTTTTACCAGGTCAATTTTCAGCTTTCAGTGCTGTTGCACTTTAAATGACAATGGCGTCAACACTGTACCCAAACTAAATTTTAATAATTTTGTTCACACAACTAGAGATTTCTTTTGGTGGGATTTAATCACCACTCGGTTTTTTATTTCTTGCTAAATAAACGAAAAAAGACTGAACATTTTGGGGGGAAAAAATTGGTTTTTTTTGTCTGTTTTTGCAATATTTTGCAAATAATTGTTCTTCATAAATTTAGCCCAAAATGTATTCTGACACATTTTTTTGGTGAAAATAACCCAAAACAGTGTATATTATTAAGTCTGTAGGAAGTTATAGGGTCCACAAACTATGGTATATATCTGAAAATTGATCAATCCTGAATAGGGATGAGCTTCGAGTTCGAGTCGAACCCATGTTCGACTCGAACATCGCATGTTCGACCGTTCGTTGAATTGTGAACGATATGGGGCGTACATGCCAAATTCGAGTAGCGCGTCACGGCCCATAATTCACTGTGGCATCGCAGTGCATTGCTGGCTGATGATTGGCCAAGCATGCACTATGACCCGCATGCTTGGCCAATCACAGCGCAGTGTGTACAGAGAGCCGTAATTGGCCAAAGCCAGGGTGGCTTTGTCCAATTATGGCTCAGGGGGTTTAGTACACGCCCCACACTATATAAGGCCACCTGCGTGGCAGCCTTGTGTAGTGTGTTGCAGCTGCGGAGAGAGATACATAGACAGAGAGACAATGTCATTTGATTTAAGTTAGATAGAGTAGGCAGGTCGAGTCAGTTAGCTGCACTTACAGTGTATTGTGTATATATATGCACCCCAGGTGTTGTGTATAACTGTATTTACAGTTAGTGTACTGTGTACCCTGCACAGTTGCACCTACAGTATAGCTACATGAAGACAAGTGCTTTTGTTCTTCTTCTGATCCTATTAATAGCACAGTCAGGCTCTTGAAGTATTTAGAGTAAGTGTACTGTGTACCCTGCACAGTTGCACCTACAGTATAGCTACCTGAAGACAAGTGCTTGTGTGCTTCTTCTGATCCTATTAATAGCACAGGCAGGCTCTTGAAGTATTTACAGTTAGTGCACTGTGTACCCTGCACAGTTGCACCTACAGTATAGACTACCTGAAGACAAGTGCTGGTGTTCTTCTTCTGATCCTATTATTACCACAAGCAGGCAGCTTGATGTATTTACAGTTAGTGTACTGTGTACCCTGCACAGTTGTACCTATAGCTACCTGAAGACAAGTGCTGGTGTGCTTCTTCTGATCCTATTAATACCACAGGCAGGCATTCTTCTAGCTGCTGTATAATCAGTATATATATATATATATATATATATACATCTCAGTTTTGTGCAGCTACATCTCACTGCAGTGCGGGCCATTAGTATGTCTGGAAGGCCAACAAGGAGAGGCAGACAGTCACAAGCCAATAAAAGAGGGCAAGCAGGCTCTGTGTCTAGAGGCAACAGTGCTGGTCGTGGACATGGTGCATCCTCATAGTATCAATGGAAGGTTTGGGACTTTGAGTGAGGCACGGGGTAGTACCTCCATCCCGGGTTCAGAGAAACAAGAAGGGGCGGTGGGACTTTAAATGAGACAGTTGACAGATTGGGGTTAAAATAAAGAATTCAATTTATTGCATATGAATCGTACTGGTGTGTATTACATGTGAAAGGTAGCCTGTGCATGCGCACCAAGCATGTCCTATAAAATACATGCATATGAACAAACAATACAAAATCTCAGCAATTAAGAGATGACATCCTCATCAGCATGTGGCCATGGGACACGCTTGGCCTTTTTTCGGCAGCTGGCCATGTTGAGCCGCAACATGCGGAAGACTTGGTAGAGTGGATGACCAAGCCGTCCTCATCCTCCTCATCCTCACTCACCCAGGCTCAGGGTACGTTGTTTGGCAAAGCAGCTGCAAACGTGGCCTCTTCCCTCAGCTCAATGGCATCAGTCACTCCTTCCCTAGCTCCACCATGTCCTCCTTAGACCCCCAAACTGTTTGACCACAGTGTTGGGTACATGCTCCAGGAGGATGCCCAGCGTTTTGAAGGCTCCGATGATGGTACTCAGCTATAGGAAGGCAGTAACGTGAGCCCAGACAGAGGGGGTGCCCAAGAAGGACAGCAATCTGGCAGTCATGTTCCCCCAGCTGCAGCATACTGCCTGCTTTGCTCCAGTGATGAGGAGGGAGGGGATGATGAGGTCACTGACTCCAGTTGGGTGCCTGATAGGAGAGAGGAAGAGGAGGAGGAGGAGACACATCACCAACGAGGCAGGATGCCCTCCAGGGGCCAGCTTAAGGGTAGCACACCGACTGCATCACACCGCAGAGCTCCGCATGTGCAGGGCGCTGCTGTCTCTGCGTGTTATTCCAAAAGTTCTTTGGTGTGGGCCTTTTTTGAGACAAGTGCATCAGATCCCACCGCTGCTATTTGCAACATATGTCTCAAGCGTATCTCGCGTGGCCAAAACATCACCCGCTTCAGCACCACATGCTTGACCAGACATATGTTGACCTGCCATGCAGTTCGTTGGCAAGCGTACCTAAAAGACCCACACCAAAGAACAAAGAGGACCTCTCCTTGCTCCCCATCAGCTGAGATCTCCAACCCCACTATACCTTCAGTCCTCTCTGAGACCTGCACTGAGAGGAATGAAGGTGTAGAATTAGGTGTGCCACAGTCAAGTACTTGTGGGCAATCTGCTATCGGTACACCGACGTCAGATTGTACCAGGCAAATTTCCCTGCCCCAGCTGCTGCACCGCCGAAAGAAGTTCGCTCCCTGCCATCCACATGCCCAGCGGTTGAATGCTAGCTTGGCTAAATTGATAGCACTTCAACTGCTGCCTTTTCAGTTGGTAGACTCTGCCCCCTTTCGTGAGTTTGTGGAATGTGCGATTCCTCAGTGGCAGGTTCCCAAATGCCACTTTTTCTCACGGAAGGCAATTCTGGCTCACTACCGGCATGTAGAAGGCAATGTCTTGGCCTCGCTGGACAGGGCGGTCAGCGGTAAGGTGCATATTACCGCTGACTCATGGTCCAGCAGGCATGGACAGGGATGTTACCTATCTTTCACGGCGCATTGGGTGACTCTTCTGGCAGTTGGGAAGGATGCAGGACAAGGTGCAGTAGTGGTGGAGGTTGTTCTGCCACCACGCCTCCAAAATACTACTACTGGTAATACTGACACACCTCTCTCCTCCACCCCCTCCTCTTCTTCCTCCGTGGCCTGTTCCTGTGCTTTGTCCTCAGAACCAGCGGTGCTCCGTAGGCGTTCAAGGGGCTATGCAAGTACGCAGGCCAAAAGATGCCATGCAGTGCTTGAGCTGGTGTGCTTGGTCGACAAGAGCCACACTGGGGCAGAGATTGTCAGCTCTGCAGGGCAGGCTCAGAAGTGGTTGAGGCCATTCCAGCTTCAGCCAGGAATGGTGGTTTGCGACAATGGCACCAACCTCCTCTCCGCCCTCCGACAGGGACAACTGACCTATGTGCCCTGTTTGGCTCACGTCCTTAACCTGGTGGTGCAGCGGTTCTTGGGAAGGTACCTGGGCTTACAGGATGTCCTCAGGCAGGCCGGGAAAGTCTGTGTGCATTTCCACAGGTCATATAATGCCAGTGCTCGGCTGGCTGACCTCCAAAAGGAATTTAACCTGCCCAAGAACCGCCTAATCTGTGACATGTCCATCAGGTGGAACTCAACGTTGGCCATGCTGCAGTGGCTGCACATGCAGCAGAGGGCCATCAATGAGTACCTGTGTGACTATGGCACCAGGACAGGGTCAGGGGAGCTTGTTTTTTTTCCCCCACGCCAGTGGGCCATGATCAGGGATGCATGAACTGTCCTGTCACCATTTGAGGAGGCCACGAGCATGGTGAGCAGTGACAGTGCATGCATCAGTGACACTGTCCCCCTTTGTCCACCTGTTGGAGCATTTGCTGCGTGGAATAATGGACAGGGCACTTGAGGCAGAACAGAGGCAGGAAGAGGGGGACTTCCTTACCTCTCAAGGCCCCCTTTATCCAGACAGTGTTCCTGTGTACTCGATGATCACACAGGAAGAGGACGAGGAGGAGGAGGAGGAGGATTGTGTCAGCATGGAGGTGGAGCCTGGCACTCAGCATCAGCAGCAGTCTTCAAGGGATCATTTACAGTCCCAAGAAACCAATGGACTTGTACGTGGCTGAGAGGAGGTGGCTGTGGATCATGTCGTCCTTAGTGACCCAGAGGACTCCGGACCGAATGCCTCAGCAAACCTACGCTGCATGGCCTCCCTGATCCTGCAAAGCCTGTGGAAGGATCCTCGTATTAGTGGTATTAAGGAGAGGGATCGTTACTGGCTGGCAACCCTCCTTGATCCACGTTACAAGGGTAAGGTTGCGGACCTTATCTTGCCGTCGCAGAGGGAGCAGAGGATGAAACATCTTCGGGAGGCCTTGCAGAAAGGTCTGTGCAATGCGTTCCCAGAGACTGGGAGGTTACAAACTCCTGTTCCTGGACAACGTGTTGCTGAGGCTTCGGTCAGTCAAAGAAGGAGCGGTGGAGAAGGTGGCCATCTGACCGATGCGTTTAGACAATTTTTTAGTCCGCAGCCACAAGGTATGATCGGTTCCAGCAACCATCGCCAGCGTCTGTTTTACATGGTGCAGGAATACCTAGGGGCAAGATCTGACTTGGACACCTTACCCACCTAAAATCCTCTGGGTTACTGGATCTTGAGAATGGATCACTGGCCAGCGCTTGCACAGTATGCAGTTGAGCTACTGGCCTGTCCTGCATCCTTCATAAAAATGAATCAGTCTTGGATCACCACCAGCTACCAAGCACCTGATGCTGATGTAACTGAATCATTTTTTTTTTCAAGACTGCCTATGCTGATGCTGAGTGACTATTCTGTTATGCTGAGTGACTATCCTCTTCCTCCTCAATGATCATGCTGATAGCTTGTAAGAATATTTTTGGTTCTGGGCACCAGCACCAGTGCCTAAGGCCCAATTTTTCAGCCCCTGTTTAACAGGGGCATGTAATTACAATTTTTGATGCAATACTTTGCAGCAGGGCTCATTCCTGCACTCCAACTAGAGTATCTGTGAGGGGTTGCAGTGTTTTGGCACCAGCACCAGTGCCTGAGGCCCAATTTTTCAGCCCCTGTTTAATAGAGGCGTGTAATTACAATTTTTGATGCGATATTTTGCAAGGAGGGTTCGTTGCTGCGCTCAACTAGAGTATTTGTGAGGGGTTGTAGTGTTGTGGCACCAGCACCAGTGCCTAAGGCCCAATTTTTCAGCCCCTGTTTAACAGGGGCGTGTAATTACAATTTTTGATGCAATACTTTGCAGCAGGGCTCATTCCTGCGCTCCAACTATAGCATCTGTGAAGGATTGCAGTGTTGTAGCACCAGTGCCTAAGGCCCAATTTTTCTGCCCCTGTTCAACATGGACATGTAATTACAATTCTTGATCTAATATTTCACAGCAGGGCCCATTCCTGAGCCCACCAAGAGTAATTGTGAGGGCTTACAGTGTTGTGGTAACACCACCACCACCACCACAGACCCAATTTTTCTGCCCCTGTTCAACAGGTGCATGTAATTACAATTCTTTATATAATATTTCACAGCAGGGCCCGTTCCAGCGCCCACCAAGAGTAACTGTGAGGGCTTACAGAGTTGTGGCAACACCAACACCTAAGGCCCCAATTTCTGCAGAGTATACAGGGCAGGCCCCTACTTTCAAACATCCAACTTACAAACGACTCCTACTTGCAAACGGTAGGAGACAACGGGAAGTGAGATGAAATCTACCCCTAGGAAGGGAAATTCTCTCCTGTAAGAGTTAATATGGGAAAAACGTGTCTCCTCTTCACTGATGCTTTTTGACCAATCCTTGTTTCACTAAAAACCCCAAATTTCCAAAAAACATTTGTCATTGGGACAGAAAGTGAGGTGAAATCTTCTGAAGAGGTGCACAGACAGCAAAACAAATGTTACAGGGGTGATAACCCTTCCCTATTTTTTCCAAAAAGCTTAAAAATAGATTTTTTGGCTAGAGCTACACATTAAAAATGTACCAGTTCAAAATTACAAACAGATTCTACTTAACAACAAACCTACAGTCCTGGTCTTGTTTGCTCTGCCTGTATACTGCTGTTCCGAGTATATAGGGCCTGGGGGCCCCACGCCTTTCCTTTTTTTATTTGGGTGCGGGGTTCCCCTTAATATCCATACAAGACCCAAAGGGCCTGGTAATGGACTGGGGGGGGGGTACCCATGCCTTTTGTCTCACTGATTTTCATCCATATTGCCGGGACCCGACATTACATTAAAGCCGCAAGCAGTTTTAAACGACTTTAATTCCTTTAAACATGTCATTTTATGCAGGGACTGTTCTAAGCACGGGAAACACGCGCCACTTTACAGGCATACTATAGACACCCCCCAGGTACGATATTTAAAGGAATATTTCAAGCATCATTAAAATCACTGCTCCCGAAAAAACGGTAGTTTTTAAAACTTTTTTTGCATTGATACATGTCCCCTGGGGCAGGACCCGGGTCCCCAAACCTTTTTTAGGACAATACCATGCAAATTAGGCTTTAAAATTAGCACTTTTGATTTCGAACATTCGAGTCCCATAGACTTCAATGGGGTTCTAAAGTTTGCGCGAATTTTCGGTCTGTTCGCAGTTTCTGGTGCGAACCGAACCGGGGGGTGTTCGGCTCATCCCTAATCCTGATGTACTGATGGCCTATGTAATTTCTTAAGGCCCTAAAATGCTAGGACAATAGAAATACCCCCCAAATGGAAAGTAGACAGTTCACAGTATTTAGTAAGAGGCAAGGCTGTTTTTTTGAAGTTGTAATTTTTTGTTATAATGTTTTGGAAAATTAAGAAATAAAAAAAATAAAAAAGTCACAATTTTTTTTTTACATACTGTGGCCAATGCACTACAGCGTCATCATATAACTGGTGTGCCAGCAACCAGGGACACTGACTGGTGACAGTATGAAAAAGTTATCATTTTTTATACTTTTTTAATTCCTTTTTTTTATTTTTGTTACGATTTTTCTTTAACACACTGTGGCCAGAGCAATATAATGTTACCATAATAACATTGTACTACTCTGGCGAAGTAATTCAGGTTTTTATTTTCTTTTTGTTTTTTACACATTATGTTTGCTTATAGCAGTGAATTACACTGCTATAAGCAAGCACTTTACTGAATGAAGCGGAATCATTCAATTTGCTTTGTTGTGATTAGCTGTGATTGATCAAAGCTAATTACATGATACAGATGGGCTGTGATTGGCCCTATCTGTACCATGTGATCAAATTGACCAATCACAGCAACAGAATTGTACACAATGCATGAAAGGAAGCCATCCATTGTGTACAACTGTCATGTGACCTGCTGTGATGGGTTAACAGTGGTCACATGATCCTGGCAGCGAGCCAGTACACTGATCATTCATCGGATGTGTCCGGCGACAGAACGCTCCACCAATTGGCTATAGGCTGGGTGGGAAGTGATTAAAAGGTGGCTACGTTTGTCTTCCATGATCTTGCTGTATGTAGGACTGTAACCACCCTCTCTTGCTTGCTCCCAAGATGGACAAGGGAATACATGCAGTGCACATGACTGCAACAAACCTGTAGAGGCAGAAAAACACAGTAACAAACAATTTCATGAAAAATATACTACAGTACAGGCCATTAAGTAGTGGACGTATATTATATGGATTATTTTTGGAGAGTAAGGGTATCGTTTAGTGTCACTTTAAGTTATATTTTGGGCTTTATAAAGTAGTTTAGTACAGAAAACCGTGAAAATATAAGTGAGAGAAAAAAAAATGTGCTATGGAAAACATATTTTCACAGAAGCAATTGGGCCAAGTAATTACATTTATTTTAAAAGTTTAGTTAAACATTCAGTGATTCAGTGAAGTAGAAGGAACAGAACAAAAAATAAGCAAAAATTGGCTCCAAATAAATAGCTTACTTTTTTTCTGCTGTATTATTTTTACATAAGGTTGCTATGGAAACTGTGTTACAGTAGACTAAAAGTTAAATGTGGAAATGTTTTAGTCTGGTGTAACACACAAATTAGCTTATAGTAATCATGACAACAGATGTATGGCGGTATCTTCTACAACAGTGGCGGAACTTACAAACCTAGGAATAAATCCTGCTGGGCTCATGTAAAGCAGAATGTTTAGGCCTTATAAGAGCTTTTTCTATAATGTGCAAGCATGCACAGTATACTTGCACATTATGGTGCGCTTACCTCTCAAAGTGCCCTCCCCCACCAATATTACGTCTGCTCTTCTCTTCTTGGTTTCCAGCTTTTCCCCATCTCCTGGGTCCAGTCAAAGGGCTGTTTTGATTGGCCAGGCTGGGATGATGTAACTTTCTTGCATGTACATAGAAGTTGCTTCATCCTTTCATCCTGACACTTATTTCTGGCTACTATAATTCTACTTTAGTCCTTAGTGTCCTTAGTCCTTAGTGTGCTGCTTACTGGAGTGGAAGCTGCATCTGAAGACGTACCCTGCCTCTACCTCATTCACTCTATGGCCCTGTCCTTTCTCCACCTTGCTTGCTACTTCTTGAATATTCCTCTACACCAGTCATCAGGGTGGCAGCACTGACATCAGGAAGGAAAGCCTTGTGCATCTGCCAAATGGCTTATCCACACAGAGACACAGTGCAGAGCAAAGCATGGTAAGAAAGTAATGGGCAAAAGATCATATGCAGGAAGCCTATGGGCACCCTGGTGGGTATTTCTTTGCCCTATTTCTTTTTTTTGTGCGTAATGTCCACAGTGCAGGTACTCTTTAAATTATCCAGCCCATGGCAGCAATAGACTTTAATCCTTTGGCCATCCTTTGGTTATCACTTTTCTTCCCAGGGCAGGTATGAGAGGTAGGCTACACAATAGACTTCAAAGCCTCTTGGAAGTGCAAACATGCAATCCTCTCCCTTTGAATAAAAGTAACAATAGCTGATAACGAGGGTGGCAAAGCAGAGTGTTTGCTATTCAGAGATGCCTAGGGTAGCACAGTCTCCCTTTTACAGAGTTGTATTTGGAATATGCTTTAACATTCTGGCAGATATGTGTTTTTCCAGCTAAGTTTATGCTCTGTGACAGAGATCTTGCTGAACAAAAAGCAGCATAAATACATAAATACATAATGCAATGTACATAAATACAGAATGCAATGATTTTGAAAACCCATATTTCATTCACAATAGAAAACAATAGAAAACAAATCAAATGTTTAGAGAAAATGTACCATTTTAAGATAAAAATAAGGTAACTTTGAAATTGATGGTAGCAACATGGCTCGAAAAAGTTGGGACAGAGCAACAAAAAGCTGGCAAAGGAAGTAATACTAACAAGTAATGTTAGGTGAACATTTCGGGCTGAGCAAAAGTTTGGCCCAAACATCGCCTGAACGTCCTTTCTACAAACACCCGAATTTGCGGGGCGCTCGGCGGGATGTTCGCTGCACTGCACACTGCACAGTGCATTCTAAGCCCTGATTGGGCAAAGCTTTGCCCAATCAGGGCATTGTGAAAGCTGGGTGTTAAGGAGCTGGGCTGGGAAGCTGGCCACTGTGTCCTTAACCACTTGAGCCCCGAGACTCTTTTTTATGATTGTTGTTTACAAGTTAAAATCAGTTGTTTTTTTTTATAGAAAATTACTTAGAACCCCCAAACATTTTATATATTTTTTTTCTAACACCCTAGAGAATAAAATGGTGGTCATTGAAATACTTTCTCTCACACTGTATTTGAGCAGCGGTCTTACAAGCGCACTTTTTTTGGAAGAAATACACTTTTTTGAAATAAAAAATAAGACAACAGTAAGTTTAGCCGAATATTTTTATATTGTGAAAGATAATGTTACGCTGAGTAAATTGATACCCAACATGTCTTGCTTCAAAATTGCTTACGCTCGTGGAATGGCGACAAACTTTTACCCTTAAAAATCTCCATAGGCGAGGTTTAAAAATTTCTACAGGTTACCAGTTTTGAGTTACAGAGGAAATCTTATTGCTCTCGCTCTAACGATCACGGCAAAATCTCACATGTGTGGTTTGAACACCGTTTTCATATGTGGACACTACTCACATATGCGTTCCCTTCTGCGCGCGAGCTCGTCAGGACGGGCGCTTTAAAAAAAAAAATTCTTATTTATTTTACTTTTAGTTTTTAATTTTGACAGTTTTGACAAAAAAAAAAAAATTTGGAAAAAAAAAATTCTCCTTTAAGAGCTATGGGCAGAAGGGACGTTTGACGTCGCTTCCTCCCTCCCATGCCATGGAGCTGAGCAGAGGCCATCTTCCCCTAAGTCGGCAGCCAGGCATCCACGGGAGAGGACCCAATCGTCTACGCCGCTACCGGCGAGTTCAGAGCGCGGTGGGGGGACACCTCTCTCGCAGCCGATAATAGTGATCTTGCGGCGATTCTGCCACGGAGATCACTTTTATTCTTAAGAGAAACACACGCCGTTCCCGAAAATACAGGGGTTATGGAAGCTAGCGGCTGTCATAACCCCGGTATTTAGCATCAAAGTACCAACGCACAGGTACGGCGATTTGCGTGAAGTGGTTAACAACCGATGAGCCATCAGCTGTCAATGGGCTTCTCCGCTGACTGCTGAGTAAAAAAAAACATTGCCGGCAATATAAAGAAGTGAAGAAAAAAAAAACAGCGTGCTGCCCCCCCCCCCCCAATCCATTTCAGGTCCTTCAGGTCTGGTATTGTTTTTAAGGGGAACCCCAGGGTTGTGGGTTGGCAGCAGTTCCTCCATGTGTGCAGTGTGTGAGGACACAGTGGGCCCCTCCCCCTCAGGGCCCGTTTGAGCAAATAAAATCTGAATTGGGTATATGGAGGTCAATTTATTTCCCTCCTTTGCTATTCTATTTGGAGTTGCCAATTATCATTTTATTTGTCCAGTAAAAATAAAAGCCCATCTCAGAGGAAAAGAAAAATCCTGCGTTGCAGTGGGGGTGCCCCCATACTGCTAGGTTTAAATACTTTTTTAGGTCTAGGGGACCAGTTTTATTTACCTTATTCTTTATTCTCCCGGCAGCCGGCACTCTCTTCTACTTCTCAACACTCTTGCAGAAGACATTGGACTTGTTGATGTCGGAGAGCAGAGGAGAGGCTGTGGGTCTTACAACCTGGAGGCAGATGGCAGGACTGAAGGGTTTGGGTAAGGCTGGCCATACATGGTCGAATTCCGTAATATTTTTCTTTTGAAAAACAGAAAATTTGTGCGTTTTGTGATCCGATGGTGCTACCATTGATTTCAAAATTTGGCTAACCGAAGCCTTCACTTTCACCTAATGTTGCTACAGAAAACAATTTTCATGGCAGGGAATCTTCTTTTCTTTCTGGAAATTTTCTTTTCTTGCGCATGCGCATTTCTCGCACGATTCTCCCATCATTGATTAGAAAATCGTTTGTTATTCAAAAAATTTCCAACGTGTTCGATTACACAAATTTGATTGTCGCATGAAAATCGGCTGTTGCTGCAGCCTACTAATGGTGCAAAATACGAACGAAAATTCTTAGATGAGATTATCGAAAGAAAATTCTTTCAAAATTTGACCCATGTATGGCCTGCCTAAGCAAAATGCTTTTTAAGGCCCCTAGATCTAAAGGAGCATTTAAATCCCGTATTGCATTGGCAGCCCCACTGCAGTGGCGGATATTACCTTTCCCTGTAGTTCATCTTGGCTTGAACACCATTTAGAGGATTTTGTGTGTGTGATATTTCCATCAGAGCACAAACACTCCCTTTGTATCATGGGTACCTATGATTGTTTCACAACTGATTAACTGTGGTATATCAAGAAAGATTTATAATTAATCACATTTCTGCCTATTTACATCACAGACACAGAAGGACACCATAAAAACGAATTAAATTCCTTCACAGCAAGAACTGCAGTTATAATAGAATTCTGATATTTGCTTAGTGGAGCTATTTACTATAACTCACGTTTTATTCCTGCAGAGTCAATGTGAAGCGCTGTGTTTATCCGGCAGTGGATGTGACCTGAGATCATGTTCCAGATAATAATTTCTCCGTCATAACTCGAGCTGGCAAGGAGATTAGGTGGATTTTGAGCAATGCACAGAATGTCTTCACGGTGACCTCGTATCTACAATGGAAGAGACAACATGAACTCTGAGGCTGTTTCCCACAATCCTTCACACTAGATACTGTATATTCACTCTGAGCATGCAAAAGTATTTGTGCTCATAACTCTCAGAAATCCAAACAGAGCTAGTTACTGCTTAGTATAGTCAGTGCTGTTGTATTGCTGTGACAAATGAAATACTCAATCTTATAAAATGTACAGATTTTATTGTAAATTGACAATGTTAAAATTAGACTGAACCTTTATCATAGGCGTGTGCGCACAGAGAGTGCCAGATGTGCCTGGGCACACCCTAACCAACCCATGTGGCACAGATTTCCCCTGTTTAGACCCCTGATATTTCACCAAAGCCCCTTAATGGGGCTCCTAAATTGTAAAGAAGAAATGCAAAAAAATAAAATTGTAAAATAATAAAAATAATAACCGTGCACTGCCCTACTGACACCGTACACTGCCCGACTGATACTGTCAGTATATATACACGCATATGTGTTTGAGCTTTGGGGTGCACACCCTAATGCCATAGGCTGTGCATTCCTATGACCCATATTGTTAATTGTGTATGTTGTAGGTATATTTTAGTATAGTGTATGTAAACAGAAGGCCTCATGCATATTGGATGTTTAGACCCTGTACATGAAGTTCCAGCATTTTTGTATGTCCAGGAGTCACAGGTGTAGCATCCAGCCCCACTGCCAGCGGCCTGTCAGAATATATTACAGGCTAAGATGCATGGCAGTTGGATGCTGTAAAAAGTGATACCTGTGTTTAGGGCAGCATCCATTCAGGAATGCATACCTGCAATGCAAAACTGGAGGTTCCAGGCATACGCCTCTGAATGCATACAGCTGCACATACTGCACCTGTGCCTCCTGTGCATAAGACAACACCGGGATTTGACGCACAGCGGCTAAACGCCCAGTGTGCACTGAAAGCTCTTAACTAATTTATATAAGGAGCTACTTCAGCAGGCTGGATTCACAAGTTATGTGTATTGGTGCCCTGCAGTGCCACTCATTCTGGATTCTGAATACCATCCCAACACACCTGTGCTACAGCGCACCACAAAGCACAGTAATGCACTACCATGCATTGTGGTATGCTGCATTTCTAAAAACGGTGTATTCACCATCTGTGTGTTTAATGTGTTTAGGCAGCCTATTCAAAAAATAGCAAAAAAAAAAAACTCATAGCAGAAGTACCACAATTTTTGTATTACTGGAGTCATTTTGTTAAAAACAATACTCCTGCACACTACCACATTCTCCTTAACAAATGCAATTATCATGCCTGAAAGAATGTAACACATAACAATCTGCTGTGCAAGTCAAATGAGAATTGAATATTTTTCATACTGTATTTATTTTAAATGCATAGCACCCACGCGTACAGGAGTTTTAATTAATAGATTGTTCATTTTTTATTGTACAATATAAGCAATATTAGTGAGAATTCAGAAGGCTTTGGGGAAGGTGTAGAAAAAAGAGTTGAATATTTATGAGCTCAGGATCATGAATAACTTGTCTACAACTCACTGCAGTATTTGAAGAACTTATTTTAGGATATTTACCTTAGTTAAAATAAATCCGAAAGATAATGTAAAGGAAAATATGATTTGCAGGAAAACTGTCATGGACCCTCCATGTAGTAACATCATGGAGTCCCCACTTTTTGCAAGTCAAGGCTGCCAGTCCATGTCTTAAATCAGTGGTATTCAACCTTTTTGGCACCAGAGACCGGTTTCGTGGAAGAATAGTTATCCTGACACCATATGGTGTCGGGATGATTGAAGTGCATTATTTCTATTGTTACAGTAAATCAGTGGGAGCGACTTGCCACTGAAGCTTGCCACCAGATGCAGCATGTCACTAGCCTGCCACCACAGCCACTAGATGTAGCTTGTCACTAGCCTGTTACCAGATGCAGCGTGTCACTGTTGTGGCCTGCCTCCAGATGCACCTTGTCACTAGCCTGCCACCACAGCCACCAGATGCAGCGTGTCACTAGCCTGCCATCACAGCCACCAGATGCAGCGTGTCACTAGCCTGCCATCACAGCCACCAGATGCAGCGTGTCACTAGCCTGCCATCACAGCCACCAGATGCAGCGTGTCACTAGCCTGCCATCACAGCCACCAGATGCAGCCTGTCACTAGCCTGCCAGCACAGCCACCAGATACAGCTTGTCACTAGCCTGCCATCACAGCCACCAGATGCAAAGTGTCACTAGTCTGCCATCATAGCCACCAGATGCAGCCTGTCACTAGTCTGCCACCACAGCCACCAGATACAGCTTGTCACTAGCCTGCCACCAAAGCCACCAGATGTAGTGTGTCACTAGCCTGCCATCATAGCTACCAGATGCAGCCTGTCACTAGCCTGCCATCAAAGCCACCAGATGCAGCCTGTTACTAGCCTGCCATCACAGCTACCACATGCAGCCTGTCACTAGCCTACCATCATAGCCACCAGATGCAGCCTGTCACAAGCCTGCCATCACAGCCACCACATGCAGCCTGTCACTAGCCTGCCATCATAGCCACCAGATGCAGCTAGTCACTAGCCTGCCATCACACCCACCAGATGCAGCTTGGCACTTTTTAAGAACTTGTAATTGTGTAATTTTCTGATTGCAGTGAAAAACTTACAACTTGCAGCCTCTCCCCAGCACTACGGAATCCAGCATTCAGTGAGAAAACCGACACATGCGCAGTTTGTATTACACTGTAATCACCGCTGTTGAGTCCACCTTCTCAAATCTCATAGGACAGTACTCTATATACACACAACATTCCAGTGTGGCTGTACGGTGAGTCAGATTAGTACAGATCAGACTGGATTTCCCGGTCACCCTGTGTCCTTATTAAAGACAAAGGGTAACTTAGACATAGGAGGTGTATGGAGAGCTGAAACAAGGTTTTCCCAACTACCCCAAGGGATTCTAGGTTCCACAGGACCCCCCGCCCAAAGTGACTCCATCACAGCAGCCTTTCCTGGAAGTAACAGGGAATAGACAGTATATATATATAGGACTCTGTAAGAGCACTCCCAGTCTGCATAACATCCTTTGGCACTTAGTTTCCTTTTAGCACTTGCACACTTAAGAGTCCACAGCAAGATCTTTACTTACTCATTAAGGGAAATAAAGTATCCTTCTCCAGAGCAGGACTTCAGGGCAGTGTCCTCCAATAAATAATCCTTTGACAATCTTCACAAGGCCCTCATTTCAGCTCTTGAGTCCCAGACTACAATTTCTTGTCTCTCTCTCTCTCTTATGCCGCCTACACACGGGCGGACTTTTCGATCGGACTGGTCCGACGGACCGAATCCGGCAGACAATCCGACCGTGTGTGGGCTCCATCGAACCTGCAGCGGACTTTTTTGGTCAAAAATCTGAGGGACTTTAGATTTGGAACATGTTTCAAAACTTTCCGACGGACTCAAGTCCGGTCGAAAAATCCGCTCGTCTGTATGCTAGTCCGACCAACGAAAACCCACGCTAGAGCAGCTATTGGCTCCCGGCTATCAACTTCCTTATTTTAATCCGGTCGCACGTCATCACATACGATTCCGTCGGACTTTGGTGTGATCGTGTGTAGTCCATTCGTTCAAAAGTCAGTCGGAAGTCCGTCAAAAAATCAGTCGAAAGTCCGTCAGAAAGTCCGTCGGGCCAGTCCGGTTAGAGGTAGAAGAACTGTAACCCTCCCTGGAGAGGAAAGAACACTCTGACAAGGCCTCCCAAGCCTTTATCACCCCAGCCACCTTCTGGATGCCTTCTTCCAGGGATTGGCAAGGACATGATAAATATTCATACTGGTCATTTGAATCTCTCTGCCCTATATTCCGGAAAATGTTTCCAGAAGCAGGTGGAGGAATTAAACACCTAGCTTAGGAAACCATGAACAGACAAAACCAATAGATCACTGCTCCACTCACTACAGGAAAGCCAAAAACTAGATTTAGCCTAGCAGCCTAACTAGAGGAGGGTGTTACACCATTATTTTCCTTAAAGTACTATTATTTTCCTTAAGTAAAGCTACTTAAATTAATTGTAAATGAAAAATTAAATAAAAAAATAACAAACAGGTTTATACTGTACTTACCTGCTCTGTGTAGTGGAATTGCACAGAGCGGCCCCAAAGCTCATCTTCTTGGGTCCTCCACTGGCGCTTCTGGCTCCACCTCTCTGGCGAGTGCCCCTATACAAAGTTGCTTCCTATGGGGGCACTCGTGCAGAGTCGCTCCGGAGCCTTGCTGTCTGTGTCCATAGACACAGACAGCAGGGCTCCGTCCCACCCCCTCAGGTAAATAAAAGGGGAGGTGAGGGGGTGATACTGATGCCTAAACATTTAAAAACATATTTAGGCTTTATAACCACTGTTCTCTTTATTAATACATTTTCTTAGGTCTCTTTCTTTATGTAGCCATGAGAATATAACTTTGTCTCTTACTATCCAATTGCTGTGGCCTTTCCATAATCACTTGCTTCATGACTGTACACCCTGGCAATCTTTACTGGCCAAATGTTGTGGCCTCTTGTTTTTTTATATGCATGCCGAAAAAAAACAAAAATCAAAAGCATAAAACATAAAATACAGTTTTTTGTTATCGGTCTTGGTTTTGCCTGAGCTACAATGGATAGAGGCATACCATTCTTTGTAGTTCAAACCTAGTTGTATCTATATAGTCCACACAGAGTATAGCAAAAAAAAGTATGTTCACCAATGCCTTTTGTTATCAGTCCCTTACCAAGTCATCCTTCCATCCTGGCTGTGGCTCTTGGAAATGATGAAGATCATCATCAGAATCCTGCAAAACAACAAAGTCAATTTATCAGTGTTCAAAGCACAGGGCTGAACTCTATAATGACATAGGAGAACTGTGGGACCTTAGAGAAAGAACCCTTGATACATAAAACATGCCAATCCGCAATCGGGAAACAAAGTTTTGCTTTGTTACCAAAGCATCCTCTGTATGATACCTAGGACCAAGTGAAGAATATGTATATGCTGCAGAAAATGTTTTAAGATACAGTTGACTTAATGTGACTAGTAAATAAAAAGGCCCTTAAATGCTCACAAATACACAAGCTCTTCTGGCAAAATGCTTATGTTGCCCTTGTGATTTAATAGCATGATAAGGGAAAGGTAAATGTAGAGTCAAAACTCAACTTCAGGTAATCAGCTGAATAAAAATTACATATACGTTTTATCTGCCAAGAGATTTCTAATTAATTTCAACCAGTCTTGTGAGCAAAGCAACCCTTCCATAAAGCATAGACAGGTCTCTGACCTCCAGTGTAGTTAAAGCAGAACTAAACCCTCCTGTCCTTTACAACCGATGACGGTGCCATCTTAACATCTGTTTAGACCTGCAATTGCCATGCTGCCGCACATGTGACCAGCTATGACACCAGCCAAAGGAGGGCTTCAAAGTTTGGTTGAAGGTTAGAGGGTGGGGCCTACTCATGCTACACATGGGTGTACCTCTCTTATGTATGTACTTACTAATGCCCAGGACTAGGTGAAGATCAACATTAAGGTGGAGCTGCGGATTAGAAGTGAGCTGTACACCTCGTGGGCGGGGCCTGTCACTGTTGATAATGTGAGCAAGGCTTGCCACTATTGGAAATGTGAGCTTATCACTGTTGAAAATGTTGGCGGGGCCAAACCTGTCATTGTTGGAAATGTGGGAGGGACAAAATTCTTTTGATCCCCATGCACCATGGCCTCCTGTCCCCCCCAGTACTTTACCCTCTTGGCCCCCCTGCGCTGTACCCTCCTGACCTTCCTGTACTAGGCCCTCCTGACCCCCCCCCCCCCACCAAGTACTGTGTCCTTCTAATCTCCTGTGCTCTGCCCTTTTAAACTCTCTGCATCCCTTTACACTGCCCTTCATACTGTTGACCTCTGTACATTTCTTTTAATCCTTTTGACCTCTGTATACTGCTCTACCTACTACTGACCTCTGTACAGTGCCCTACATCCTACTGACCTCTATACTCTGCCCTACTTACTACTGACCTCTGTACTCTGCCCTACTTACTACTGAGCTATGCAGACTACCCTACATCCTACTGACCTCTTTACATGATCATACATACTACTGCCCTCTGTACACTGCCCTACATCCTACTGATCTCTGTACACTGCCCTACATAATACTGACCTCTGTACACTGCCCTACATCCTACTGACTTCTGTACACTGCCCTACTTCCTATTGATCTCTGTGCACTGCCCTACATAATACTGACTTCTGTACACTGCCCTACATCCTACTGACTTCTGTACACTGCCCTACATCCTATTGATCTCTGTACACTGCCCTACATACTACTGACCTCTGTACACTGCCCTACATCCTACTGACTTCTGTACACTGCCCTATCTACTACTGACTTCTGCACACTGCCCTACATCCTACTGACTTCTGTACACTGCCCTACATCCTACTGACTTCTGTACACTGCCCTACATCCTACTGACTTCTGTACACTGCCCTACATCCTACTGACTTCTGTACACTGCCCTACCTACTACTGACTTCTGCACACTGCCCTACATCCTACTGACTTCTGTACACTGCCCTACATTCTACTGACTTCTGTACACTGCCCTACATCCTACTGACTTCTGTACACTGCCCTACCTACTACTGACTTCTGCACACTGCCCTACATCCTACTGACTTCTGCACACTGCCCTACATTCTACTGACTTCTGTACACTGCCCTACATCCTACTGACTTCTGTACACTGCCCTACATCCTACTGACTTCTGTACACTGCCCTACTTCCTATTGATCTCTGTACACTGCCCTACATAATACTGACCTCTGTACACTGCCCTACATCCTACTGACTTCTATACACTGCCCTACATCCTACTGACTTCTGTACACTTCCCTACATCCTACTGACTTCTGTACACTGCCCTACCTACTACTGACTTCTGCACACTGCCCTACATCCTACTGACTTCTGTACACTGCCCTACCTACTACTGACTTCTGCACACTGCCCTACATCCTACTGACTTCTGTACACTGCCCTACATCCTACTGACTTCTGTACACTGCCCTACATCCTACTGACTTCTGTACACTGCCCTACATCCTACTGACTTCTGTACACTGCCCTACCTACTACTGACTTCTGCACACTGCCCTACATCCTACTGACTTCTGCACACTGCCCTACATTCTACTGACTTCTGTACACTGCCCTACATCCTACTGACTTCTGTACACTGCCCTACATCCTACTGACTTCTGTACACTGCCCTACTTCCTATTGATCTCTGTACACTGCCCTACATAATACTGACCTCTGTACACTGCCCTACATCCTACTGACTTCTGTACACTGCCCTACATCCTACTGACTTCTGTACACTTCCCTACATCCTACTGACTTCTGTACACTGCCCTACCTACTACTGACTTCTGCACACTGCCCTACATCCTACTGACTTCTGTACACTGCCCTACCTACTACTGACTTCTGCACACTGCCCTACATCCTACTGACTTCTGTACACTGCCCTACATCCTACTGACTTCTGTACACTGCCCTACATCCTACTGACTTCTGTACACTGCCCTACCTACTACCGACTTCTGTACACTGCCCTACATCCTACTGACTTCTGTACACTGCCCTACATCCTACTGACTTCTGTACACTGCCCTACATGCTACTGACTTCTGTACACTGCCCTACATCCTACTGACTTCTGTACACTGCCCTACATCCTACTGACTTCTGTACATTGCCCTACATCCTACTGACTTCTGTACACTGCCCTACATGCTACTGACTTCTGTACGCTGCCCTACATCCTACTGACTTCTGTACGCTGCCCTACATCCTACTGACTTCTGTACACTGCCCTACCTACTACTGACTTCTGCACACTGCCCTACATCCTACTGACTTCTGCACACTGCCCTACATTCTACTGACTTCTGTACACTGCCCTACATCCTACTGACTTCTGTACACTGCCCTACATCCTACTGACTTCTGTACACTGCCCTACTTCCTATTGATCTCTGTACACTGCCCTACATAATACTGACCTCTGTACACTGCCCTACATCCTACTGACTTCTGTACACTGCCCTACATCCTACTGACTTCTGTACACTTCCCTACATCCTACTGACTTCTGTACACTGCCCTACCTACTACTGACTTCTGCACACTGCCCTACATCCTACTGACTTCTGTACACTGCCCTACCTACTACTGACTTCTGCACACTGCCCTACATCCTACTGACTTCTGTACACTGCCCTACATCCTACTGACTTCTGTACACTGCCCTACATCCTACTGACTTCTGTACACTGCCCTACATCCTACTGACTTCTGTACACTGCCCTACCTACTACTGACTTCTGCACACTGCCCTACATCCTACTGACTTCTGCACACTGCCCTACATTCTACTGACTTCTGTACACTGCCCTACATCCTACTGACTTCTGTACACTGCCCTACATCCTACTGACTTCTGTACACTGCCCTACTTCCTATTGATCTCTGTACACTGCCCTACATAATACTGACCTCTGTACACTGCCCTACATCCTACTGACTTCTGTACACTGCCCTACATCCTACTGACTTCTGTACACTTCCCTACATCCTACTGACTTCTGTACACTGCCCTACCTACTACTGACTTCTGCACACTGCCCTACATCCTACTGACTTCTGTACACTGCCCTACCTACTACTGACTTCTGCACACTGCCCTACATCCTACTGACTTCTGTACACTGCCCTACATCCTACTGACTTCTGTACACTGCCCTACATCCTACTGACTTCTGTACACTGCCCTACCTACTACCGACTTCTGTACACTGCCCTACATCCTACTGACTTCTGTACACTGCCCTACATCCTACTGACTTCTGTACACTGCCCTACATGCTACTGACTTCTGTACACTGCCCTACATCCTACTGACTTCTGTACACTGCCCTACATCCTACTGACTTCTGTACATTGCCCTACATCCTACTGACTTCTGTACACTGCCCTACATGCTACTGACTTCTGTACGCTGCCCTACATCCTACTGACTTCTGTACGCTGCCCTACATCCTACTGACTTCTGTACACTGCCCTACTTCCTATTGATCTCTGTACACTGCCCTACCTACTACTGACTTCTGTACACTGCCCTACCTACTACTGACTTCTGCACACTGCCCTACATCCTACTGACTTCTGCACACTGCCCTACATTCTACTGACTTCTGTACACTGCCCTACATCCTACTGACTTCTGTACACTGCCCTACATCCTACTGACTTCTGTACACTGCCCTACCTACTACCGACTTCTGTACACTGCCCTACATCCTACTGACTTCTGTACACTGCCCTACATCCTACTGACTTCTGTACACTGCCCTACCTACTACTGACTTCTGTACCATGCCCTACATCCTACTGACTTCTGTACACTGCCCTACATCCTACTGACTTCTGTACACTGCCCTACATGCTACTGACTTCTGTACACTGCCCTACATCCTACTGACTTCTGTACACTGCCCTACATCCTACTGACTTCTGTACATTGCCCTACATCCTACTGACTTCTGTACACTGCCCTACATGCTACTGACTTCTGTACGCTGCCCTACATCCTACTGACTTCTGTACGCTGCCCTACATCCTACTGACTTCTGTACACTGCCCTACTTCCTATTGATCTCTGTACACTGCCCTACCTACTACTGACTTCTGTACTCTGCCCTATATACTACTGACCTCTGTACACTGCCCTACATCCTACTGACTTCTGTACATTGCCCTACATCCTACTGACTTCTGTACACTGCCCTACATGCTACTGACTTCTGTACGCTGCCCTACATCCTACTGACTTCTGTACGCTGCCCTACATCCTACTGACTTCTGTACACTGCCCTACTTCCTATTGATCTCTGTACACTGCCCTACCTACTACTGACTTCTGTACTCTGCCCTATATACTACTGACCTCTGTACACTGCCCTACATCCTACTGACCCCTGTACACTGCCCTACATATTACTTACACTGGCCAGAATTCAGGGCAGATAACGGGGCCTGAGACTAGTTGAACAAATCAGCATGCAGTACCAGATGTTCTCCTTTCATGATGAACTCTGGCATCAGCCTTGTGGGAGTAACCAATTACTCCCCAGACATGTAAAAAAAAAAAATTGTGAATGAAAGTGAAGGCCAAGTTTCTCACTGAAGCTAAATTTTAAGGTAGCCTAATGTATATTTCTACAGCGACATTAGTTTTATTAGATATTTCAAAGTTTTCTTCATCCCATCTTTACTTTTTATTGGGGGCTTGCTAGTTAATTTCATTTTTTTTTTTTTTTAAAGGGTGCAGCACCCTGGTGATCTTTGATCGCTTCCATGTTGTCCAGGTAGATCTCCACTTCTCAAAAGGTTGCATACCACTTTATTTCCAACAGTGACAGGCCTCACCCATGTTTCTAATAAGGACAGGCCCCGCCCACATTTTTCCAATAATGTAAAGTCCCACCCACATTTTCCAATGGTGCTAAGCCCCATCCATATTTTCCAATAGTGACAAGATACGCCCACATTTTTCAATAGTGACAAGCCCCGCCCAGATTTCTGTTTTTTATGTTTGTTGTGTGTAGAGTCAGCCTTCAAACCTAAAAAAATATGTAATGCATGTAAAGAGGTATACATAATTAACCACTTGATCTCTAGAAGGTATTGCCCCTTCATGACCAGGGCATTTTGTTGCTCTTCAGCACTGAGCTACTTTAACTGCCAATTGCGTGGTCATACAACACTGAATGCAAGGAAGTTTATATCATTTTCTTCACACAAATAGAGCTTGTTTTTTTTTCTTTTTATTATATAAACAAATAAAGAAAAAAAAAAAAGATATTGTCTACTTTCTGTTATAAAATATATCCAGTAAAAATGTAGAAAAAAAAATCAAATTTCCTCATAAAATTATGATAAAATGGGGGTTATTTACGAAAGGCAAATCCACTTTGCACTGCAAGTGCACTTGAAAGTGAAGTCGCTCTAATGCCCCGTACA
Organism: Lithobates clamitans; assembly: GCA_037952925.1. Classification (NCBI taxonomy): domain Eukaryota; kingdom Metazoa; phylum Chordata; class Amphibia; order Anura; family Ranidae; genus Lithobates; species Lithobates clamitans. The sequence goes on from JBBGZY010000082.1 coordinate 3,350,339, forward strand.
CGCGGTCGGATTTTCCGATGGACAATGTCCGATCGGAGCGTGTTGTCGGAAATTCCGACCGTGTGTGGGCGCCATCGGACATTTTCCATCGGATTTTCCGACACACAAAGTTGGACAGCAGGAGATAAAATTTTCCGACAACAAAATCCGTTGTCGGAAATTCCGATCGTGTGTACACAAATCCGACGGACAAAGTGCCACGCATGCTCAGAATAAATAAAGAGATGAAAGCTATTGGCTACTGCCCCGTTTATAGTCCCGACGTACGTGTTTTACGTCACCGCGTTCAGAATGATCGGATTTTCCGACAACTTTGTGTGACCGTGTGTATGCAAGACAAGTTTGAGCCAACATCCGTCGGGAAAAATCCACGGATTTTGTTGTCGGAATGTCCGATCAATGTCCGACCGTGTGTACGGGGCATAAATCTAAGGGGTAGATCTGAAATGAGTGGAAGCTCTGCTGATTTTATCATCCAATCATGTGCAAGCTAATGTTGTTTTTTATTTTCCTTGCATGTCCCCCTCAGATCTACAGCGACTTTACTTCCAAGTGCACTTGTAGTGCAAAGTAGATTTTCCTTTAGTAAATAACCCCTAATGTATTCTGCTACATGTCTTTGGTAAAAAAAAAAAATCCCAATAAGTGTATATCAATTCATTTGTGCGAAAGTTATAGCATGGTAATGGTGGTGAACAGCAACTTATAGTGTGACTGTGATAGGGTGGCAGGTAATCTGGCGCTAACCGACACTATCTAGGAGGGTCACTAACTGACACTGACATCGCTAGTGAAACTAATACCGTGATGAGTGACATAACTGTACAATAACACTGTACTAATGACACTGGCTGGGAAGGGGTAAACATACAGGGGCAATAAAGGGGTTAACTGTGTGCCTAACAATGTGTAATGTGTGCTGCCTTTACTTTACTATTTGGCTGTTTTTTCTCCCTGCTTTTCAGGGGGAAGAAACAGCCAGATCACTGTTCCTATGCACACACAGTTCTGGGTTTGTAAACACAGAACTCTGTATGTGATTGGGCACAGCCAATCAGTTTATTTCAGCCAAAATCATTGGCTGAAATCTGCTGCCAAACTCGTGCTGTGTCCTATCACAGCACGTGTAGGCAGGGGGGCACGCATATATGCCCCAAACCCAGAAGACAGGCACGTATAGGTATGTTGTCCATCCTGCCTGGGCTGGCCATCCGCAGAATCTACTGTGGGCGGGTGGTAAGTAGTTAATACCTAAATTGGCATCCCTGGGGCTAGAAGTAAAAAGCAGACCTTTCCTATGTAGCACAAAAACTCAAAAAAGCAGAATACAATGTCTTGAAAAAGTTTTCATACCTCTTGAAATTTTCATTTTTATATTGTTATGTTACAACCAAAAACATAAATGTATTTTATTGGGATTCTATATGATAGATCAACACAAAGTGGCACATAATTGTGAAGTGGAAGGAAAATAACTGGTTTTCAAAATGTTTTACAAATAAATATCTGAAATGTGTGGCGTGCATTTGTATTCAGCAATAGAGTCCACCTGTCTGTAATTTAATCTCAGTATAAATACAACTGTTCTGTGAAGCCCTCGGAGGTTTGTTAGAGAACTTTAGTAAACAAACAGCATCATGAAGGCCAAGGAACACACCAGACAGGTCAGGGATAAAGTTGTGAAGAAGTTCAAAGCAGGGTTAGGTTATAAAAAAATATTCCAAGCTTTGAACATCTCACAGAGCACTGTTCAATCCATTATCCGAAAATGGAAATAGTATGGTACAACTGCAACCCTACCAAGCCATGACCATCCACCTAAACTGACAGGCCAGGCAAGGAGAGCATTAATCAGCGAAGCAGCCAAGAGGCCCATGATAACTCGGAGGAGCTGCAGAGATCCACAGCTCAGGTGGGAGAATCTGTCCACAGGACAACTATTAGTCGTGCACGCCACAAATCTGGCCTTTATGGAAGAGTGGCAAGAAGAAATCTTTCATTGTTGAAAGAAAGCCATAAGAAGCCCTATTTGCAGATTGTGAGAAGCCATGTGGGGGACACAGCAAACATGTGGAAGAAGGTGCTCTGGTCAGATGAGACCAAAATTGACCTTTCTGGCCTAAAAGCAAAACGCTATCTGTGGCGGAAAACTAACACTGCACATCACCCTGAACACAACATCCCCACCGTGAAACATGATGGTGGCAGCATCATGTTGTGGGGATGCTTTTCTTCAGCAGGGACAGGGAAGCTGGTCAGAGTTGATGGGAAGAAGGATGGAGCCAAATACAGGGCAATTTTAGAAGAAAACCTGTTATGCCGCGTACACACGGTCGGACTTTTCGTCTACAAAAGTCCAACGGACGCTGACGGACTAAAGCTGGCTGGTAATCCGATCGTGTGTGGGCTGCTTCGGACTTTCAACGTACTTTTTTAGCCTCAAATCCGACGTACTTTAGATTTGAAACATGCTTCAAATCTTTACGTCGTAACTACGACGGACCCCGAAGTCCGCTCGTCTGTATGCTAGTCCTACGGACAAAAAAACGACGCATGCTCATAAGCAAAAACTAAACGGAAGCACTCGGTCTAGTAAAACTAGTGTTCGTATTGTAGGTAGCACATTCATCACGCTGCAAAATCTGTGATCGTTGAATGCAGCGCATTTTATTTCTTCTTTACGAATGCTCTAAAGAACGAAGGTGTTTTGCTGTTCATAATCAGAGTTCTCCCAAACTGATTTCTGAATTCTTTTTCTCTTTGATCTCATGAATGATATAGTATGCTTTTTATAAACAATGTTTCCATACTAATAATACTTTTTCCCTTTTTTTTTTTTTTTTTTTTAGGTTTGTAAAGTTACCACAAAGAACCCATTATTCTTTTTTTTTTTTTTTCGAGTGATTATTTTTTAATTTTTAGATAAAGTTAACCCAAAGCACCGTTTTTGTTTATGTATATATTTTTTTTTCAAGACTTACCACTTGAACATTCTTAACATTAGTAATGTATTTTTGGTGTGTTTTTTTAAAACTCAATGAGATTGTTGTCCCTTGTTAATTTAACATTGTGTGTAAAATCAATGATTTAAAAGAAAACACATAAAAGTCTTTTGCTAAACTCAAAAAAGATCCATTTATTCATGGTCAAAATAAAATAAAGAGGAAGTCAACGCTGGAAAAAGTCGGTGTACAAGAAAATTGGGATCTTGAGGAGTCCATATAAGAGGGAGCACAATCTGGTCCAAGAATCCCAGAGATCAACAGCACCAGCAGATGATCTAGATGTCCCCAGACTGTGGTACTACAACAGCCTGCGTCTTCTGTCAGACCAGACTGAACCCAGGTCATCACTTTCTTCTCTTCCCTGCAGCCTTTCCTCCACGCTGCCCTGCAGCCTTCCCTGCAGCCTTCCCTGCAGCCTTCCCTGTAGCCTTCCCTGTAGCCTTCTTTTGAGGCTGTGGCTCTGGTGTTTCAGTTGTGGCAGGAGGAGGAGGAGGAGGAGGAGGAGGAGGAGGAGGAGGAGGAGGGGGGGGGGCTGCCTCATGTAGTTGGGTGTTTTTGGTTAGCGTGCCCTGCAGCCCCTTATGGATTGTTTCCCCAAATAGGCGCTCACAAATGAGGCGCTGCTCCCAATCCATCTGAAGAAGCCTGCTGGCTAAGTAGCAGCCATAGGCTTCTTCCGCTTCGGGGGGGCTTGTTAAAAAACGGGTGGCCTGTTGCATGAGGCGCAGGGACGCGTCCTGTGTGACCATCCCCTTCCTGGCCCTTTTTTTGGGAAGGTGGAGGGGAGGCACTTGGGATTGGGTGAGGCTCCTACTGGGCCCAGCCACCTCACTTGGCCCAGCCACCTCACTTGGCCCAGCCACCTCACTTGGCCCAGCCACCTCACTGGGAGCAGCCACCTCCTGCCTGACACTGGGCCCAGCCTCCTCCAGGATGATGGTGAATCCGGCCTCCTCCAGGCTGTCCATGGGCCCGGTCTCCTCCTGCCTGCCACTTTCCCCACATTCCTCCTGGATGGACTCATCCTGTGTATAAAAAAAGGACAATAGTTTTAGTTTCTTTTTTTGGGTTCATCAATGACACACAGTTTGCTTCTCATGACTAGCAAATTCAATGTGAATACATCTCTTTAATAAAAGAGTCTAATCAGACACCCTAATTATTTCAAGCAGGTGCCAAACATATTTAGTCACTACTATCATTTGATATGTATACACAATTTGGAGTGCTAAATTATTTGAGACAATTATAACATCCAGTTAACATCATTAATATTAGTACAGTAAATCTTTGTTAAAATAATTTACCTGACTCCAGATGGTCATATCCGGTTCATCCAGGATGGAAGACCCAGCTTGCTCCTCATCAGCCTCTGCTGGGGTGGAGGGAAGGGTGGAGGGAAGGGTGGAGGGAAGGGTGGAGGGAAGGGTTGAAAGTGATGCCCTGGCTTCATTCTGGTCATCAAGAAAACGGAGTTGTTTGTAGTACCACAGCCTGGGTACATAAACATCATCTGCTGATGCTCCTGATCTCCTTGATTCCTGGATCTTCCTATGCTCCCTTTTATACATGTTCCTCAAGACCCCAATTTTCTTGTACACTGTCTCCATTGTTGCTCCAGGGATGGTCTCCTGGACAAAGGACAGAAGTCTCTCCA